>CM074722.1:444020992-444599755 GCA_037306005.1 Rhinophrynus dorsalis | reverse complement strand
TGAAGTATCTTATTTTTTATATCTCCGTGATCTCCTCGTGCTGAAGAGCCTCCGGCCCTGCCCCAGGATTCTCCTGCAGTCAGCTAGAGCTTCTGATGTCATGGGGGGGGGGGGGGGGGAGACTTTAGCTGTGAAACTCTCTCTCAAACAAAGGTTTGAAAGATAGGACTGGGGTTGTTTAGTTTTTTGTTTTTTTAATGGCTACAAGATTATTTTTTTAATAGACAATATCTATCCCTTTCAAGCCACAAACTTTCCAAGTTGTGCATGCTGCCTACATATAGCATTAGTGTCAGTTTGAAAGCCCTTCAACATGGTCTTTGGGATCTGTTCATAGTCCAGCGACAGACTAAACTGCGAGACTTCAAATCTTGCAAATTCAGTCTTGAGAGACCAAAGTGGGAACACAGGGTTCTTCGCACAAACCCTATTCTGCTCTCACACTGGTCTATTTGGGGAGGAACACAGTAGTGGCCTTATCCAATGGAGATGACCTACCACAGGGCACTATACATAATAGTTGACCTCTGAAAGGAAAGTAGCAAGTAAAACAAGAGTGTGCCTACTGCTGGGAGATGAATATTTGAGCTGAAGCAATTAAATTAAGTAAAAATAAAGATAATATAGAGTAAAGCAAAGTTACTGCTAAACAAGGGGAGGAAGAGAGAAATGAAGACTGTCAATAAAGTGGAAGGGTTTTATTGAACACTTACATTTAATACATCTTGTCGGAGTTGTGTTGGCTCAATACATGTGAGAAGTCGAAGCAGCAGGTCCATAATTGCAGAGGTTCCTATGTGTTTTATGATCAAGTTGACAAAATCATCTTTTTTCTTTAAAAAAGCCACAATCTATATATAAAAAAAAAAAAAAAAAAAAAAAAAAAGAGATTGACATTAATAAACTAAAATGTACACATTACCAAACCAAAATGTCATTTTAAATTAAGATCAGGCAGAGGCAAAAAAGTGGAGCAATTCTAGGGTAAACAAACCGTATGACAGTGGAGGACTAACCATTCCTTGGTTTAAAGAGGACCCAACACCTACAATTCAAGTTTGCATATATGAAAACTTAATACAAAATAGACCATGAGAGGTTATCTAAAACACCAGCAGATGCACATCTTAAGATAATTTACTTTCTGAAAACAGTGAAAGTTTCAGTGTGCACCATATGCTCTTGAATGCTAAAGTTAGAGCTAAATTAGTATACACTGGCATACAACTGACAACTGTTGGCCTTCTGACTCAAGTTATGCATAGACTGTTCTGCTTTCAACTATGTAAATTTGAAGCCAAGCTAAAATCTACTTTAAACTTTTGAGAGCCAGATATCTATTGCATTGCAATACATTGAATACCTCTCCGGCACTCAAAAGGTAACCACTTCACGGTCAAGCCTTTTCACACCCAGTAAAAAAAAAAAAAAAAAAGCCTAGGATTTTTTGTAGAACTGAACAACTACTTCCTAGTGAGTCACACAACAAAAAGTAAATTTGGGTGGAAATGGGTTTCCTGGCTTTTCGCACTGATTATAGAAGAACTCTTTCAAACTTCTGTAAAGAGATCATTCTGATAGTAACGTTGATGCCTCTTGTGCAAAGAAAGGCTCCAAAATATCCCACCATTTTTATTTTTTTTTTTGTTATGTGGTTTTGTTATGTGGTCACCAACCCAAGAGTGCTACATACTGAAAAGGCAAAATCTGAGGCAACGACAAACCGTAAGCCTTGTTTGGATGTCTAGTGAAGGTTTCATGTTGGACTTATGACAAATTGGACAGATTCCTGAAGTCATGAGTAACTTAAGTGCTTTCGGGTCCAATACAGGACAGAATCTGTTTGGAAGAGACACTAACACTCCTGAATAGAAGTGTAAAATAACCTGATGGAAGGCCACTGACTATTGTAGTTTCGCACCCTGGAAGAAGAAGAAGAAGAAGAAGAAGAAAAAAAAAAAAAAAAAAAAAGCCCAGCTTTGCATGTGCGATTTGAATTGGCAACTTTATTACCTACTTGTTATAGGCTGTACTCCTAACACTGGTGGTGAAAGTGCTTGAGCCTTTTCCAGCAGAACTGTGAAACTATTGGAGAGGCATCTTTAACCCCTTAAGGACCAGTGACGTGTCAGAACAGTCACCGGTGTACTTGCCTAAAGAACCAATGATGGTCCTGGCAAGTCACATTTTTTGTGCTCACAGCACTCCTGAAGGAGCACTGAGCACTACCAGAGTCTGAAATAGACTGCTCCAGTCTAACAGGCCCCTGTTCGGCACAGCTGATCAGTCACGTGCCAATGAGCCGAATATCTACATGGTTATGGGGGGGGGGGGGGGGGGGGTGTCCAACCCCAGGATCACTGGTCCTTATGGGGTTAAGCCAAAGACAATTTGGTAGGTCTGCTTACGGTTTTGCCAGACTGACTGTTTTGCATCAATAATTGAATGATAAAGTAGTGGAATGTTTTGAAGACTATGACAAAGTCATTGAAGGGATAAAGTACTCCTTTTTTAGAATAAGACGAAGGTTTGTATTGCAGTAGTACCCTTACTACAGGTCACATCGCTAAGGATTTTATCTAGCTCTTGACCAAAAAGAGGTACACCTCGGAATGGAGTGGGTTCCATTGATTGGATGTGACATCCGCCAATGGAAAGCAACAGCTTTGTTATTAAATGAAGTATCATCTTTTAGTTTGGTGCATCTTGAATCAACAACTCTTCCAACTAACTTCATGACCCTCTACATCCATCCCGTGACCAAAGCTGGGCTCACAAGTGACAGAGAAGATTAGTGTCTTTTTAAAATGATGCATCCCTCAACAACTTAATTTTGAACTAGGAAGATGATTGTTTAGACAGTCTTTAAAAAGGGAGCATCTACCACTGGTGGAGTTTATCAATTTTGCTATAGAATCTTTAGAAAAGGCATAATTCAGAGTAAGATGTAGAAAAGTATTTTCAATACCACCAGAATACTCAATATCTAAGCAAGCAATCAGTGTAGCAGGGATAGAGGATTCAAGCTGCCTTCACTCAGTTGCTTAAAGAGATTCAGCTTCTCTCCAAAATACAGGACGTTAAGGACTCAAGGTCTCAAAAAGAGATGTTGGCATGTATTTTATTAAATCAAATTTTATTTTCTACATCACCCACAATATTGTGTCCCCTTTAAATGGAACAGTACCCAGTGAAAAGGGTCTGCTTGCATTTTACGTCCTTCTATTCTTTATAGCCAGTGACTTATTCAAAGTAAGTGACCCAACCTTTTACAGTTGTATCTATTGGATGGTAATTAGCAGCAAACCATTATTTTCTTTATTAAAAGGAATCTGCTTCAGAACGTCATTGTTAGGTTTAGGGATCTTCCAACTCATCCACAACGAGTTGATACAATTCAGTTCAGAAACCATAAGCAGGACCAGATTCTGGCTACTGAAAAACATTTTAGAAGGCTAGTCTGTTTATCAAAGATATGCAGCATGTCAGACATGGATGAGGAATAAATCATCCATATATTTTCTTTTTCTCTGTCTCAAAAAATGGTCTGATGTGTGTCCTTTTCATCCCCACTATTAGCAACCCTCTTCCCCCACTGAGGAAACCTCACATACGAGTAAAGAAGAGTGGGAATCAGTGGTGATAACCTCCTCCTGCCAGCAGAAATTGAGATTTGAGGAGGCTGTTCATTGCCGAGGTATGTGGTGAGGTTCCAAGAACAATCTGCATAAAATCTAACTAGTGGTGGCCAGGTATTCCATTGATTAGATTTAAATGAGAGCGTGCCTTGGCCCATTATGGCTTTGTTATAAACGTATTGTTAGTGTCGGGTTCCACAGAACCAGAATCAGGACATTGTCAGTGTGACAGAACCAAGAGTTACTGGGCCCTTTTGAGGTAGTTGTTTCTGAACAGTTGCTGTCCCTCTTCCATGGTCAACTGGAGACCCACTTCTTTCTGGTGATCTGGAGGTACAGAAGTCCCCAGTAATTCTAGTTCTACTACGTGGGTTTTTGTTCAGGAACAAATGGCCACCACTTGCTGGCAGATATAGTGAATTTAGCTGCAGAACCCTGGGCGGATTTCCCATGGGCCTCACTCCAGCAGGCCAGTGAAATTGCTTTTCCAGTCCATGGGTCCAGGCCTAGACGGAGAACAGGCATCAAAGGCCATTTCAGTAAATTATGCATTAACTGAACCTTGAAGAGAACCACCACAAGGCCTTCCTTAGTAGCATCCACTTGGATGACATGCAAAGGTTAAAAGTCACCACAGGTAGCAATGGCCCTATTACACAAGCAATGACAAAAATAAGGCGGCGGCACCAGAAAGGAGTGCAGACACTTATCTGCCCCATCCTTAAAGGGATAGTAATGTTTAAAAAAAATATAGTTGTAGGGTTTATCCCTGAGTAAAACAAGAGTACTCCCACTGCTGAAAGGTGTTTTATTCAATAGTTATTGCAACTCAAATTTTTTTCTTTTTTAAAGGTGCAATATCACAGTGGCCTGAAATTGTATAATGGTGCTGTTGCTACACCAGCCTATGGAGATTTATGGTCAACAGACCAGAGCTGTCCATAGGATGGTGTAACAGCGCCACTGTACAATTTCAGGCCACTGATATTGCACCTAAAATATTCAAATGTTATTACAGCTCAAAGTTGAATTTAACACCTTTCAGCAATGAGTACCCTTTTACACTCAGGGGGATAAACACTATTATTTATATTATATATATATTTATAATTATTTTTTTTTTCCCATATTAAGTATTACTATCCCTTTAAGGCCAGTAATAGAGCCATGTTCTTGACAAAATGAGACATCAGGAGCACCTGCAGAAGGGGTAGCCTACTGTGCTAAGGCCTCAGTCAAAAAAGGACCAAGATCAGAAATGTACTGATTAAGAAAACACTCCTATTGGGGGTTTTCCATTCCTCCAGGAAAATCTGGTCCAATAAATGGTATGACGAAAAAAGGGGAACCTCTTTTTTGCATCAATTAAAAGGTCAGGGGAAGAGCAACTGGAATAAGGCATCCATGACATGAAGCGTCCCAAGGACCACATGGATAAGCCCCTCCAAGGGTCTGGAATCCCAGTCAGTCTCCCCTTCCTCAGCAGAGGAATGCCTAATTATGTATCCCCCACCACCACCACCAAAGAAAGGGCTCAGAACCTACTAGGGGTTGTAGGGTATGCAAAAGACCAAGAGCTCAGGAACTCTTGAATGGATGAGGAGATCAAGACAACCAAAGAGATAAAAAGTTTTATCCCAAGCAGGTTCCTGGGCAGCAGGTGAGTGCCCCAAAGGTGGGGGAGGGTCCTCAGTGCATGTGGGACATAAGGTTCCAGAAACCTCCCTAGGAAGCTCAGTCTGGCATGAAAAGCAATGGGTTACAAGAATTTAGGGGAAAGGAGATCCTTGGACTTGCCCAAGTGTCCCATAAATTGTCAGACCCACACAGAATATGGTTAAAGACAGTGAAAAATATACAAAGTATGCAAAAGTATTTATCGGACTGCAAGGGATTAAAGCGGTATGCAGGAGGAAGAGACCAACCGCTAAACAGCTTGCAGAACCAGAAGAGAATAATCCTGTTGTTACCTTTTCCCATGCTTAAAAAACCAAGAAGAATGGGTTTCTGGTTATTGTAGTCATTCACCTTTAGAAACGGCACCACGGCTCTTTTTACCATCATAGTTCAACAAGGCTTTCCTAGCAATCCATTCACTCATTATAAACAGCAGTGACACAATATAAGGGAAACCATAACTACCTGTAATATTTGTTCAATTCCATTTCAATTAATTAAAACCCATACTACAAGTTCACAAACTGCATCTGTGACACGCACTGAAATTGTGCCAAAGTAAAATTAAGCTTGCGTGTTTTTTTCTCATGTGCTGCTGCAATGACGCCCATGTAAAAGGAGCCTTGTCTTTCAGAGAAGGTGGCCAAGCGTTCATGCCTGTGAACGTCAAATGCTGTTTAGCCAGACAGCTAGCTTCTTTTATGGATATTTTGAAAATCACCTATTTGCTACATAGCGAATGTTCAAATTTAAAAGTTCCCAATACCTATTATTGAAAACAGATTGAGATATTTAGGTTTGTCAGTTACTGCAGATCTGGTAGGCAAGCCAGACACCAACATTCTACACTGCTCTGAATTACCAACTACCACTCCCAGGTTGCCAGCAAAAGCACAACTGCATAATTTGACAAACCAAAATATCTAATTAGAATAATTTGAAATAAGAGAATAATATATGTTATTTTGAACACATTTTCAAAGTCACTTCTGTTACAGTTTGAAAGTGAAACTAAAAAAGTACTACCAAATAAAGTCCTGGTTTCCTCATACCTGTTCTGGCTTCCGGCTGATTAAGATGCTCAGTACCTTGCTGAAGAAGCTTGCGAGCAAGGGATTCAATGGGCAATCATTCAAAAGGAATCCATACAGTCTTTTGAGCAAAGATTCATCTTCACCTAGTCGATCATTTATCTGTGACACATCCGATGTCAGCAGCTCACAAGATAAATTAGGATACCTATGAAAAATTGTTATAAGAATAAGTCGTTTTCCAAGGAAGGCCATAAAACAGATAGTGGATAGGGTTTGCATCAACATTTTGGCAGGGCAACTATATTTTACAGAGTCTACTCCTGGACAGCAACATGGCTTCAATCATAGAATCAGGAGGAGAACCTAAATGTGGTATGCTCAAACACAAATGTGGAGGAATTATGTGGCAAGCCAACTATGCAACAGGGGACAAACGAGAGGAAAGGGGGGGGGGGGGGGGGGAGTACTGAACTGTCCACTGAGGAAAAGTGGGCTTACAACCCATTATCATACCTGGGAACTTTCAAGATGAGCTGACCCTGAGATCTTTGAATTAACCCTTAAAGCTTCCCATAATGTAGATTTTATGCGATATGTGCCTGCTTGCTCTAACACAGAGGTACTCTGGTCCATGTGCGAGGGACCTTTAACATGCTACAGTTTGGATAACTCAATGCCTGAACACAAACAAGACAAGCAGGACATCTCCCACTGTCTTTCTGGTACTAATGGCACCAGGTTAGAGGCTAAGGAAACATTTAATTGGGGAAATTCATATAGTAGGTGACACAGACCTCTCTCACCCTGAGAATTTGGCCCTTCACACTGAGATTTGGGTCAAAACCTTGAGTCTCAGGGTCAAACCCTGAGAGTTCCCAGGTATGCCCATTATATGGTAGAAGTATCATGTTTGAGACCTCTGCCTCATGCAAAATTAGGCATGCCAGGGCAGGAAAAGAGTAATGGATTTAGATGGGTTAGTTAATCTTTTGCTTTCTGTATAAGGCCTATGTTGGCCTGGACCCTACACATAAGCAGAATTTTTACATCATACTACACATATACATTTGGTTATAAAACTTTCAAACATCTTACTTATATCGAATCTTTTCATCCATATCTTGTGGTGGTTCTTCTGTGATGAAAGTCACCAAGTCTTCCAAGCACTCCGTTTTTAACAAAAATTCCACAAGCTTACGATTTTGAGCCTTGCATTCTTGCAATATATCCTCCTCATCCATAAGTTCCTTTAGCGTAACATCATCTCTCTCTAAGAGGGTGTCTATGTGAGATGAAGAATGCAGGTCGAACTTCCAAAACATACTTGGCTGATGAGAGAGTGAAATGTATAATTGACAGTGATTTTAGATATGTGTACAATAAATGGACAAAGCAGGGAACCCATCATAAAAAAAAAAAAAAAAAAAAAAAAAAAAAAAATATATATATATATATATATATATATATGTTTGCTCTCAAAATCCCTTGAAAGCTAGGTGTCTCCAACACATTGCTTATCAATGTGTTAGTCCCCTAGCATTCAAGGGGTTAAAATACAATTTAACCTCTTAACGCTGCATGACGTACATGTACGCGACTGGGTAAATGTCCCTGAAGGACCAAGGATGTACAAGTCAGTCATGGAATTCAGGGCTCCCTGCGCAGCTGCATGCCATTCGGGGAGCCCTGAATCCAGATCCCGAAAAAAAAAAGGGTCCGTGGTGCTTAGTGCCACCAGCATGAGTGGCTGGTCCTTAAGGGGTTAAACACTTCGCCTGACATTTTTAGATTAGGTTATACTACACTGCATGCACCTCTGTTCGCCCCTCTATGAAAACACATTATGGTATATTTATAGCAGTGTTTTTACCACCGAGTGCCAGAGGGGTATGCAACGCATTGTTAAACAACCATGCTATCAACAAACGCCTTTTACAGTTTACAGCACAAGCAGTCAGTCCACACACCTCCAGCTGTGGTGATTCCAGATTGCATCAACCTTTTGGCTGGGGATAATGTAAATTATAATCTCCCAACAGCTGAAGGACCAGTTACAGTCTCAACAAGATGCATCAACTATGAAACTTACCAAATTGAATAGTATAAAGTAAAAGAAAAAGGGAACTACACCTATAGAAATAAGTGGCTCTTAATGTATCATATGCACAGAGGAATTTATTGAACTTACCCTTAATGCTTTTTCTCTTATGTCACGAGGAACACAAGAACCACGGGGTAAAGTATTTTATCATTCTCCAGGAAGGCAAGGCTGAGACCTCCCTCCCTTTCCATTTTACTCCAGCTGCTAGTATCCAGTTTTAACAAGTAGCAAACCAAGGATAAAGCAAAAAAGAAGTGAAGAAAATTCTATGAACATAGTACTTCAAGCAACAAATGAAGTTCGTGCTCATGTCTATTCGATGGAGCCATCCAAAAAGCACAATTTCCTGGTTGATGTGTGAACCTGACAACCTAGGGCAAACAACCCATAGGAGTTCAAGACCACCCAGTCCTGGTTTTAAAAAAATAAGACTTGCATTACAAGGCCTGAAATTCGGTCACTCAGAAAATAAATAAAATAAATAAAATACATCTTGAGCATCAGCAGATACAAAGAAAATGAGGACAGAGGTTCAAGAGGTCGTTTCTGGAGCATTCCCAAAACCAGATTCAAACCCTACGGACAAGTGGGATTTCAAAAGACAGGGTAGGCAAGAGCGACACAAACAAAAGTTTGCACATATGGAAATAAGGCAATGTATCGCTAGAAAAAGAACAAAGCAGAAATCTGAACCTTGATGGAACCAAAACTTTTCTGAACACCATCCTGGAGAAAGCCCAAGACAAATCAGAGGCTGAAAAGTAGTAGGCCCGAGCCTCAAACAGCACATCACTCATAGAAGCGGGACTGAACCCTATGATATGTCTTGGAAGAAACAGTCTTTCTAGCATGGAGTAAAGCAGCAATAATGTCATCTGAAAATCCCCCTTCCAGGATGCTGCCTCAAGAACCAGGCCATCAAATATTGCCACCCTCTGGTAGAGAAGTTAAGCATGAACAGAATCAGGAGGTCTGGATGCAAGAGAAGGATAAAGGGTTCCGCCAAAGAGACTGGGCAGATCTGAAAACCAGGCAAAATAGGGCCAAAAAGGAGCCCACTCCATCCAGATTTTCCTCAATAACCTGGGTATCAGGGAAGCTGGAGGAAACATACACCACAGGAAAATCAAATGGGATGTTATCCCAAACAGTGAAATTGAGAGGATCCTAGAACTGGCACATAACTGAGGAACCTTGTGATTCAGGAAAGATGCCACGAGTTCCACCCCTGGATGCCCACAATGACGGTTGATTAAGATGCTCTGAGCTCCCAATTTCTGGGTCCCATGTTCTAGGTTTTCTAGCCCTGGAATGTGAACCAGAGAGAGCCAGCCAGTATGTGGACCTCAGGCCACAAGATGATCTTCTGGACCTCAGTCTAAGATGACATGTTTCTGGTTCCTCCTTGGCTGTTAATGTAAGCAACGGCCTTCATGTTATTGGACTGAATCCATATTGGGAACGCCAGAGTATAGAAGAGGTGAGTCGAAAATGAACGCCCTGGGAAGGAACCAGAGAAGAATTTTTTTTTTTTTTTTTTTTTATATAAAGTTGATTACCCAAACGTGCTGTTCCGGAATAGAAACAAACATTCCTGAATCTGAGTGAAAAGTTACCTCTGAAGAACACTTGAGTAAAGTGGTATAGGAAGAGGGTCAGATTCCCTGGATGCAACCCACCAAGGCAGACATGGCCTTTGTGAGGAGCAGACATCAGGCCAAATGGAAGGGAAGTGACCTGAAAATGACTAGCTGAAATTCTAAGTGCAGAAAGTGCTGGGAAGTATAGGTAAGCTTCCTGCAAATCCAGTAAGGCAGCAAACTCTCCTGGACACAAAGATGAGATGACAGAACGCAAGGACATTTTGAACTATGAGGTCAGAACAAATCTGCTGAGACACCAAGTCCAGAACAGAACTGCACAAGCCCTCTATTTGGAACAAGAAAAATATTTGAATAGAATCTGGTGAAGTATTCCTTTGGAGAAGCTGGGAACTGCTCCTTACTTTGCTATCAGAGGAAACTGTGTCTAAAAATGGACTGACCCAATCCAGAGCTCAAGGAACACTAGTCAGAGGAGAAAAAAAAAAAATATATATATATTATATATAATTGCGGAGGAAGGGACCAAGTCTATGCAGTACTCTGACAAAACCCACTGATCTGTCATCAAAAACACCCATGCATTGAATCAACATTTTACTCAATGACAAAGTGCTCTAACGCTTCAGGCTTTACACTCCTATTATAATTTAAAAACTTCAGAGAAGTCCATCAGTGAGGTAATGGCTGAGAATTAAGCCAACCTTAACCGCTATAACATCCTGAAAATAAACTGGACAATGCATGAGTCAGGAAGTCTAATAGAAGTCCACCCAATGGAGGTTTATACCACCACATATGCTAGGAAATAAAAAATAAAAGACTAAGAACAATGGCCATACACCTTTCCATTGATGAGGTCATTTAAACCTGGATGTTAGCTGGTGAGGGTAACGTGGAGGAAAGAGGGAATCTTAGACTTAGACCTTTTTTGCAAGTGGTTTGCCATCCTGGAGGAAGCAAACTTACCCCATGGTTCCTTTGTTGCACATAGAACAAAAGACGAATTAGGGCTTTTCATGTTGGGTAAAACAAGGGTGCTCCTACCACTATCCATTTCATTCAAACGTTACAGTTAAATTGTCAGAAAGTCAATTACACAGTATTTACTTCCTGAAAGACCAAACCAATAAATGGTATATACACTGCTGGGTCCATACTATGGAAAACTGTCAGTGACTTGTCCATCACAGAAAATGTAACAGAACTAATTTGAATCTTACCACAAGGGTACCCTGGTTTATAAAAAAAAAAAAAAAAAAAAAAAAAAAAAAAAAACACAAACAAACAAAAACTGCTCCTTTAAACACTTTTGATGGTGAAGTTATGAAGCAAATCAATTGCACCATAAGTTTCCATTGCTTTAAAATTGGGCTTTAGCTAACAAGGCCTCTAACACATTGCAAATCATTGATCTGCTCACACATTAAAAAAAAGTGTTTAAAAGCCACATTTAAGTAAAATGGGAATCTTCAGTTCTACTCTATGATATAGCCAGTTTGCTCAATAATTGTGTCTCTCCTTTCTAGCATATGGAATTGTCATTTTAAAGCCTTTTCCACAAAAGTGTGCAATTCTAGAGCAAGCCAACTGCACCACAGGGATGAATTTCCTCAAATTCCCAAAGACTAAAATAGGAATTTTAGTCCATTGAATGCTATGAGCAGGGTGGACAAAAATAACTTTGCAGCCAAAGAATTTGTGGGAGCAAGTTTAGAAGTTCTGCAGATAGGGAGTTATAAGTTTTAAGAGCCCGGACACCTACAATTTTTCCCATCCCTGCTACAGAGGGCAACAATGCATTGTGAAGCAGACCAACCTCCCTAGCATGGAGAGGATTAAAAACGTTATTTTAGTCAGTGGGAATTCTTATGTCTTCCCAATGGTGCAGCTGGTTTCTTTCATAATTGTTGTCAAAATGTTAAAGGAACACTAAATATCATGTACTGTCAGTAAGCATCTGTAAATGTATTTCAAGGACTTAAAAGTCAAGCTATTTTTAATGCATCGCTAATTGTTGCACAGGACAAGAGCCAAGGCAGTTAATTTAGCATTCACTGCTATCAAAAGGAGAAACACACAGTAAATACAGCATCATCACTTCTGATCCACCCTTTCAACATGCTATAAATGGAGTCAACAATGCAAAAGTTATGAATTCTACCCCCAGCAAGCATATGCAAGATTGGATATTAGGTCTCAGGAATTTTTAACACACACACACACACACACACACACACACACACACAGAGTACAGAGTAATATATTATAAAATATAAAATGTATTTTATATAACATTTTTAATAAATGTATCTCTAGTTCACTTTAAAAGCTTGTGTTCCTTTAACCCTTTGGAGTAGCCAAGTTGTGACCAATGCACTGAGGCACAATTAGCTAGATACCCTGGCACTCAAAGGGTTAAGGCCTAGCTTCATGAATTAAAAAAAAAAAAACCAAAAAAAAAAAAAAAAACCAAAAAAAAAAAAAAAAACACCCTGCTTCTCATTTCGCCTATTCAAAGTTCCTATCGTTCAATTTCAACACAGAAAAACAGTACAGTTTTATCAGAAAACCCTTCATGCACATAATATTTTCTTCATAAAATGACCACCATTAACACAGCACAAAATCAAAGTTTACAAGTGGAGGTAGGCAAGTCATACCACCACTGCAAAGATAGGATACAGTAACCAAAATTCCATTACAAACTTTGAGTCATAAAAATATCAGAAGTTACATGCAACCAATGCTCAACTTCTAAACTCTTTAAAAAAAATATCTGCAGGTTTAAGCCTTAATACATCTGATACATGTCTAAAGAAACAAAAACATGGAATTGAAGAGATGCGTACAACTGCAAACATGTTACTGTGAAATGTCAGAATTTTTCTCCGTGGCAAGATGACATTAAGGGATTCTCACGTAACAGGGTAGGTGAAGGCAATAGATTAGTCCATTCCAATTGAAAGCGGGTCCTTTGGAATAAGGAAAAACAAAATTGTGAAATGTGCCACAAAAGGGAACTCATGTAAGTATGCCCTGCTTAAGAGGTTCCAAAATGACATTGCTACTGAGTATTTGGAACACATCACTGCACACAGGAGACTGCAGGTCAGGAAATGTAGAGGAAAGCATTTGCCATTAGGTTTTTATAGTTAGGCAATGGAATGAGGAGGTTAAAATGGCAGATGACAAGCAATGGTGAAAATATGGTTATTGTGTATTACAGGAATGCACAAGATCCTAAATTAAAACACAGATATAGCCATTTGCTTGTGAAATTTCTCACAAAACCACTGTGCATGGGATATAATTAAGAGCACCCATCATCACCACTGTGAAAGTAAAAAAAAATGCACAAAGATGTATTAGAAAAGATTATTCACTGCAGGTCATGGAGACTTAGTGGACACAAGCTTCGCAATCAAATCTAGGTTTAAAAAAGGCTTCATATTAAAGGGAAATAGCAAAGCAATGTGTTGGACACCTCTCTGGTACTTAACAGGTATTACTGCATCACAGTCCAAAACCCACTCACCTTCATTACGAAGAGGTCTTACAATATCATGTGTCTTTGCATCCTAAAATGTACATGTTATTTAATGCACAACAGTTACATACATCAGTTTTATAGATGCGCCAATTTAGGATTTAAGAGGGTTTGTTTGGAGTAAAAGTGGCTATATGCTTTTACTAGCCAATGTGCCTGCACCTGGGTTAGATACATTAACCAGTTTGCAGGTGCAGTTTTTGATCTACAACTACCACTGGCTGCGGTTTGAGGATGGGAACTGCTAGAGGGTCACCCACCCCTGACCTAACGGATATACCTCTTGGGCCATGTTCACACTGGATTTCTAGCGCTGAACTAATCGCGAGTTAACTGAGCAAATCTGTCCCAAAGTGGTTTTTGAACTTAGAGCAAAGGGCATCAGAAGTCACCATGAAACAAAGCTTGCCTCTGTGTCCATTTGTTGGAAGAAAGAGGAAAGGAAAAAAAAAAAAAAAAAAGTATAACAAAACAGATTAGCAGGGATTTTCTCGGGAAGTCATGTTGTAGGTAGGTCTTTCATATAACATGCCAGACAGCAGATGGGGTCAGCCTGAACAGATTTTAAAAATTATTTCTGGCTTTTAAGCAACTCTTAAAAAGTAGGAGTCGCTAACAAACCCATTTTTTTGTGGGTGCATGGTTTAGTGGACCAATCAATCACCTTGATTCAAGTTTCGGATCTGAAAACTTTATTAAAAACTGCCCATGTGTCATGTCAGCAAAAAAAAAGACCAGTAAAGGTACAGTAAAGGAGATATTCATAACTGACACTATGTTAATGTAAGGTAATTAAGGTACCAGTGACATTTCATATGCTAATGAAGATATTCAGTGACATTACTATCCATTTAACATGTGAAATGTCAATTATATAAAAAGTAATATTGTAGACCATAAACTAAGAAATCCATCTATGCAATTCCTGTTTCTCAAAACTTTATGGTTTGAGAGCTAGAGCGTTCTAAAGTTCCCCTCTCCCTCCCCTTCTCCTGACGTCTGCTTTAAGTTGACAGCAGGAGTTCCTGGTCCGGGGACTGACAGGTGGCTCTTCAGCAGAGCCGCAGAAGCGCAATTTAAAAAGAAATACTTCATTGGAACTGTCTACAAAGTGTGCCTGGTTTGCAAGCAAACTTTTTAAACCGTTCCAAAGTAGTATTTCTTTTTAAATCGCGCAATTGTGGCTCTGCTGAAGAGCCTCCTCTTGTCCGCCGACACTGATCTCCTTCTGTCAGCTTTAAAGCTGACATCAGGGTGAGGGGAACTTTAGAATGCTCCATCTCAAAAAACCATAAAGGTTTGAGAGATAAGAAATCCATTGATGCAATTCCTATTTTATGGTCTACAATTTTACTTTTTACATAATTAAGACATTAATATCCCTTTAAGCTATGTGCTGCACCAGGACACTAATTTTTCCAGAATTAAAAGTGCGATTGTTTCCTAAACTATACATCTGCTGAACTTCTGGTTAACATGACAGTTTTGAATTAAGGTTTTGTTTATTTTTTTTCCCCTTCTAGATTAGAAAAGTTTAAGGTTATAGGTCCACTTTAAAGAGGTACTCACATCCACACTCATCATCAAGTATTAAAAAAAAAATGCATGGTTTAATAGTATGCCAATCAGACAGCTAGCAGTGTGGTCTTCTAATTTTTGCGTCATTCTAGATCTGCCTACTCCTCAGATCGGGAAGGTTCTCTTCCCCATCTTTGTCAGACTTCGACAGCAGCGAAGATACAGCCTATGTACCCCTACTTGTTGTCTGCCCAGAAGGCAGGACTGCCACCTGGATCACTTCCGCTCCATCACTCACTAACAGAAATTCTGATGTCCTGCACCATGCCAACATCTTTTGGAAATTGTGTAGCTGGGGCACAGTTTGACCTAGCTTCACACTACTGCAAGTACACATTAGGATATAAAGTTTCTTCTGCACATTTTGCAGTACAAGAGACTTGTGTCATGTCATAGCAGGGCTGAGCTAAAAAGAGCTCCCTGGTGCTTGGCCTTCACCTCAATCACAAGTATTAAGGAAACTTGAATATACAGGAGTGCTCAGCACAAAACCAGTGTTACAGACCAGATTTGATCTTGTTGGATACATTCCTGTACATGTAACACTTAAGAGTAACTCACCTTAATTCAAGTGTGCATATTTGAAAACTGCATTAAAGACAGCCTCTAGTGTTAACCAGAAGAACAGAAAGTGTACAGTTAAGGAGATATTCACACTTGTTACCATGTTTCTGTATGCCAATCACGGGACATGTGCAGTACCAGTGACATTTCATATGCTAATGGAGCCTTTTCAGGGAGGAGTTATATTATAATTAAGGTTTCAATAGTGTTTCATATGCTAATGAAGCTTTGCTCAGTAACAGGAAATGTTCTCTCACTTTGTCCAATAACAAAAAGTGTGAATCTCATCTCTTGAGCTATACATCTGCTGTGGTTTTCATTAACATAACAGTCATGTTTTTTTAAGGCACTTTTCAAATATGTAAACTTGAATCAAGGAGAAAAAGTTCCAAATAAATCCCTTTTCCAGTAGTGAAAAAAGGAAGGAGGAACACACAAGGGGTTTCTGATTAACAACCTTAAAGGGATAGTAATACTTCGTTTTATCTTTATTTTATAGGCATTAAAAAAAAAACATGAAGAACGATATAAGTTTCATCTCTCAAACCTTTATGGTTTAAGAGATATTCACAAGCAAGTTTCCCCCTCCCGCCCCTTTTACCTAGTGTAAGCCATCTCTTCTCAGATGTGAATCTGGTTGTAAGACCAGACAGATGTCAGCAGGGGACAATCTTCTTCCTATGAGAACAATGAAAACCCTGCCCCCCTTGACAAGTTTTTCAGGTTTTTCCCTTATAACTGAAGATTGTCCCTCTCTGCAGTTTACCTGGGCACCTCCCTTCTGATCTGGCTGAACGGGGGGGGGGGGGAGAGAGGATACTTTGCTTGTGAATCTCTCTTAAACCGTAAAGGTTTGAGAGATAAGACTTATATCGTTCATGTTTAATGCCTACAAAATTAAAATAAAGATAAAATGAAGTATTACTATCCCTTTAAATTCTTCTTAGTCCAGTGGAACACAGAAACCATGGGGTAAAAGTTCCCTCATCCAGAAGGCCAGGATACTTCAAAGAAGAAGAAAAAAAAAAAAAAAAAGTAAGGCCTCTGAGGCAGAGACTCCCCTCTTCCCTTCAGCTTTATCCCTGCCCTACTCTCAGCTTTACCATATAGCAAAGTTGAAAGAAAGAGGGGAAACGTGGGAGTCTGGAGTTCAATATTTACAAAGAGAAAATGATTTACAGCCAAGTACACAAATATTTTTCTCTGTTATCCAATGTGGAACACAGGAACAATGGGCATATAACAAAACTATCCACAAAGATTCCTGGGAGGGTGAAGAGAGAGAGAGAGGAGGAAAAAAAAAAAAATCCTCAACTACAGACCAGTATTCCACAGGACTAACTAGTAAAACATGAACCTCAGGTGTCAATGGACACACCTTAAGCAAAACACTGAACAAGAAGAGGAAATCAGAATTCTGTATAGAGACATAAATACAATTTATGAAAAGAAAGGTTCTTTGCAGGCACCTTAGCTTGAAGGACCTTCAGACTGAAGCTGGCCTAGGCCAGGACAGTCAAACAGTAGTGTTTGGTTATAGTGTTCAAAGACAGCCATGTTACAGCCTTACAAATCTTTTCAGAAGTGGCCACATTTCAAACAAAAAACAAAACATAGTAACATAGGATAGAAGAAAAACAGATAACCCTACAGAACTAGCACTCACGCTATATAGTTAAAAACCCAAGGAAATGTGATCATGGAAATCAAACATAGGGAAACAACACTTAACATTTAATTAATCCAAATTAAAAGCTAGAAGCAGCGAGGTATATCAAAATTACAATTGCCTTCTGTAGTTATCCCAACATGGCTAAACACATGCAAATTACAGTTAACCTAAAATTACAAGAGATACTGAATAGGATGTAGAAAAAGGGAAAGAGGGGGTGAAAAGGGGGGGGGGGGAGGAAAAAGCAGGAGGCGCTCCTATTGTATAATAAAAAAATAAAAAAATAAAAATCACCACCAAAAGAAATGCAGTCACAGGACAAGTGGTTGAACACAGCACGAATATGTTGATCAGCTTGGATAGCTTTGGGGATACGATTAGGACCGCAAGCCAACAGCTTGCTTCACTCCAAAAGTCGACAGTCCACAAAGTGGAGGCATAAGCACGTAGAGAACGGAGTCTATAGTGCATTATCAAATGGACAATTAGTCACTCTGTAAGACTAATCAGATACACTCACTATATTGTTGATTCTCAAGCATACACTAGCAAACTACAGTAATAATTGCATGCAGGGTACTTTACCAGTACCTGTTTAGGTATGGATCATTGTCCCTTTCAGGATTCTCCTTCTCCATCTTCCAAATTATTATTCCAGTATACCACACACAATATAATAAACTCTACAAAAAGTAGCCATTCTATAAAGATGTAATATATATATATATATATTTTTTTTTTTTTTTTTTAAGAAACAACCCAGGCTCAATGGAACAAGTTTCACAGTTCATAGACTGCTCTTTCAACCAATATGGCCTGTATTAATTACTGATACAGGCAATATTGGTTGAATATTTTCTTGTGTGGGGTATACAGGAATAATCCTTTGTAGGATGGAGAATGAGAATCCTGAAAGGAACAGATTATCCATACCCAAGCAGGGATGGGTAAAGTACCCTGTGAGATCAGTTGTTTGCTAGCATATGCTTGATGATCAACAATATAATATTGTGAATGTATTTGATTAGTCTTACACAGAGGGACTAATCCATCTGATAACACTATAGGTGTTCCCCTGTTTTTTTCTGTTCCCTCTACATACTGAATAGGCAGATAATGAGAATAACCTGCCACATTTAGATAGTCAAAGTGTTAGTAATGTTTGCAAAAAACTTTTTTGCATTTAGAAGAGCTTAAAAAGATGATCTAAATGCAAAAAAACGTATCTCTCAAACCGCTATGGTTTAAGAGATACGGGCATTTAAAGTTTGATTTCTCCTACTGACAGCTGTAAAGGCGCGTGTCGACTGACACGGATCTCCTGCTGACAGCTTTACAGCTGTCAGTAGGAGAAATCAAACTTTAAAACGCCCGTATCTCTTAAACCATAGCGGTTTGAGAGATACGTTTTTTTGCATTTAGATCAGCTTTTTAAGCTCTTCTAAATGCAAAAAAGTTTTTTTCAGACATTACTAACACGTTAACATGATTCTATCAGGGTCAGTCATTGTTTGGAAAGCTAATAACAATATCAAGCTAAATAGATTACAATATTATGGTTATGCTTTATTGAAATATTTTAAACATCTCAAGCTTACGGTCACTATAACTTGCTGGTATGATTTACCGTTATAGGGCATAAACCGGATTACCACTTAATGATGGACACATTTTAAATGCAGCATGTGCCGGCTTGCCACTTATTAGTTACCAGACATTACCGGGACTTATGCAGGCCTGTCAGGCACTACAGAAATTGAATGTTTCCACAACTGGGATCTCTTGATGTAGCCTTCTATTCAAGCAATAAACTTCATAGAATTAAATGTATATTACAAGGGCATACAACGGCTTGTCAAGGAGAAGAAAATTATACTATGTGAAGATGATAAATTTTAACAATAAATATGGATTACTGGGGTATATACCGGCTTGCCAACAAATAACTCAAAATGTGAAGCTACTGCCAGAACCTAAGTCGGCTACATTGCCTTATATAAAGAAGTACATTTATTAAAATTGCCGGGGCATATACAGGCTACCAGAGTGAAGACACGCTTTCTAAACAATGACCGATCCTGAGAATCATGTTATCCTATATAATAATTCGCTAGGATGTTTGTCAGAAGCACTCATGCGCAGTAGAGAATGCTGCGCGCGGTGCAGTCATGCGCAGTAGAAACTACCAGATCTGCAGTCATGCGCAGTACGGACTGCCCATACGTGCCGCAGCCGATACAGGAGCAGGGAGCTCCAAATTCGGCCTGGAGTCCTCTCTGCGCACCTTCCTGGAACCAAGTGGTCCCAGGAAGTTGCGCAGAGAGGACTCCGGTGTGAATTCACTTCTGTATCAGCCACGGTATGTACGGGCAGTCCATACTGAGCATGACTGCAGAGTGGCCAGCGAAAAGAGGATCCAGCAACCAGCTGAGGTTGCAGGGTGGCACTGTGGCCCGTGTATTGTTATATTTGGATAGCCATTCTGATTATGAACCTTTTCAGAATCTCTTTGCCAATTTTCTGTTAATTGCATGTATTTAACCAGGCGGCAATTGTAATTTTGATTCAGTTTATCTGTAATACAATTCGCTGCTTCTAGTTTTTAATTTGTTTAAACTAAATGTTAAAGTCTTTTTCCCCTATGCTGGATTTCCATTTTTTTTTTTTTTTTTTTATTTTGTACCATAGTAACAGAAGAGAGGACTTGCAGGACAATGTCTGAAGTTCGGCTACCCACTAAACAGACACAGTGGCCAATATTAATCATAAGATGATGCAGATGAGTTTCTAAAGGAAGCTGGAGGAACACTCCCAAACAGACAAAGAACAAAAGTGCAATTAGAATTTCTGCAGTTTCAAGCTGTCTTCAAATATAGCTATTAAGTAAAACAGCAATACTCACAGACTGAGTACTCTGGATAAAGGGTTGAAAAGTGTGGAGTGAATTAATAAAAAAATAAAGTTACTTACTACTCTATGAGGCGCCCCTCTTTTCTATTTTTTTCTATTCTCAAAAAAAGATTCAAGTCCCATGGGGGGTGGGGTCACGAAAAACAAGGTAGTGATGCACCCCCTGCACAAAGGTCTAATTAAGAAGCAAAGAGTTGCTGGAAGAGAGCAGAGATATGTACTTTGATGGATCTAAGGCCAGGTCCCTTGCAAAAGCCATCTTGAAAAAAACCCAGAATAATCAGAAGACTGAAAGGCTGTGGATGAAAATCACATCACAACATCACTGATAGAATAGAAAGTAGACCCTAGGATAGATTTTGGATGAAATATTTTCTAGCTTGGAGCATGGTAGAGATGAAAGCATAAGAAAATCCCTTTACCTGGCAAGTTGAACTGTTATGTTCCAGCCCCACGCCACAAACTGGTTTGAACCCCCTAAACAAGCTTAAAAACTCCATGTAATAAAATGACAGATCCCCCTACGATTAATATCTACCAGTTTTGTGTTCCATTGCAAGAGGGAGAGTGCAGCTATCTTGACACTTAGAATGATTTGCAACGCTCTCCCTCTGAGAAGCTGTCAATCATGCTCCCAAAGCATGCACCCAGCATTTCTTGTATCCGGGCGGCATTCTGCACAGTGTCCTCAGCCCCCTCAAATTAGTAATTATACAGTTTCAGTTTTCCATTATTATTATTATATTTTTGACTGAAAATTAATGGTCCTGGAAGCAAAATTCAGTAGCTGGGTGCCAGGGAGGTATCCAATACATTGCACTACGTTTCATTCCTCTCTGGAACGCAAAGAGACACCAAGGACTTTTTTGGAAGATTGGTCAGCCAACCAAATCTTGAGCTACAAAGTGCATCTCACAGCTAAAGAGAAAGCAGAGACTTTTCCAGAAAATATAGCTGCAAACGTCGCTTCAGTAAGGTATGCATTTGCCTCTAGAATTCTCTCAAGTAATACCAACAGTTCATCCTTTGAAACATCCACTTAGATGACATCCGAGATATGTTCACACCAACATCGCTCTAGTGACCAAAGCCATAGCAAAATGGGCCACAGGGTGGCATCAGTGGTCAAAAACTAAGGCTTTACTAAGGAAGGCAAGCACTTATCTGCCTGATTCATAAGAGCCACAGCATCTACCAAAAGCAAAGCAGTGGTTTTCTCAAGGAGAGATATTGGGGAATCCAGTGCAGTCGGGGGTCGCACACTTTGTCAATGCTTGAGCCAAAAATAGACTCTTAACATGCACAACTCTGATCTCTATCAGACGTCCACCATACTTCCAAGAGAGTCTGGTCCAAAGTGTGATGGGAAGGAGAAGAGGGGAAAAAAAAAAAATACATAAATTATGTACAGTCTCATTGCATCTCTGGAAGAGGTCTATAGAAGACCTGAAGCATCTCCAGGACAGTGCTGATAATAAGACCTGCAGCTGAGGAACAAGAATTCTCCTCAGGCATCTCCAAGGACAGGAAGTAATCAAGTTCATCCCAGTCCTCCACAGAGGAATCCCCAACCAAATCTGAAGGACTCTCAAAAATAGGGATTAAATGATCTAGGAGGCCCAGACCTAATCCCGGAACAGATTAGGGGATAGAGGCGACTGAAGAAATCTTAAGCCAAACTGGTTCCCGTTCTGCAGTGGAAGGCACCAGAGTTGTCGTGTGGGCCACAGTGCACCAGAATACACCCTAGGAAGCCAAGGCTAGCATGAGAAGCAATGGGTTAGAGCAGGGCTCAAAATTTCCACTCCCCACTAGCCAATGGTGAGTGAAAATTCAGCCCTGGCGAGTAGAAATTCAGCCCTGGTGGGTATGTTACAGCTTGCAGTGGCGAGTAACTTTTCAGGTCTGGCTAGTAGCAAAGGACTTCACATTTTAAGCCCTGGGTTAGAGTAAAGTGACCTGCAATCTTTAGCTCTGGGTTTTTCCCATCTGTCCCATAGTGACCTGAAATGTCCAAAGGAATCCACCCAAAAGCAAGAAAACAGCTCAAAATATCAGGAAAGGGAGATAAACGTACAGCCTCTGTGTAGCACATGTAATGGGGTAAGCAAGATTGCATCAACTCCAGAAACGCCTGGAAAACAGGGGATTCTGGGGATTGCAGTTTTTAATACATATGGTCAGCAAACAGGGAGATTCTCCAGTAGTTATAAAATGGCACACATACACAGTATGACCAATCAAAAGAATAGGTCATCTGATTTAATAAGAGACCACTTACCCTGAATCACAGGTATGTCCCTGTGAAGAACTGTGTGAAACAAAGATGGCTGCCATTTGGGCACCCAGTTTTTAAAAAGGGACAGTAACGTTTTAAGCATTATAATAACAGAAAAAGTTGAACATGTAAGTATTAACTCGAAACAGTAGAACAGAAATGATTAAAGAACCATTACAGTGAATGCAGCCACCTTTGATGCACACAACTGTAAGAGTAACAGAGTGCAATAAAAACAGAAATGCCACATAAGTGTATGGCAGAATAAAAGTCATAAAAAACAAAACCATGGCACTCAAAACTACTCAGCCAGTTTCAATCACCAGACTCCCATTGCAGAGCATGCAGAGTTTCAGAGAAGCTTAACACTGAGGCACAGACTCAAGGAACAACTCAACCTCCACAGGCAAAGGTCCCAAAATATACCAGTAGACAAGACAATCCAAGACAAAGGAAGCCAATGCACAGGAGTCATCCATCCCAATATCAAAGAATAAAAAAATTAAGCGTTCTAAGAACAGTACCCAACTGTCCTTTCTTGAGGCAGGTCACTTGAAAGAGTAGGTTGATGTGAAGTTGGGGGGAAAAGGGAGAATATCTGCCTCAGAGGCCTTATTTTTAGTTTTACCCTGGCCTCCAGGAGAAGGGAAGCTTACCCATGGTTCCTGTGTTCCACATGGACAACTAAAAATGAAATGTGTTATCCAAACGTAATACTGCAGTAACAAAAATTTTCACCTGCAATAAGCTGTTTGAAGCATGGTTTTACTTAGGAGTAATCCATTTCAACTGATCTGGAAACATCGAATACTTGTGCATTATAATTTGTTGTTTTTTTTTTCCTCAACTTTTTTGAGTGCCAGTGATGTACGCAGAGTACTGCAGAGCAATGCTTTGCGTACCTTTCTAGCACTCAAAAGGGTTAAAACCTGTATGGATATGTATCTGGATTTGCCGGAAATGCCATGTTTAGAGGGAAACATCTGCATTTACCAGTAAACTGGTAGGCAAATTAGTTAGAAAACAATGGACCAATTCCTGGATTAAATGCAGACGCAATCTGGCAACACAGACCAACAAACTAGCTCCTTTGATAAGGAAGCCTATGCACTGCAAATTGGAGTAATTCCAAAGCAAAATAAATTCACCATAATCGGTCAAATAAAAATATCCTACATTCTTTCTTAAATTAGGCTTTTAACCCCCATGAGTGAGAGGTATCAAGTTACACAACATTCAGGGGGTTACAAGACCAATTTCAATCAAAATTGCCTGAATTCATAGCACATCAGCCTCAATGTCTTGTGGAACAAAGAGTCAAAAACACAGATTACCTCAACAGTTTATCATTCTATCTACATGGGGTGATTGCACTTTCCTTACCTGTTAAAATAAACTTAAAAACTTAAGAAAATAAAATCACTCTTAGTTCCTGCAACTCCTGGCCCATTACAGGGTATCCAGACTGCGGACGTTATAATAGAATTGTCAGTGTCCGTCCTAAAAGAAAAATAAAACACACAATTAGGTACAGAATTATTTTTATTATTGTGTTAACCACACACCCTGGGTCCTCTTAACATTGAGAAGCAATGTTTTTAACAATGCTAGGTCCTAATCTGTTAAAGAGATAGTACTGTTTCATAATAAAAGCAGCTCTAATTATTCATCATAGTATTTGAGCCTTGGAGAGTGTTTCAATTCTGTCAGAGTTTTAGTTCAAGAGTAATTGAATGATAAAGTATCCCCCTCCTGCCCCTTCTACGGATGTAACACTGCTCAACTTAGAGCAGCAGGGAGTGTCCAGGTAGATTGCAGAGAGGGACAATCTTCAACTAAGATAATGGGAAAAGCTGAAAAACCTGTTAAGGGGGGCAGGGTTTTCATTGTTCTCACAATAAGAATTTTGACCCTTGATTTGAGCTGTCTGATATATGGAC
Organism: Rhinophrynus dorsalis; assembly: GCA_037306005.1. NCBI lineage: Eukaryota > Metazoa > Chordata > Amphibia > Anura > Rhinophrynidae > Rhinophrynus > Rhinophrynus dorsalis. The sequence goes on along the minus strand of CM074722.1, from coordinate 444,575,212 downwards.
CGGATTCAACATTTGAGGAGTGCGGGCTTACACTACAATGCTCACAGTAATGAAATAACACTATGGCTCAAATACTATGAAGATTAATTGGAGCTGCTGTTTTTGCGAAACATTATCACTAAGAATCACACATTATGTATTAAAGACGCTAGCACCATTGGATGGGGGGGGGGGGGGGAGAAGAGTTTATTTTTTTGTGAATGTACCATTAAATCCTCCTCTCTTAGACCAGGGCTGTCCAAGTTCAGTCCTCAAAGGCCAAACGGTCAAGATTTAAGGATTTCCCTGATTAAGCACAGGTGAGTTAATCAGTGGTGCATTCATTTTGATTAACTCACCTGTGCTTAATCAGGGAAATCCTTAAAACCTGGCCTGTTGATGGCCCTTGAGAACTGAACTTGGACAGCCCCGTCTTAGAACATATGGAACACAGGAACCAGGAGGTTGAGCTCCACTTCTCCAGAGGGCAAGGTACAAAGAGACAGGCAGGGTCTTTAAGGCAGAGACTCTATCCTCTTTCTTCAGCTCTATGGATAGCAAAGTGGCACAGAGAAAGTACCAAAAGTGGTAAGAAAAGAAAAACCCATAAACAGAGACCCCAAGAGGACTCCCCTGCCTGAAGAACATTTCAGGCAGACACTGTAGTGTTTAGTGCAGGGGCAGCCAACCCTGGCTCTTGAGATCTACCAACAGTGCCTGTTTTCAGGATATCCTATCTGGAGCACAAGTGAACATATTAGTGGTTCAGGTCACTTTAATTGGACCACCTGGGATCATTCAGGGATGTCCTGAAAACATGCTCTGTTGGTAGCTCTCGAGGGCCCTGGTTTGCGGAATGTGTTCAAAAAGGACTATGTTGTGGCCTTGCCCAGTTCTACAGAGGCCCAATTCTTGTAGCTCCAGGTGTCCACGGATCTGATAGAGTGCGCAATGACCCTGAAAGGAATGGAATTTTATTTTTATTTTTTTTTTTTTTTTTTTTTTTTTTTTTTTTTTTTTTTTTTTTACAACCATACGCTTGCAGTATAGTAGATCAAAGAAGCAACTGTGGTTTCAGACTGACCCTCTCTAGGGCCATCTGAGATGCCAAAGAGAATCTACCCAAGTTTTTGTGATTTACAATACTTAAAACATCAACCTACATCCAAGAGATGAAGATCCTGTTCCAGTACGATGAAAGGACAAAAAGAAAAAAAAAATGAGTTTTTTTTTGCACTATAAAAGTACGTTGAAACCTTTTAAGAGGTACAGAGTGCCTTTTCTTCTGTAAAAAATGAGGCTTACAAGACAAGGCTTTTAACTCCGCAACCTTTTGTACAGAAACAAGGTCTAAAAGAAAAGCACAAGGGAACTGATGGAAGGTTCAAAGGGAGGTATTTGAAGAACCCACCAGATCAAGTTAAGGTCTCATGGAGGAGTGGTATCCATAAAGGGGACGGCGTGAGTCAACTCTTGACCAAAAAGGTCTTAACATCTGGTAAGAGCAAAGCGCTTCTGGAAGAGAACTTAAAGAACAGACATCTGTACCTTGATGGAACTCAGGCTAAGACCTTTGTTTACCATCTTGAAGGAAGGAGACCAGATCCTAGGATATGCTTTGAAAGAGACTTCCTTGCTTGGATCATGGTTTAGGGGATATGATAGGAGAAATCCTTTTCTTCTTCAAGGGCAATGCTTTCAAGGACAACCTTTCCACCTGCTGGTAACATAGGAGTTCTGTATCAGAAGATGCCGTTTTAAAGCAAAAGGGAAATGTATCTCGATGGACACACTGAGAAGATCTCTAAACCATGGCCAAAAAGGTACAATTAAGATGACTAGATAATACACCATCTTGATCTTCCTGATCCCCCCGGGAACCAAGTGCAGTGGAAGAAACACAGGCCAGATGCAAGTTACATGGAATGGAACTAACATCCATCACAAAGGGAAAGGGACATTTGCCTTGGTGAAAAACATTGGAATGTTTCTGTTTTGGCAAGATGCCATCAGGTCAGATCAAAGGTCACTGCTGGGATCTATCACTTCCTTGTTGAGTTCCCAGTTTTCTGGGTCCAGAGCCCGCATGCTAAGAAGATCTGAAACCATGTTTTACCACTCCAGGGATGCGGACTGTTGAGATAGCCAACACATGTGCTTCTGCCCACTGAAGTTACCAAACGTCCATGCAGGCAGATTTGCTTTGTGTTCCACTTGACAGTTGATGTACACAATTGCTGTTAAACTATCAGACTGTACCTGCAGCACCAGGATTCCCATCAGTACTTTGGACCAGTGAAGGAGTGCTAGACTAATAGCTCAACCTCCAGGATGTTGACCTAAAGGAGAATCTCCTTTTCAATCCAACAGCTTTGAACTGTCAGGGGACCTAGGGTTGCACCCCACCCATCAGACTGACATCTGTTGTGAATGGGTTCCAGTATTACAAAGGGGTATATCCCCGTAGTCTAAAGGGACAGTCATGGAGTGACAGATTGGATCTGCCAAGACCAGCTTCAAGGATATTCACTTGAAGCTCCCATGTGTGAAACTCAGCATAAGGAACCACTTCCAGGGTTGACACCAGGCATCCCAGGACACTCATGTAATCCCCTATTGTTAAAGACAAGGCAAAGGCTCAGGACATCCTGAAATAGGATCTCAATCTGGTCTTCTGACAAAAACACTCTTCCTTGCAGGGTGTGAACCTCATACCCAAAGACATACAGAGTCTGCGAGGGAACCAGAGAGGAATTCTGGAGGTTGAAGACCAAACCACGATAGACCAAGATGAAGACACTGCTGTGCGTGGAAGACAATGTTCTGAGGGAGCCTTGATCAGAAGATCATCCAGATGTGGAGTGTATTTCCCCTTTAATTCGGAAGGAAGTTCTACCACCCCACAAAATCTTTATCTTAATCCAGTCCCCATCTGGCGACTAGCTGCTTAGTAGCGCTAGTCGCCAGAATTATTACCTGGTTTAACCGATTAACCGGCCAGCTCCAAAAGGGACTGACAGCGCAGGCGCACGGACATCACTATGGCAAGATGTCCGTGCTTCCTGCTACTGTCAGCCTCTGAACAAGTTTAAAATCAGTTAAACCAGGTAATAATTCTGGCGACTAGCGCTACTAAGCAGCTAGTCGCCAGACGGGGACTGGATTAAGATAAAGATTTTTTGGGGTGGTAGTTCCCCTTTAACATATGCTGCTAGAGCTAACATGATGTTTGTGAAGATTCTTGGAGCGGAGGCTAGGCCAACAGGTAGGACAGTGAACTGGTAGTGACTGCACTCAAAAAGGCGAGGACAAGGAAACGGGACATACAGGTATGCGCCCTGAAGGTCTAGAGAGGCTTGATACTCCCCTGGACACATCATGAGATAACAGACCACAGGGATTACAACTTGAATAGCTTGGTTATCACAGAGGGGCATTTTAAAGTCCAAGAGGGAACAGAATTGCCATCATTTTTGGAGGCCACAAAAAGACAGGGATGAAACTGAATCTATGAACAAACGCACTATCACTGGGTCTCGAGGAATGCTTGACAAAAAGTGATTAGGCGGAAGGGACAATCAATGCAGTACCCTTCTGAAATTACCAACAAAATCCACTGGTCCATCACAGAAGATGGACAAGCATCTTTACACACAGGCAGAGTTGGACCAGGCCCCCTGCCAATCATGCAGAGGATGACTTGTCAGCCTTAGAGTTAAGCAGACTGTTTTGCCAAGCCGGTTCAGAGCAGGGCGTACCTGGGAGGCCTGAGCGATTTGAAAGTTCTGTACAATGAACTAGCGGGAGCAATGAAATACATGCATCTTCCTGGCAAAAACATGGGACAATTGGAAGAAATCTGAAGCAGACTCTGCTTGCATACAGTGGCAATACCAATGACCTTGCCCAGCTCAGGTCAAAGATTCTTGCCCTCAAAACAAAGGGAAACTGAGGATCTCTTTGAATGTTGGTCTGTTGACCAAATCTGTTGCCACATATCGTACCTTGTGGCTCAAAAATAATACTGAGGACTTTCCAGAAAAGCTGGTGGCATCAAAAGACTCTTCAGAGAGATGCATTAGCTTCCAATATACTGGTAAGCATAACAAAGATCCTCGTAGGAACATTATTATTATTCATATAGCACCAACCAATTCCACAGCACTGTACAATAAGGAATGGACATACAGAGATATTAAATACTACAAATCAAATGTGGAGAACAGAAGGATCAGAGGGCCCTGCTCGTGAGAGCTTACATCAGATAGCCTTCTGGGGTGCTCACTCTACTGAACCAAATTAAAAGCAAGGAGTGAAAGCCAACTGTGCTAGAGCCACAGCAGAAACGAGGCATAGTTTGGAAAGATCTCATTAAGGAAGTGTTGTATCCAGCCTTTTCCATTCCCCTCCAGTAGAATATGATCTTAGGTGCCAATAGGAGTAAAGACTGGAGTCTTTCTTCCATCTCTGGAAGATATCCGTAGAGGTAGATCCCCCTGCCCCCAAAGAGGGCTCAGACCTGAAGGGTCTCCAACAACACTCTGATGAGCCCCTCTGCTGAGTGGTGCCAGCAGCAGACATCCAAAAAAAGACAAGGAAGAATCCATGTTTCATTACTCTGTATCTCTCTCCTCAAAGGAATCACCGAGAGTGGCACCTAAAGATGGTATCAATACATCTAATGTGAGGGAGGGGGGGCTCATGAGGTACCATGAATGGAGAACCTCCAGGATGGAAGGAACAGAGGCAACAAAGGAGGAGTTTTGACCCAGGCTGGCACTTGTTCAGCAGTGGACGGCTCCCGGAAAAGTAGGGGCCATACTGAATGAGGGACATCATAGGATACCAGATTATTCCCTTGGAACCCCACTTTAACATGAGGAACAATAAGTGGTTCCCCATGTGTTCCTTAGGATCAGACATGTTCAGAAAACTCTCAAGAGACAAAGTAGAAATCACAAAAAGGTACTTATCCGACTGCAAGGAGTAAACTGGTGAAGTGAAACAGCAAACCTCTCTACAACATAAGCAGAGGGTAGCATATTAGGTCTTCCAAGGAACCGTCCATCCAATCAGAAAAAGCTCCCAGGAAGATAGGGATTCTAGGAAATATAGCTCTCAGCCAACAGTTGCTCTCCAGCCATGAAAATGCAGTGGAATACGTTTCTGAACATGATCCATGCTCCTCATGCGATAGAGATTGGTCAGCTATTTAACTTGAGTCTTTTCTGCCACTTGTATGTCAAACAAGTGCAGAGATATGTCCCTTTAAGATTCTCCATTGATCTCCACCACTACAAAATAAAGACTAAAAAGAATAGAAAATGTCTTGAAAATTGCAGAAAAAAAGAATTTAAAAAACACTTCACTGCAACAAGTGCAAAATGTTGAAGGAGGCGGCAGAAAAGAGGTCTTATTAACCCTTTCAGGGATAATCTAATAGAAGTTGATACCTTTATATCATAGGATGAGAGAAAGAAGGATTGAATGCACTTTTGATAGAGACACCACTTCAAGTGGACGCCCAGAATGAAACAAGAACTATTTCAGTGCAGTGGCCCTGGTTAAAGAGACAGTAATGCCTGCAATAAAGCAGATCTGAGTCTTCTCTATTGTAACTATAAGACACTGCTTTATGTTGAACAAATTACTTTGATGTAGTTCAAAGATATTAAGTGTAGAAAGATCCCCCTCCCTCCCATTCTGGTAGCATCACTGATTATCTCATGCAGATCCAGATGGATAGCAGCGAGTGACAAACTTCAGTAATGAAAGGAAAATCGTGCCCTCCTTCGTTAAGGGGGCATGGTTTTCCTTATACTTGCAGACTTAAAAGTTTGTCCCTCGTTGCATCCGTCCGGTACTACAACCAGATTGCGGATTCAGTGAGAGGCAGCCAGAAGGGGGATCTTTCTACATTTAATCTTTTGAACCACTTCAAGGCAGATTGTTAAACATAGCGCAATGTGTTAGATTTACAACAGAACACCCCATGGTTCCGGTGCTCCATATAGGAAGAGGAAAAAAAATCTGTGCATAAGCGAGGGCCTCTATTTGGTGTTACAAAGACATTGTAAAAATTAGCACTTAACTGCTGTGATGCTACTCTAACTATGGTTAACAATTGGCTCACTAATTGCAGATATACATACTAATTAATATATTAGAGATAGATAGAGATATATATATATATCTATCTATCACAGATCCTCAGTGCAGTTAACCCTTTGAGTAACATTTAAACATTTACTCATACTACATCTAATGTACTAAGGGGAACCAGAGTAATTCTGGGGCAAACCAACTGAACAAGAGGCCAATTATCAATTTCCATTGATGTAAATGGGACTTAACGTGAATACTAGAGGGGTCTCCAATGCATTGCTTCTAAATGCATGGGTGACCTCTAGAATTCAAGGGGTTAAAAGTACTTTATAACTCATTGGTAATTTACATGTATCCAAAAGTTCAGTAGGTTTGCCCCAAAATTGTTCCAGTTGCTCTTATTACATAAGCCTCAAAGTCAACATTTTAGCATGACCAACTCAATAAGTCACAATTAACCAGTCCGATAACGTCAGTCTATTTTTGTTCTCCGATCTACTGGTGTTACTGTGTTCCTTCTGACTGGCTGTATGAGTGACTAGCTGACATTGACTGCACTAAGATTTTAAATATTATATAGTGCATTATGCCTCCCTGCCTTGTATGGCCACCACAGTAAATTGAGCCTTATTAAACAGGGCCAGACCACAAACCTTAGGTCCTTGACCGTATATATCTAATAAAAATCAAGATGGTGGAAAGCACTCACTCCTCCAACAAACTTCAGGCCCAGGTGCACAATCCCAACAGATAATAGAAAGTTCAAAAAATGGGGCAGCACCAGTGGGACTTCTCTAAAGAAATATTTATTAGCGAAATGACAATCTACAGGTCAGGTCAACGTTTCAGTCAAAAACTGACCTGTCTTGAGAAAGGTCTGTTTTTGACCGAAACGTTGACCTGACCTGTAGATTGTCATTTCGCTAATAAATATTTCTTTAGAGAAGTCCCACCCCATTTTTTGAGGATATAGAGAGATAGAGATATAAAAATTTGCTCTAACCATCTCCAAGAAGGCCACTGGAAACTAAGCATGTCCGGTAGGGGTAAATTAAGTGAGGGAGGTCTGCCTCCATAGAAAGCTTGTTTTATGCAAGTGCCCTGCCCTCCTGTGGGAGGATTCTTTACATGGTTTCTGCGCTCCAGACAAAATACACTGTATGTAAACTTGAGATCTACTGTATAAATCATGGAAGGAAAAAAATTCCAGGAGTCAGGGCTTCTGAATTTAACTTTTGACTCCTATGTTTTAGGGGTGTTTTGTATGCATTATATTTATGTGCATCATGCAATGGCTCCTAGGTGTTATAATTTTGTTCACTCCTGATTTATGCACATGTGATATGTTCAAATAAAGTGTCAGACTAACATTTTACATTTTTTCAATGCCCCGATGAGTCAATTTCAAAAAGGATATCCATGGTGAAAAGGGGGTTTGTAGAGTCAATAAATAAAAAAAAAACCCTGTGGTTGTGCCCGCAACTCTGTGGAAACATACCATAGCACATATCTCACCGGTTCCCTCACAGCTTTGAAGCAATCACAGATCTGCACAAATTAGTGATTACTTAGTAATCATGGAAACCTCTCTCCCATAGAAGATCACAGACAGTGAATCCATAGTCCATGGACTTCTACGGGTGGGCTGACATTCATGTGAATGCAGAGAGGCGCGCGCGCACACCAGGTTTTTTTTTTTTTTTTTTTTTTCTTATGCTCACTGAACACTATCCCTCTCTGTGATCTATCTGGACAGTCTTGCTGCTCTAAGGTGAGCAGTGTTACATCAGTAAAAGGGACAGGAGGTGGATACTTTATCATTCAATCACTCTTGAACTACAACTCTGACAGTACTGAAATAACACTCTCCATGGCCCAAATACTATGAAAATTAAATGAAGCTGCTTTTAATGTGAAACATTACTATCCCTTTAAAAAAAAAATATATATATATATATATATATATATATATATATATATATATATATATATATATATTATAAATATATATAGCGTCATACATGTAAACAGTGCTTAAAGGGAAAGTATGGTCTAATTTTCATAAAATTGAATCTTTTATCTATTAAACTAAACGCTCCCAGTCCTGTCTCTCAAACCTTTATGGGTTGAGAAATAATCGCAGCTAAAGTTTCCCCCTCCCTCCCATTTCCCTGACATCAGTGCTCTAGCTGACTGCAGAGGAATCCAGTCCCAGGACCGTCAGAGGCTCTTCAGCAGACATTGAGAGACAAAAACAGTTACTTCACTGGAATGGTCTACAAAGTGTGCCTGGTTTGCAAGCACACTTTGTAGACCGTTCCAGTGAAGTAACTCTTTTTGTCTCTCGATCTCTGCCGAAGAGCCTCTGTCAGTCCCTGGACCAGATTTCCCTGCAGTCAGCTAGAGCACTGACATCAGGGAAAGGGGAAGTGGGAAATACTTTAGTTGTGATTATCTCTCAACCCATAAAGGTTTGAGAGATAGGACTGGGAGCGTTTAGTTTAATAGCTACAAGATTAAATTTTATGAAAATGAGAATACTATCCCTTTAACAGATGTTGGAATACTACAATACAAAAATACAGAGCTGGGTTAACAGCATTGCATTATTTGTGGGGGAAAGTGTAGCAAGTGAATCATACACTGGGAAAGGGATTCTGCCCCAAGAAGCTTACAATCTAATTAGAATTCACAACATACAGAGACAGTAGGAGGAGTATTATAAGTTAGAGTACAAGGCGTGGTGAAGGAAGTGCAGGATTCTGATGTGAGTGTGCAAAAAGGTGGATACGGTTACTGACATGCCTCCTTGAGCAGGTGAGTTTTGAGGAGATGAGTGGATGATAGTGTTCCTTTAAATCCAAACACTTAACATTACACTTATATACCATGTACTTCATAGTGTGTGAAAGAGTCTGTTCTGAGGCCTAAAATCTAGACTTGAATATACTCTAAGTGAGCAGACATTCTTAACTTTTCCAGGGGTCCCACTTATTGTTCAAGCTTATCTTTAAATGGACTAATACAGCAACATTTCTAAATAAAAGAGCAGTGGGTACCAGTCAATTAGTTTACAGTTCTCTCAATGTGATCAGCAAAAGCAACATTAAATAGATGCTCTCTGAACAGGATTTACACATGCGTTGAAAATCAACTTTAGGATACTAACTTATGGATGTAACAAATAATTAAAGATCACATGGTTATAGCCAGCATATGTAAAGATCTCAATCCATTTCATTTTTTTTTTTTTTTTTTTTCTTCTTCACAAAAACACACACCTCATGTGGAGGCATCAGGATCCACCCCGGTGCCCTCCCCCTCCAAACATTGCCTATACTATTGGATAGGCAATAACAATCAATGCAGTGACCAGGAAGGAATTAACTTCCTTCCTCTATCACCTCCTTTTTAATCCAGTATTCTACAAAGGCCTGGGTTGAGTTGTAGGATCCCTCATTATGCTAGCCGGTCTCGAAGGTCCTTCTACTCAACACAGACATTCATAGAACTTGGTTTGAAGAGGTGGTGGTAGAGAAAGGAAGTGATCACCTTCCTGGTTACCTCAATGATCACCTATCAATGCCAGGGGGCATCAGGATGTCCCAATGCCCTCCATGAGGTCTGATGGGGAGCACACAAACGATACAAAAAATAAAGAATCCCACAACTCCAGCCTAGCACCATGGCAGTCATACACACTGTCCTCACTGGTGTTACACAAAGCATGACATACTGTCAGGTATTCCTCTCAACCTTGTTCCCTTGCCCACTGGTAGCCCCAGATCCCCAATGTGTTTCATACCCCTCTGGCATTCCAAGGGATACTTTATCCCTTGAAGACAAGAGGAATATGCAATACAGTGTACATCCCACTGTCCCTCAAAGGGGTGCGGGGGGGGGGGTGTAACTATCAATGACAGCCACTGATTGCATATCAAAGAAAAAGCGGGGGATCCCTGGCATTGGCTCTATTGGAGTTTGAAACAGTCACAGAGTCAGTTGATCAAATTCAGAATTTGACAAAAAAAAAAAAAAAAAAAAAAAAATTCTCTGGTCTTCCGATATTATCCCCCTGAGCTACCTGCTCGTGTTAGCAGTAGCCAGGGGCACACTGCCAATGTTTTAGTAAGTGTAGCATTTTCCTGTTTCTTTAGAGCAGTGGTGGTTTTAAAAATCGCACAGTGCGGAATCAAGAGATCCCACACCAGGAGCAGTTTTTACACACACCATTGTTCCCATGCGTGTGTGTATAAAGCATTAAAAACTTACCCTGAAGTGTAGGAAAATTGCTTCACTTCATGCAGGGCAAGTTTACTGGGGGCCAGGTCCCAATTTCTAGCTGCCATGGCAATCTGGTGCCCGGTATTTGTCAAGCCCTGTAAAGGGGTATTGATGCAAGGGACGCAGATACAATTCTACCTCTTTATAAATCCTTGGCAAGGCCTCCCCAAGAATACGGAGTACAGTTTTGGGCACCAGTTCTAAAACACACCTTAAATTATTGAACTGGAAAACGTGCAGAGAAGGACAACAAAACTGAAAGGGATTGGAGGAACAGAATTATAAAGAGAGATTAGCCAAGCTGGGTTTGTTTACATTAGAAAAGATGTCTAAGGGGTGACTGAATATATCTGTAAACTGTAATCCTAAATCAACACCAAGAACTCTCCAATGAACCATTTGCTCAATGAGCAAAGAACAAGGTGTCAAGCACGTTCAACTAAAACAAAAAGACAGCAATTTTTATACATAAGGGCAGAAAAGTTATGGAATTTTTTGCCTTGGGATGCTGCGCTTGAAGATACTGTAACTGTTTAAAATAAATAAAGGCACAGAACAACACTATTTTAGAACAGTTGGATTTAAAAGCAGATAGGATGTTGACCCAAGGAAATATCTAACTGCCATTTGGAGCCAGGAAAGAAATATATTATATATTTGGGGCGTAATTGGAAATGGCTGTAATGGGAGTTTTTTGCCTTCCGCTGGATCAACAGGGGCGATTTGGCATGGGCTGGACACATGTTTTTCAGCCTCATAAACTAGGTTACTATGCTGGAGTGTGGAGTAAGTCAGAAATAATGAATTGCAATATATGGTTCAGTTCGAATCACCAAACTATGCAACTACCACAGTATTGCTGCAACTAGCTATGACTGATGGAAAACAAGTACAGTGAAAGTTGGCAGGGACATCCAAGAAGACCATTAACACATTTAAAATAGTTGCAGTTCTCTTAAAACATCCAAACACAAACTGGCCCATATGAACACCAGCAAATAGTTCTGCAATCTATATAGGCCAATTCAATGTGCAACCACCCATATTGGGCTCACAAGGGAAGCACAGTGCACAGGAGGAGAGGAGCAATACCAGCATGGCGGTAATATTGCTCCACTGGTATCATCTGTGTGAACAAGGAATTAGATTAGTTATTCTCACTATTTTTATGCTCAAGGCACCCCGCAGAATATTTTGGGGCAACCCTAAATTCTTATGTCATTTGTGAAGTGGAATGTAAGTGACAAATTTAGAGTTCTTAAATCTCACAAAGAAAAAGGAACTTAGATTGCATAAGAGCTCCCACGAATACACAAACTCAAAATGCACCCCCATTTTTGTAGAAGAAAAGGGGATATCATGGCACATCAAAGTGCCAAAGAACCCTGGTTGAAAACCACTGCCTTAGAAAGAAAAATAATAAGTACACCCAGCTCTTAATTTTTTGTTTTTAAGGGAACAAACATCTAGAAACACAGTACAATCCCAGTTCAGGAGGTACTCCACTCATAGTGACTTAAAAACATGTTGAATATAAAGTGTTAGCCTTCTTGAAAGGGGCAGCATGGTGTCAAGACCCATTTAAACCTATGAATGTGGCCTTGGTGCTGTGAGAGCTGTTGGTAGTGTGCACTAAATTTCTAGTTTTTATTTGAAGGAGACGTACCTAGGCACTTCTACAAGAAACATTAAGAGCCACTTATTCGGCAGGTATAGTTCAAGGGCTGTACTCGGGAAAATAAATGAGAGACATTGTTCAGCAAGCAATCTGTACCATAGATAACTGACAATTCCTATTAACTTAAAATAGGGTTTTACCCATTTAACGGCTAGAAAACTCCAGCATAATACAAGCACCAGTGTCATTTTTACCCTATGGGATAGTTTGTTTACTCCAGAACTACTATTCAAGCTTCCTGAATACTGCCCTAAATTATAAAATTACATTTATCTTTGGAACCTCTGCCAGGCACCCAATACAATAATCAATACTATGTTATCTTCAAATAGAAAAATATGATCAATATAATAGTGCTTATCTTGCAGTATTGCTGTTACAGTTGCCAGAAAAGCTAAATTGCTTGACAGATACACTACCTCCAAAAGTAAAACACCAAAACGCTCTAATATAGAAAGCATTTTGTAAGTGATCCATGTATTTAGCTGATTTTCAGTTTCCTATTAAATCACTAACCAACCAAGGCCACCTATTAGCCAGAAAACAAAAAGGGACCTTGTGTTTGTGTGTCAAAGATAAAACAGTCTTAGTTCTAGGAGTCAATTAAGTGGTTATAAACTAGACAAGACCAAATTGCAGGTGATATCTGCAATATGTCAAGTGTTCAAAGCAATAAAAAACAGAACTGTAAACATTTTTCCAAAAGCCACTGGCTTTCTTCTGTTACCAGTTACCTTGATTGTCAAAGGTGCCAGGAAAACCAATGCATTGCTGACATCCCCTGGCATTGATCATCTCTAAAATGATAACACATTCTCTAAGCATCATTGTTTATCAGAATGCTGAAGATCCATATTAAAAGTACCCATAATAAACCACCACCTATAAACCGTGCCCGTTTGTTTGTATTCAAGACAATGTTTTCAGTCAGTCCTGCTGGTTATGTTCATGGACTCAGATATGACAGTTGCAAGCAGGACCAAAAGACCTCACATCAATCAAGCATAAGAGGGATAGTAAAGTTTCATAATAAGAGCAGCTCCAATTTAATCTTCATAGTAATTGGGCCATGGAAAGTGTTATTTCAATACTGTCAGAGCTGTAGTGCAAGAGTAATTGAATGATAAAGTAACCCTCTCCCGCCCCTTTTACAGATGTCACTGCTCAGCTCAGAACAGCAGGGATGTATCAAGGTGGATTGCAGAGAGGGACACTTCAATTAAGATAAGGGAAAAACCTGTCAATGGAAGCAGGGCTTTCATTTTTCTCACAGTAAGAAGACTGTCCCTTGCTGTGGGCTGTCTGATCCCAGGACCAGATTCCACATCTGAGGGGAGGTGTCTTACACTAGGTAAAAGGGGTGGGAGTGGGACACTATCATTCAATTACTCTTGAACTACAAGTGACAGTATTGAAATAACATTTTATATGGCTCAAATACTATGAAGATTAATTGGAGCTGCTGTTTTTGTGAAACATTACTATCCCTTTAACACTTGTGACAAATGGGAAATGCTACACAACTTTGCAATGTGTTGCACACATCCTCTACACTTTAGAATTAGAGAGTTATGTAGGCCATGTAGAGATTGTGCCTCTTTAAAAAACTGACAGCAGCTGTCACATTCACCTCCATGGACATGACATCCAGGAGTGCTGATGTTACCTCGTCCAGCAGCATAAAGTCACAGTGGCCAATAGGATTGCCTGGCCATAGTAAGGCAAGTTGAGGGTGGGTATTATTGAGAGATATTACATATCCATACACACATCCATTTACTATGCAAATCAGAACACAAATACAGTTTAAAAGTAGATCATAACTGACAGCACAAACATTATACAGATTGAGAATGATCATGAACACACCACATATGACATTACACTTCGTTATGGAAAGAAGGCAGGTACAATACAAAATGAGACAAGTGTACTAAAGTGGTGCAATTCTGAGGTGAACAAAACCCCCTACAGATATATATTTTAGACCTTAAACGTTAACAAAGTATTCAATGCACTATTAAACAATGCACTGTATACTTCTAGCAGCCAATGGGGATTTGGAGAGTTTATATTTGTTTCACAAGGCACATTTAGCTTGCCCCAGCATCGCATCCATTTTTGTCAGTATATCAGCCTTACTATACAATGGGCCATATAAAGGTTAATGGGATTCACGTCCGTTCCTAGAAAGACGGAAAGCAAGCCAATTCTGTCAGTCATTCTCTAAAATAAGCCTCCCCAACTGCCCTGTCCCATGGAACAGCTGGGCCTAGGCCTAATTGATCCCATGAGCACGACAACTGGAGGCTTATTTTGGAGAGGAGATGGGCTGAACTAGACATGCGTGTGACCTGTGACCTAGAGGGGAGTCTGTCAGACCAAATCCTAAACAGCAAATAGACACGGCCTATTAACAGGCTTAGCACATTAGACATACAATTCTAAGTAATTATCACAACAGTCTAGTGTCACTGTGCCGCACCAGCAGAAACCCCGGAGCTGTACACTGCTATATAGTTGGTGAGATACGGACTAGAAGTTAATAGTCACTTAATAGTTTCTTTACTGATTAAGCACTCCACTCCTTTCCATCCTTCTTCTCTATACCCTGCACTACTATCGAATTGAGCCTGCGTTCCTCAGAGGACAAGTTACCTAGAGGCCGGAAACCGCTGACACAAGCGGTCCCAAGCGCATAAACACTCAAGAAGCACCACAAAAAGTACATAAAAATAAATAAATACCTGAAATTAACAACAACCTAATCCAGTCAGGCGGGAAAATTGCTCAGCACTATAAACGAGTTTTCAAGATGGTGGACATATCAACTCTTCCAAACCCTCCCCTCCTCCTTCGGGAAAAGCGTATAGCAATTCGAGTTACAAGTCCCGCCCCTACATGTCAAAGACGGCAGTAATTGTGCGACGGACCTGTCTATTAGAAGCACCCGCCCTGTTATGCCCTGGATGCTGTAGCGGATTGGACAGCGCACATGTCAATGAGGGACGCTATAATGAAGGGTTCGCAAGGACTCAATTGGTCGCTAGTCTACAGAGTCAAACGTTATCTCTGCCAATGGTCTGCTAAAGGCTTCACAGCCTCACAGGCCATAGCAACAACATTACGTTTAGATTGGCATATATAGCAGCCAATCACAATCTACTCTTCATTCTATGCCGACCAATTGGGTCTGGGATTTTGATTTAACTCTAGGACAAATGCTAGGGCTTTGAGGGTGGGTTAAATGTACGGTGTTTCGGGGCAGAAGTAGTGGGGATTGGTGTGTGTGTGTGGTGCTCTGACGCTTGTGTTAGTCACCCCGATAAATCCTTGGTGTTGTGATTGCGAATTTAGTCACACTGTAGTTGAGTCATCGTAAAATCATTACCTTAGAGCCGCTCGGGTTACTGGTTGGCTCATTTTGTTGTAAAAGTAATTTGGATTCGGTGGGCCTTATGTATAAAAGATCACTGCAGATCAGTTAAACGCATTCCCATAAAATCATAAAAATTGTGGTTTTTTTTCCATTGATGCAGTTTACCGTAAATTTATACTTATATAAATATACTACGTGCGAGGTAGAGAGCATACTTTATGTAGGGAATGTAAGCTAGTACTTGTAAGATGGGGAATTAGCTCAAATGGTAGAGCGCTCGCTTAGCATGCGAGAGGTAGCGGGATCGATGCCCGCATTCTCCAGTATTTTAATTTATTTCTTAGTTGTTTTTTTCCCCCCACAAAAAAGTTTAAATCAGACCAGCATGCATTTATTATAATAACACAATCATAAAATGTGGGCTCATTTATCCCCATTTTGTTGCTAACAAGACCATGGGTAGACAAGGTTTGGTAACCAAGCAATGCAGCAAACATTTGAAAGGCCATTAGAATAATCGATGTACCAGGTACTTCTCTGGCTTTGACCAGAGACTCAGGGTTTGAAACCAGATCTTAGGAGGAAAGGCCAAATTCTAAGTGTGAGAGTCCAGTGCTCCCTGTGAAATGATTTGTATCAATTTGCTGCTTCTTTAGGGTCTACATTAATGACACTTCTACCAAAAGACAAATGGTTGAATACTATTGCAGGTGCTAATTTTATCTCTGCTTTCATCTCCAGATAAACTACAATAGGAACATCCTATATAATAATTTGCTAAAACGTGTGTAACAACGCAATCATGTGCAGTAGGGACTGCCCGTGCCGCAGCTGATACAGAGCTGGCTGCTCCGAAGGAGTATCCAGCTCTGTATCAGCCTCTTCGCGGGCACTCTCTACTGTGCATGATAGGGTGACCACGTGTCCCGGAACGTCCGGGACTGTCCCTTAATTGGGTTCTATGTCCCGGATCATCCCCCACCGGGACAATAAAGAGTCCCGAAATGAAGGTAGCCGCCCGCCCGCATCATCACGCGCCCCTGCGGGCCGTGATGACATACATACAGAGAGGAGGAAGAGGGCAGAGGCACCGGAAGAGAAGCGCTTGCTGCTGGACTCTGGCAGCAAGCGCTTCTCTTCCGGTGCCTCTGCCCTCTTCTCTGTATGTATGTCATCACGGCCCGCAGGGGAGCGTGATGATGCGGGTGGGTAGGAGGGAACTCAGTGCCAGCCAGCCACAGGGGACCGGATGCCACTCAAATTTAGGGTGACCACATGTCCCGGAATAGCAGAACGGAAATGTGGTCACCCTAGTGCATGAGTGCCCCGCGACCGGCTGGCAGTGGCACTGTGGCCTGTGTAACGGGTTCTTCAACTAGTTCTTGATAAAACGGAAGGTAACATTTATCACCTGCAATAGAATCCAGCCCAGAATTAGAAGTCCTTCTTGTCTTGTGAATGTTGTATCTCAGAACTGTGGCATATTAAATGTATAAAAATAGACTTTAGCAGCAGAAAACCATAGGTTTTATGTAACTTTACAGTATGTTAGTTCTATTTCATGTGTTGTAAAGTTCTGGAGTCCAAATCTCCAGAAGGACAACAATAAATCAGAGACTCTTCAAAGGACCACTAAAATGCATACCTCCCAAGTGTCCCTATGTAAGACCTAAATCCTTCTGTCCGTCTTTCCCACCCTGATGTCCCTCTTTTTAGGAGATCAGATTGTGTGGTGTGTATATAAGTGTATCAAATTGCTCTACAGCAATAAAAGTCACATTACTGTTTTTTTTTAAAGGGGATCTATCACCCCTATACATGTTTGTCTAAAAAGTTAGTTTCTATAGCGATTAGTTGTAATAATGTTTTTTTTTTTTTTTTTAAACTGTTATTTTGCCGAAATTAATCTTGTACAGATGATCCCGTGTCTCCCTTCCTGACAGACTGCGGATACAGTTCTGTACAGCACCCTGTCACTCTTCCTCTGCTCCCCTCCCTCGATCCAGCCTCCTCCTCTGACAACGGGGCTCTCTGCATGTAAGCTGGACCGCTCTCATTGGCTAGAGAGCACTCCAGCTTACATGCAGAAAGCCCCCGCCATGGAGGTAGGGGAGCAGAGGAAAAGTGACAGACTGCGGGTACAGAGCTGTACCCGCAGTCTGTCCAGATGGAAGACAGGGGATCATCTTTACAAGCTTAATTTTGGGAAAATAACAATTAAAAAATAAAAACATTATTCCCTCTAGTCGCTATAGACAAACTTTTTAGACAAACATGTATAGGGGTGAAAGATCACCTTGAAACATCAGTATATGTGTTTATAAATTAGTCTGTGTAAATAAAACACTTTGGTCTTGTTATAAGTCATTTATTAGGTTACACAAGAAGGTGTCAATAGGTCATGAAATAGCCTAAAAATTATTGGTAATGCCACGCCCACCAGTCACACTCCCTAAAACACAAGCATCCCTCTTTGGCAATTTGAAATGTTGGGCAGTATGAAACTGGTACATGCAGTAAAAGCAGGATAGTCCCTAGGAGGAAGATGCACTAAGAGACAATGCTATGGCAAAGTGTGGCAATCAATCAGTTCACCAATAAGAATAATGACACATCACTAAGAATGAGCTCTCCTGACCAAATGAGAGATGATCTAACCCTTTGAATGCCAGAGGGGTACGCAGCGCTTTGCAATATGTTGTGTACTCCTCTGCCATTCAAAGGGTTAATAATTAGCTGACATTGTGTTAGAGAGCACAAGTGGGGTAGGTGTCCACAACCACAAAAAACATCATTGTTCCTTAAAGGGGAACATTCACATTAGGCTTGCTGTATCGATAGCCCACGTAAATACCACTGCAAAGGGAAGCGTGAATGTGTTCCCTGGGGCAGCTGGGAGGAAGGTGGGAAGTCGTGCGCCGCTGTGCCGCACATACCACACATACAGTGTTCTGCAGAATGTGAAAGTGCCCGATTTTAAGTTTTCATAGTAGGTAAGTAAAAAATTATTAACGCTAATCTAGTTGTACTAATTAAAGCCCACGGACAAAAAAATCTCTAATGTGAATGTTCCCCTTTAAAGCAATAGTAATGTGTGAAAATAAATGCCTCTTTGATTATTCTTCATAGTTTTTCTGGCCATGTAGAGTGTTAATACAATACTGTACAATGTGTAGTTCAAGAGTAATTGAATCATAAATTGTCCCCCCTCTCGCCCTTTTCTCCTCAGAGCACCAAGACCATCTGGATGGATCACAGAGAAGGACAATCTTCTGTGAGCATAAGGAAAAACCTGCTCCTTCATCAAGGGGGTAAAGGTTTTCCTTATGTGCACAGCCAGAAGATGTCCATCGCTGCTTGACCGGACCAATGACCGGATTACACATCTGAGGGGAGGCAGCTTACAATAGGTAAAAGGGACAGGAAGGGGACTCTTTATAGTTACAATACTATTGAACTACACATCAGACAGTATTAATAACAATCTACATGGCCAAAAAACTATGAAGAATAATTGAATCATACCTCCCAAGTGTCCCTTTTTAGGAGGCACAGTCCCTCTTTTAGACCTAAATCCCTCTGTCCCTCTTTCCCACCCTGATGTCCCTCTTTAGGAGATCAGATTGTGTGGTGTGTATATAAGTGTATAATATTGCTCTACAGCAATAAAACTCACATTATTGTTTGTTTAAAGGGGAACTTTCACCCCTTAATAACTAAATCTCGGTGCACAAGGGACTGACAAGGGACTGACAGCGCAGGCGCACGGACGTCACTGTGAAGAGACGTCCGTGCTTCCTGATCCTTTCAAACGGCGAAATCTTGAGAACGGGGTAAGATTTCTGGCGACTAGCGCTACTAAGCAGCTAGTCGCCAGGTCAGCAGTAAGGGGAGATTTAGTTATTAAGGGGTGAAAGTTCCCCTTTAAATGTCAGTATATGTGTTTATAAATTAGTCTGTGTAAATAAAATACTTTGGTCTTGTTCTAAATCATTTATTAGGTTACACAAGGAGGTGACAATAGGTCATGAAATAGCTTAACCCCTTAAGGACCCATGACGGTCCTGCACCATCATGGGTTGTTATACCCTTAACGACCCATGACGGTCCAGGACCGTCATGGCTTAAATGATAGCAGCGTGCCTCCTTGCATGCTGCTATCATTAATTCCAGGCTGAGACTGAGCGCTCCGAGACCGGGGCATTCAGTCTCAGCCCTTCTTTCTTCTACCGGTTCATGCGATCGCTGTATCAGCGATCACATGTACCGGCATTCTGAGACAGAGGTAAGCACACAACGCATGCTTACCTCTGTGTGTCTCCTCTTTTTCTGTCTCCCTTGCTATCAAAGTAAGGGAGACAGAAATAGATGGGAGACACCTAGTGGTAAAAAAAAACAGCAGCTGGGGGTATTAACCCCTTCACTGCTGGTGCAAGAGGCTGACTAAATGCAGGTCAATTTTTGACTTGCAATTATACACTTTTTTTTTTTTAAATAAAAAAAAACACAACACTTTTTTTTTTTACAAAAAATTTTTTTTATTTAAAAAAATATATATA
Source organism: Rhinophrynus dorsalis (assembly GCA_037306005.1). Taxonomy (NCBI): domain Eukaryota; kingdom Metazoa; phylum Chordata; class Amphibia; order Anura; family Rhinophrynidae; genus Rhinophrynus; species Rhinophrynus dorsalis. Next base: position 444,555,228 of record CM074722.1, on the reverse strand, counting down.
TAACTAAACAATATTGCAAGTGTGATTGTTGTGGAGTCATGTAATACACTTATATACACCACCAAATGCCAGGTATAAAAAAGTGTCAAAATAGGGTGGGAAAAAGGGACATGGGGATTTTCACCCAGGGGGGACAATGGCCACTTTAAACTGCACATTTTGTAGGTATGACTGATCGGTCATACTATTCATGCAGTCTCCATAAAAATTTAGCCCTTTGTGGCCAATTGATCCCAAGAGAAAAATCAAAAATGCTGTTTTTTTTACTTTTTTTTTAAATTTTCATAAAATAAATGGTAGGTTATCTATATAAGTGGGGTATCAAAAGAAAGCCCTATTTGTGCATAGAAAAACAGTATATAATTTATGGGGGTGGAATAAAAGCCTAAGATATAAAACACTTGAACAAAGACATAGTCAAAAAGGTCAGAATTGCTCCGGTCCTTAAGGGAAAACAACCTCAGATTTTCCCGGTCCTTAAGGGGTTCAAAATTCCTGGTAATGCCCCGCCCACCAGCCACTCCCCCAGAAACACCCCCTAAAACACAAGTGTCCCTCTTTGGCAATTTGAAATGTTGGGAGGTATGTTGAAGGGACATGTATTTCACACATTAAAGAGGAACGTTCACCAGCATGACATAGCGTGGCAAATGATAATTACATTAGCAATATGCAAACACAGTTTAATTTTCAAGTATAATTGCTGCATTAACGAAGAATATAACCTTTTATTTAGACATGGACCAGCTGGGATCTTGCAGTAGTCACTCTCTGCACCTGCACTGTCAGTCCCTTTCGTCACAAAGGATTTCAACCCAACAATCATGGAGTTGAAGGAGACGGATAGTGCAGAGCAGCAGATGCACAGATTCCGGCTCTGCAAGATGTCTGCCCTGTTCCCCACTGCCTGCCTGCATAAAAGATTATATTTTTCGTTAATGCAACAATTATACTTGAAAATAAAATGAAGTGTGTGCATATCGCTAATGTAATTATCATTTGCCGTGCTATGTCATGCTGGTGAAAGACCTGCTTTAATATCCCTTTAACTCCAGAGTTCGATTATCTAAAAGGCAACCTAGGTGAGTGCCTTGGGCCTGTGGAAATGTGAGGCAGCCTGTCTGGGTCATCACAGGCTCTGCATGGAACAGAGAACTCTAGGGCACTTGTGCAGTTTTGCTCTCCATTCTGTTTCCTGTTGTTTGTATCTGCAGGTTGGGCTCCATTTCCTGTTGTGTTTATCTTTTATGCCCTACAACTGAAATCAAGCAATGGAGCAGTTCCATTAGCTCCATCTTTACAAGATGCTTCCAGGTTGCAACCCGGAAATATCTTGTAAAGAGGAAGCCCATGGAATTGCTCAAGTGCTCTCAGCTTCTCTAAGAAAGTATATTGAATCCTTGCTTTTTGTTAACTCATTGAGTGCCAGACAAGTAAACAACACATTGGGGCTTATACACTAAGGTGTGATAAAGAGGTGAAGAATACTTCTTTAGTGATATCAACTCTCCAGTTCCTATGTCATTCTATAGAGCCTATGCACTAAGATCTCCAAAGTTGGAAAAATCTTAGTGCATTGGCTCAATTGAATAACATAGGATTTGGAGAAGTGATATCACTGGAGAAGTTATCTCCTCTTTATCACCTCTTTATCATGCTTTAATGCATCTTCCCCCTTGAGTTAAAATGTGTTGGATACCTCTGTGGCATCTAAAGAGCTTTAAAGCGGAAGAACCACGATAGGTAATGTTGCCCTGTAATAATTAGGCAGGTGGCGAGTAGCTTAATAATAGTTATATTACCTCTCAAAAGTAGTTGATTGTAAAGTAATCCTTAATCTTCCAAGACCGGAAGCCAGGAATCAGTGCAGACATCTTGTCTGCTCACCTGTGCTGTCAGTCCCGGTCTCCGTTAAAAAGCATTGCACTGGCCCGAAAAGACAGAGGAAGGTACTGACAGCGCAGGCACACAGACTGCACTAACCTGGCCGTCAGTCTCGGAAGATTAAGGGTTACTTTACAATTGGCTACTTTTGAGAGGTAATATAACTATTATTAAGCTAGTCGCCACCTGCCTAATTATTGCAGGGCGACTTTCCCTAGCGTGGTAGTTCCGCTTTAAAGAGCTTGAAATGTTATGCACTAAGCAGGATAACTAAGAAACACTGATCTTATCTCCACAAAGGAAGGATGTCCCTCGAGATGGTGCCTCAGGCTGCCTTATTTCTCCTTTGACTTATTCTTTCCCCCTTTCTTTCCTTATCTTCCTCATCTATATATATATATAAAAGAGAAAGCCTCATTGCATAATGTATGTCTCCTCAGGAGACACACACACCCAGGGGCGTCAGTAAGAAGGGAATATAGAAACCTCCTCCCTTTTGTCAATGCTGGAGATACAGAAATGGGCAGGTTTGCATTCCCTCAATTTCCTGCTCAATCAGAAAGAAATATGTCCGACACACACACACATATACAAATATACTGTGACACACATACTTACACACTCACACAAACACACACTGTGACACACACAAATACACACAGTCACTCACCCTGACTCCTAGTGGCCTCAGCTGGGCCTGTAATACAGCCACTGAGGGGAAGCTCCAGCACTAAGGGAACATAATGGCACTCAAAGAGTTAAGGTAGACCTCAATGCTCAATTATTTTGTCAACATTTGCCATGCAAGACAGAGGACAGGCAGCCATCAGGTACACACTTTAACCCCCTGACTGGGTTGTGTATCAACTTTCGCCCTCAGGACAAACCAGCAGCAGACCCCGCACACTGTAAACTCCCATTTCCCTTCCACTTCTCTTCCTTCCCCAGCCTATTCCTAACACTTTTTCACATGTAAGTTAAGCCCCACCCCTACTTGTGATTAAGCCCCACCCCCCCTTTTAACCCAGATTGCCTCATTGATCTCTCCCCTCCAGGGGCTCCACAAGAAAAGTTCCCAGCTATGAATACGCTTCCCACTGCTATTTAACTGTGACATGACACACCAGTATATACTGCATGCCACTCTATACCTTAACCCTTTGAGTGCCAGAGGGGTGCACAACGCACTGCAAACCTGTAAGGGACAATCTTCACTAAGCAAAAGGAAAATCCTGCCCTTCTTCATCAAGGGGTTCATTATAGTTACTGAATTAAGATTGTCCCTTGCTGCATCCATCCGGTCCTATAACCGGATTCCACATCTAATGGGAGGCAGCCCGAAGGGGCAGGAGGGGGATCCTTTTGGCTTGAATAGAGTTTTAACTACAACACGCTAAGTAATTAAATATAGTGGTACATGTTACAAAAATTATAACAAAGACTCAGATGAACTTTAATAGAAGTATTTCTATCCCTTTAAAACATCATATATTCTTGACTTTTTCTGGTGTGACCATGTTGAGGTTTTTTGGAGCTTTTTTTTTTATATATATATATGGGCGGTGGATGCCCAGGAGGATCCCTGTTCTTTCCTCAGCTCCCAGACACTCAGCACGCCCTCTCAACAGCTGATGCCCCTGCCAGCCCCTAGGTTCAAGCCTGTTTTCTCAGAATCAACAGCGGCTTCTTCCTCCTGCACTGGATCCGGACATTGTGTCTCTTCTGTTTCAGGGCAATTAATTTTAGGTCAATTAATCTATATTATTTATGTAATTGGGACAACTTATTGATACAGTAACAGCACTCTATTTAACCCTTCGAGTGCCAGTGAGATAACTAATGCATAGCACCACAACGCATTGGATGCCTTTCCAGCACTCAAAGGGTTAACTCTGACATGGCACTGTATACTGCATGGCACTCCATGACTTAACATGCTGGTATAAGTCTCTCTCTCAAATAATCTTTTATTTTCTGTTTTCCACTTCTACACGCCAAACATACAGAGGAATAATACCACAATTCTGCCCCAGACTAAAGGAAATAACAAATACCATTGATTTCTCGGTTTCAGAACCACAGTGGGGGTGGCAACACTTTGCAAAGCGATGTCCTTAGAGAGCTACATTTCTTCTGTGTCCATCCACGGCAGAAAAAACGTGGGCTTGTCCCTCCTCCCAGCTGGTGTAGGACCAATCGATTCAAGATTTAAAAGAGGCTCCCGCCCCCTGTTCGGCAGTCTCTTTTGGTCCTACCAGCTGGGTAGGATGGAGTTAGGCTGTTCTCGGCCTTACCGGGTTTTCGGAGTTATGGTCCATTTTCATGTTGGGTGACCTTCGCGCACAGATGCCTGTTTCAAGCGCTGGAGGTTTGTTCCTTTCTCCCCCTCGGTCTTGCTGCTTCTGCCGGCCCAGGGAGGAGTGTCTGTGGCTGGGGCTCGTTTGCTCTTCCTCTCCCCGCAGCGGTGCAAGAAGACCGGAACTTCCGGTAGTAGCAGTGGAGGCACAGTATCAGCGGCGTTATGCCGTCTACCGGAGGTGCAACAACCGGCCCAGCGGGAGATCCAGATGGCGGCAGGAGGCGGGTAAGTCCTTGATTCTCAATCTTATACCCACTTTGCGCGGTAACTGTGTCTCAGGCCTCTGCGTTCCAGCGTGAAACGCAAGCCAGATGCTAGGCTACTTAAAGTGCCAATGTATGTGTTTGCCTGTATTGTGTAGCCAGAATTATTTTTCTTTTTTACTGTTAATATTAAAAGATAAGTTTTAGGGATGGCTACCCCAAAACCTTCTTCCTCCAAAGAGAAAGTGTCTCCTGAGGTGAAGGAAGACAAAACTCCCAAGCCAAAGTGCTGTGTCCTGTGTGAATCCAAGCCATCTCTCCCAGACTCTAAAATGTGTCAAGACTGTACCAACAAATCTTCAGGGCAGAATTTGCCAGCACAGTTCCAGGATTTCCTAACCTGGATGCGAACATCTATGCAAGAAACATTTAATTCAATGCAGCAAGCCGCATTGCCTAGGAAAAGGCAAAGAATGGAAGATCAAGATGAAGGCCCTTCTGTCAGAATGGATTGGGAAGATCAGGAAAATATCCCTGAAGCTGTGTCAGAATTTTCCTCAGAAGAAGAAGGTGAGATCACGGATAAGGCAACTTCATTTAACTTGGACAAGATGGAGCCTTTTCTAAAGCATGTCAGAAAATCCCTAGGCCTAACAGAAGTACAGAAAGAATTGGACATCATGGACACTGCTTTTTTGGGATCCAAGAAATCTACTCCTGTTTTCCCTGTCCACAGTTCAATTGCGGATTTAGTGAAGGCAGAATGGGCAAAAGGTGACAAGAGAGTGTCTTCCTCAAAAAAGTTTCAAAAAATGTATCCGTTTGAGGAGTCTGATACAGCATCTTGGTATAATTCCCCTAAAGTAGACGCAGCAGTTTCTCAGCTTTCTAAGAAGACCATGATACCAATGGAGGATGGATCGGCTCTCCAGGATGCTATGGATAGAAAGATGGAGAACTCTTTAAAGAAGCAGTTCTTTGTTTTAGGGCAAAGCATGAAAGTGGCTACTTCTATGGCCTGTGTGTCTAGGGCACTGCGTATTTGGCTGACTGAGCTGGAGGAAAAAATAGAATCATCAGTTTCCAGGTCGCGCCTGATGAAAGAAGTGGCCACCATTAAGGAAGCGGTAGGATATTCATGTGATGCATCGCTAGATGCAATCAAGTTATCAGCCAGAGCCTCTTCCCTTTCCATCTCTTCAAGAAGAGCCTTATGGTTAAGACCCTGGGGAGCGGATGCCTCTTCAAAAAATAAGTTGGTGACACTACCATTTTCAGGCTCTATGCTCTTTGGAGAGCAGCTCGAAGATATTATCAAAAAAATTACAGGCGGTAAGAGCACCTTTTTGCCCCAAGACAGGAAATCGAGAGTTTCACCTTCCCGAGGAGTCCCCTTCAGGAGCCGTAGGCAGTCCTTTTGGGATAATTGACGCTACCAATCTAAATCTTATGAGCAAAAGAAGCAGAGTTATCCACAGATGTCCAGAGGAGGTTACAAGAAGGAAGGTTCCAGAAGAGGCCAGTATAAAAAAGGATTCTGAAGGTCGGCGGGCCCTGTCTCCAACGGTAATAGGGGGTCGTCTGCAGTATTTTCTTCAACCCTGGCATGCAAATTAAAATACAGACAAATGGGTACTGCAGAACCTGGAGGCAGGGTATCCGCTGGACTTCAGGAAGATCCCAAGCAAGAACATTTTCAGGATCTCAAGACTTCCGCTGAATGCCAACAAGAGATACCTGATGAGGCAAGCAATAAATTCCCTGATCCACAGCGAAGTAGTGGAACCGGTTCCAGAAAGTCAGAAGAAGACAGGAATATATTCCATCATATTCCAAGTCCCGAAATCCTCAGGAGGAGTCAGAGTCATTCTGGACTTAAAGTTTGTCAATTCATTCATCCAATACAGGAGATTCAAGATGGAGACAGTAATATCAATCTTGAATATGGTACAACCAGGTTCCTTTCTCACAACAGTGGACCTGAAGGATGCATACCATCACATTCCTGTCGCCCAATGTCACAGAAAATTCCTGAGGTTTGCCGTCAAGGACCAGCATCTTCAGTTCAAGGCCCTCCCTTTCGTCCTCTCCTCAGCCCCAAGAATATTCACAAAGACCCTGGCGGTAGCATTAGAAAAACTCCGGGAAAAGGGGATAACATTGATCCCTTACCTCGACGATATTCTCATACTAGCAGAATCTTTCACTCAAGCAAGTCAGTCTACCGCAAGAGTAGTGGACCATCTGGAAAGACTAGGATGGTTAATAAACAAGCGAAAGAGCCAGTTGATGCCCTCTCAAGAATTGACCTTTCTCGGAATCAGCTTCAATACATCAGAAGCAGTAGCCCGTTTGACCCAGACGTGTGTCAGGAAGATAAACAAGTCTCAGCGTTCAGGAAGTCAAGGATCCATACTGCACAGGACTTTATGCAGCTATTGGGTGTCTTGGCCTCTTCCAGTCAGCTGGTGCCCTGGGCGAAGTTTCACATGAGACCAGTTCAAAATTTATTTCTGACAAAGTGGAACAAGGACACATACAACAGGTCGCAGAGGATCCCCATATCACATCAAGTCAGGACACAGCTACTGTGGTGGCTGAACCCAAGCAACCTGAGAGCAGGATTCCCGTTCAAGGAGATGGAGTGGGAAATAGTTCAAACGGATGCCAGCCTGGAAGGCTGGGGGGGCTGCTGGAGAGAAACATTTCTCCAGGGAACATGGACATCTATAGAGAGAACCTTACATATCAATGTCCTGGAGCTAAGGGCAGTGTATTTCATCTTAATCAGGATATACTCCTCCTTTCCTTTTTTCCGAATCCCTCTACAAAGGAAGAGAGATTACTGCATAATCTTGATCTGGTACGTGGCATATCTATCTACCTAATAAGGACAAAGCAATTCAGGAAGTCGGACAATTTGTTCATCCATTTTTTCGGCAAGTTCAAAGGAACAGCATTGACGGGAGGAGCACCGGGTCCACCGACCCTCAACGACAGGGGTGAGTCTAATCCAGTCACTGTTACAAGATTAAGGAGTAGAAAATAGTGCTGTAGCGGTCACTTCTTTTGAATGTTCAAAGGAACAGCAGCCTCAAAGGCTTCCATATCCAGATGGATTAAGGATTGTATTAGGATTGCATATCTATGGGTTGGGTTAACCCCCCCTAAGACAATCAAGGCCCATTCAACAAGAGCCGTCTCTACCTCATGGGCATCGAAAGCAGCTGTTTCCCCAGAGGACATCTGCAAAGCGGCCACATGGTCTTCACTGTCTACATTTATCAGACATTATAAAGTTGATGTTCAGGCCTCAGAAGACGCAAGTTTTGGAAGACAATTCCTGCAGGCAAGCACCCAGTCTACGTGGTAAGAATGTTCTATTTTGTTATTGTGTCTTCTGTTCTAATTTCTTGATGCTTCCCCCCCATTAGGGACACTGCTTTGGTATGTCCCACGTTTTTTGTGCCGTGGACGGACACAGAAGAAAGGTTGAAATTTACCTTTGATATTTCCTTTTCTTCTGTGTCCCTCCACGGCACACCCTGCCCTCTAATCTCTTTATGCTTATTTTTCAGCTTTGACAAAAGTTGACTGCCGAACAGGGTGTGGGAGCCTCTTTTAAATCTTGAATCGATTGGTCCTACACCAGCTGGGAGGAGGGACAAGCCCCCTTTTTTTTGCTGTGGAGGGACACAGAAGAAAAGGAAATATCAAAGGTAAATTTCAACCTTTTGCTTCTTATGCTCTGAATACTGCAGATATTCACTTAAATACAACATTGTTACCTACACAGCACTGTAAAGCTCCTACACTATTCCCACAGCCCACACTTCTACACTCAGAACCTACTGATCCAGGGGACCTGCAAGGGCTGGGACCTCCACACACGGGGAGAGGCTATCACTGTGTTAATGTCCCCTCTGTGTATGTGTGTAATTGCGTGTGTATGTGCATGTCTGTTGCAAATGTGTGTGAGCATATCTGTTGCACACGTGTGTCTGCACATGTCTGTTGCATGTGTACATCTCCGGTGTGTGTGTATGCATGCATGTCTTTTGCATGTTTCTGCCGCTCACTGTGTGTATGTGTCTGCCTGTGTGTGCATATGTCTGTGTTTATCATTTCTACTTTTCAGACACATATGCCCAACGGTCATAACATGACGGGCAAAGCTGTCACACATTGCTAGTTATATTGATAAGCCCTATTGTATTTGTCTCCTCTGTCTTTACTTCATTGCCTTTTCCTTTCCCCAACTGACTCTCCCACCTCTTCCTCTCCCTTGCCCTATTCAACCACTCTAAAACCAGGGTATAGTTATGGTCTACTCCTTTCACCCACTTGATTAAATTTGCACACATTCACCAGATCCTTATTGTGGGCAGGTGATTATGTGAAGGTGGAAATGAAATAAGAAGGAAAGCAGGGTAAGCAGGACTTCTGCAACACAAGGTGGCCCTACTCAGCAGAATGTCCTGTCCTACCTTATTCTGGAGCATGTTTATGTCAAAGACCACAACAGAAAGCACTAGCCAAGGTCAAAACTCTTCAAAAGTTGGTAGTTTAGAATGTGTTTTAATGTACGTGTAGGAATATGTGTATGTGAATCTAACTATGAATGCATATGTGTGTTTGTGTGTGTGTGTGTGTGTGTGTGTGTGTGTATGCACCTGTGTGTGTGTAAATGTAGGAATAAGTGTGTATATGTGCATATGTATGTGTGAAAATGCGAGTACATGTGTGAATGTATGAAAATGTGTGTGAATCTGAGTGTGTTTGTATGTGTATGCATCTGTGTGTGCGTGTATGTTTATACATCAATTTTAAGTTCTTTGCATCAGTAATGTAGTTCCTTTTCAACTGTAAGCTCTGTGGTATTACTAATTTATCTAAAGATCACTTGTAAGCATTTAATATAACTATGTAAGCACTATTTCACTTGTAAGCTCTCTGGTAACTACAGTAGATCTGTTTCTTCTGTAAAATGTGGTATAACTAATGTAACTCCATTTCAATTGTAAGCTCCATTATATCAATAGTGTAGCACATTTCACATGTTAGATTTGTGGTATTCACTAGAGCAGGGCTCAAAATTTCCACTCTCCACTAGCCAATGGCGAGTGAGAATTTAGAAAAAAGAAGAAAGTAAGCAGCACTCCGCAAATACAATAAATGGATACACGTATCCCAACTGAATAAATAAAAGGAATAACCTTCTTAGGGTGCCGCTCCGTCTCTGATGTCCACAGCAACACCTCACACTTGTCTAAGTAAACACAAAAGAAAGAAAGAGACAAGCGCAACCTCTAAGTGTAGTATAAAAAAGTAAATCAAAGTCCCACCAAATGTGAATATACTCACAGGACTACTTATTGTTTGTATTGCCCGTAAAAAGATACTGGTTTCTAGAAGCCGTCATTATATCGTCATAGAATCAGTCAGCGGTGTCACATAGTATCCAACCTGATCTCAAAGGTTTGCCGATGGTTCTAAGGGAAGCAGAAAAGTTCTCTCTAAGAGTAATACTGTAACAGAAAGTTACAGTGCTGCCCCCTGCTGAAATCTACTCATCGTCTATTCCACAGAGAACGTGTTACCATCCAGCTTCACTTCACATACAAAGTATACCAAACCAGAATTATTGGATAAGAGGATTTATTAATATTATCTCCCTACGCGTTTCGTAAAGCTCTCTTTATTTCATCAGGGGAATGTTAGTAATGTTCAAGTACAAATATGTTGCATTGTCTAGAGCTTAAAAAGTTGACTTAAAAAACTGTATCTCTCAAACCACTATGGTTTGAGAGATACATGCATTCAAAGTTTGATGTTTCCTGCTGTCAGCTGTAAAGACTCCTCCAACAAGGGATAAGATAGCTAGGAGCTGGGGAGCGACACTGGGGTACGATGCAAGCGGGTGGTGGTTGCCTAGAGGGAGCTGCTCTGCAGCCTAGGGCTGTTTAAAGATGCTAGCCACAAAGCTAGATTAGCCCCCTTCAGTTGGGCCAAAGGGGGCCCACGATAACCGCCCCTAGACAAACTATACTACCATATCCCCAGGGAGAAAACACACTCCCTCCAACTGGAACTGTACTCACTCTGGTAGTCAGACGGGCAGTGGAGAAGTCCGCACAGATCAGGGGAATGGTCAGGCTAGCCAGGTCAAACACGGAGAAATCATGAACAAACTGCAGGCAGGAGAGGAGTCAGAGGCCAGGCCAGGTCATACACGGTGGAGACAGGTTCCAAAGCAGGAATGGCAGGCAGAAGAGAGGTCAGGAACCAGCCGGGTCATACACAGGATAATCTACAGGACACAAGGAGCAGAGAGGTGAGTGGAGTCAATGGGCAAGCCAGGATCATACACAGGGCTGGAGAGCAGAGTAGTCACACAGGCAAGGTCTGGAAATTAGGCAATCACAAAGGAGCAACACTGAGACGCTATACAAACGCGTCTCAGTGCAGGACTTACCCCCTTGAGAGAAGGAGACACCGGAAGAGGCAAGGCTGGAAGGCCAGACCCGGCAAGGGAGACGTGTGCATGCGCCCTTGCCAGAAGAGTGGAAGGGAAGACAGTGCGCATGCTCCGGAACCCAGGGAACTCTTAGCACGCATGTGCCCAAGGAAGTAAGGCCAAGAACAGACGGCGAGTCATAGCACCATGCCGCCTAACAAAGGAGTCGGCAGAGACCAGAGAACCGAAAATGGGCAAGGACATGAAAAGCCCGAAGGAGGTATGACAGGCAATTAGGTTTGCAAAACTATATAATGAAACTCGAATTGCAAGGGAGTGCAAGACTAATCCAAAAAGGTTTTTCAAATATATAATTAGCAAAAAACTAAGAGGGAGTGCATTGGACCTTTCAAAAATGAGATGGGTGAGTTGATTAGAGAGGATAAGGAAAAAGCCAATGTTCTAAACACTTTCTTTGCATCAGTATATACAAGGGAGCAAGGAATGGTAGAAGAGCCTCATCAAGTAACAAAGAAAACAATACAATTTTCATATTTTGGGTTAACACAAGATAATGTCATGAGAAGACTGAACAAAAGTAAGACTGACAAATCACTGGGTCCTGATGGTATACATCCAAGGGTTCTTCAGGAACTCAGTGCAGTGTTAGCAAGACCCCTCTATTTACTCTTTAAAGATCCTCTCACCTCAGGCTCAGTGCCACAATATTGGCGTAGAGCCAATGTAGTGCCTCTATTTAAGAAGAGAACTAAAACAGAACCTGGGAATTATAGACCTGTGAGTTTGACCTCTGTAGTGGGAAGACTGCTAGAAGGGATAATAAGGGATTATATTCAGGATTACACCACCAAAAAATAAGATTATTAACAGGAATCAACATGATTTTATGAGGAATAGATCATGCCAAAATAATCTTTTCAGCTTCTATGAAGAAGTAAGTATCAACCTAGATAATGGTAAGGCAGTTAATGCAGTATATATAGACTAGTGTAAAAGCCCGTGTACACGGGCCAAGGTCCGGGTGATAACCCTTTGAGTGCCAAAGGGGTACGCAACTCATTGGGTTAACTCAAATTGTTAAGAGGCCAGTCCTGCTCTGCGTACTGACGCTGACAGTCATGCACTGTAGAGACTGCCAGAAAGCACAGAATGCTCCCAGCACAGAACTCCCAGCATTCTGTGCATTCTGGCAGTCTCTACTGCGCATGGCGGCATCTGACAAACATCATAGTGAATTATTATATAGGATTTTGCAAAGGCATTTGATACAGTGCCACACAAAAGGATGGGGTATAAAATAAGGACATTGGGGCTATGGGATAACTTTGCAATTGGATAGAAAACTGGTTGAAGGATAGGGAACAGTGTGTGGTTGTAAATGGACAATGCTCCAATACATTTAAAGTGGAGAGTGGAGTACCTCAGGGTTCAGTATTAGGTCTACTGCCTTTTAACATGTTTATAAATGACTTGGAAATAGATATAGAAAGCAAAATATCAGTATTTACAGATTGCACTAAATGATACCGGATAATTAATTCAGAAAATGATATTTGCTCTCTACAGAGGGATTTACATAAAATGGCAGACTGTGCAACTAAATGGAATATGAAGTTTAATGTGGGAAAGTGTAAAGTCATGCATTTGGGAAGAAAAAAATACCAATGCTACTTATGAACTTAGTGGTATCATTTTAGGGGACTTGTTGGTAGAGAAAGACCTGGGAATCCTTGTAAACTACAAACTTGGAAACAGTGACCAGTGTCAAATAGCAGTTGCAAAAGCAAAGTCCTGTCTTGCATAAAAAGGGGTATCGAAGCAAGAGTGGATAACTTTTGGCGCTGTCCGAATCAGTGGTAAGACCTCACCTCGAATATGCAGTGCAGTTTTGCGCATCAGTTCTGAAAACGTATACTCTAGAACTAGTGGAGAGCAACAAAATAAATCAAGGGAATGGAGGACTTGATGTATGAGGAATGACTAGACAAACTTGGTTTATTTACTCTAGAGAAAAAACGTCTAAGAGGAGATCTTATCACAATGTACAAGTATATGAGAGGACAATACAAGGATCTCTATGGTGAGCTATTCATACCAAGGCCAGATCAAATGACCAGGTGACACCCCTTGAGATTAGAGGAAAGGAGGTTTAGACTTCAGCAGAGGAAGGTGTTTTTTACAGTAAGATCTGTTAAATTATGGAATTCCTTGGCCAAGGATGTGGTTATGGCAGATACAATGGATACATTTAATAGAAGATTAAATACATTTCTTTCAAAAGGGAACATACAGGGTTATACTGTGTATTAGTAGGGAAATCAGTAAGGTCTGATAAAGACCAACTTATTTGGTAGCAGGAAAGCTATATAATTCTCATGTCCCTGGGTTATGAGGCAAGGATTGAACTTGATGGACTTGTGTCTTTTTTCAACCTAATTTACTACGTCACTAGGTAAAATATGGATCCCATTAAGGGTCTTTGAAATAGGAAAGACCCAATTAAATAGGGCTATAGTGTTCTCTTTGGAGTGCATTGACCAATTTAATAACTGATTCTGCTTGCCTGAACAAGTTCTCCAAAATAATATGCATATTTGTTTTTAATCACTGGCGAGCAAAAGTTGTCAGACTCTGATTTCTTATTTTTAATGTTAAGTTGTATAAGCATCCTACACACTCACATTTCTTTTATTATATGTATATTTAGTAAGGTATCATTTTTAAAATCTCTGCTGTCCTATTGATTAATAGAGAATTTAAATTATTTACCTTAGCACTTTAAAGGGATAGTAATGTTTCAAAATAAAAGCAGGTCCAATTAATCTTCATAGTATTTGGGCCACTGAGAGTTAGTACTGTTCGAGTTGTAGTTCAAGAGTAACTGAATGATAAAGTATCCCCTTCTCTCCCCTTTTACCTAGTGTAAGCCTCCTCCCTTCAGATATGGAATCTGGTCTCTTGACCAGACAGATCACAGCGAGGGACAGTCTTCTTACTGTGAGCATAAGGAAAACCCTGTCCCCCTTGACAGGTTTTTCCTTATGCTAAATGAAGATTGTCCCTCTCTGAGATCCATCCGGACAGTCTTTCTGCACTGAGGTGAGCAGTGTTACATTAGTAAAAGGGGCAGGAGAGGGATACTTTATCATTCAATTACTCATTAACTACAACTCTGAAAATATTGAAATAACACTCTCCATGGCCCAAATACTGTGAAGATTAATTTAAGCTGTTTTTATTATGAAACATTACTATCCCTTTAAAGCGGAACCTTCAGATAATAGCCAGTTGCCATGCATTCATTAAATGCATGGTGACTAGCTTGAAAATATATGTCTTACCAAAAAAAATACTCGTGTGCAAAAGAATCCGTCCCATTTCAGGACTGACGGGCAGGTTAGTGTGGTCTGTGAGCCTGCGCTGTCAGTCCCTTCCGGTGACCATATGGTGCAAAGCAGTCTACTTTATGGAGACCGGGACTGACAGGGCATGCGCACAGACAAGATGTCTGCACTCTAGCCTCAGTTCTGGTCTCCAAACGGGATGGATTCCTGTAGAAACAAGTATTTTTTTGGTAAGACATACATTTTCAAGCTAGTCGCCATGCATTTAATGAATGCATGGCGACATGTTATTATCTGAAAGTTCCGCTTTAAGTACTTTACGTTACTGTCTTTTTTTCTTCTGAATGGGCATGTAATTGTGCCATAGCAGTATTTTAATTAGCAGTATTCAAATTGGTTTATATATCTTTGTATATATGTTTGGTTCTCTTTTTAGTCCACTACACTTTAACTTATCAAAGGTTTTAATTATGAATTCACCCAAAAGTGCTCTTATTAATTACAGAGCAGTTGATGGTTATTAAATACTGTTATTTTATTGTTTCTAGTTTAAATTATGCTGTGTTTCTTCCAACAACATTTTCCCAATTTTCACATTCATCCTATATAATAATTTGCTAAAACGTGTGTTACAATGCAGTCATGCGCAGTAGAGACTCCTGTGCATGTTGCAGTCATTTGTCCAGCTCTGTATCAGCCGCGGTGCTGGCAATCACTACTGTGCATGACTGCCCTACGACCGTCTGGCAGTGGCACTGTGGCTTGTGTAACGGACTCTTCAACTAGTATTTTTATATATTAGTAACCATTTGAACCCACAGGTTCTTCAGCATATCTCATCATTATCAGTTTATATAGGCCTTCGAGCAGGTCTTATCTCCCACCAATAGTATCCTACCTCACCTTACACTATCATTAAGATTTGATTTGAACATTACCTTAGTGTTTATTCCTCATTATTTATTTATAATATTCAGAATATATTTCCAATTATTTTTTAACTCCATTTTTTACCATTTTTGCATATAAGTTACATACATTAGATCTTAAAGGGATAGTAATACCTAAAATGTAAAAAAAAATATGTTGTAGGGTTTATCCCCCTGAGTAAAACAAGAGTACTCCCACTGCTGAAAGATGTTTCATTCAAAAGTTATTAATTTTCAAAGTTGAATTTTTTAGGTGCAATATCACAGTGGCCTGAAATTTTACAGTGGCGCTGTTGCTACACCATCCTATGGAAATTTATGGTCCTGAGACCAGAGCTGTCCATAGGATCGTGTAGCAACAGCGCCACTGTACAATTTCAGGCCACTGTGATATTGCACCTAAAAAATTCAACTTTGAAAATTAATAACTTTTGAATGAAACATCTTTCAGCAGTGGGAGTACTCTTGTTTTACTCAGGGGGATAAACCCTACAACATATTTTTTTTTACATTTTAGGTATTACTATCCCTTTAAATACACAGTGTATTATTCACACCTGTATTCACTGACTTTTGATATTGTCTATTATACATTCTTTCACTATACCTGCACTATATTTTAGATACATCACACATACACCTCTATCACTTTCCAGGTACTCTTTGTATTGTATTCTATCATATATCATTCCCTTTTACATTTTTTACACTCATTGGTACTAAGTTTTTATTTGGATATTTATCACTTTTTAGTTACATGTTCCATGATTGTGTAATTTGTATTTTTATGTTACATTTGATTTAATTGTGACTATTGTATTGAGTGCCACAGAACCTATAAATAAAATTTGCAGGACTTAGTTGGTTCTTTTCCCTGATGAAGTGGATATGTGAATTCATGATACGCATTGGGTCACTCAGTCTCCTCCCCCGCCTCACTGCACACTCTGTGCCGGGTCCCTCCCTGCCCCCTGTGAGAATTCTCTGCTCCAGTTGAGTGAAATCGGAAGCATTTTCGGGATCTGGTGTGGCTTTCCACCTCTACACTTGGCATTAAACATTTGGCCCCGGGCTGTTTCATTTGGAATTTAAACTGCGGACAAGTTCTGTAGGGTCTGTGGGATGGCACTTTCTCTGCCATTTTCTTGCTAAACACATCATCAAATGAAATGTAAGCTTCAGGAAGATGGGTGATATGATCCATCACAGAGCTGGAATAGAGATTCAGGAAGGCATTCCTCAAGACAGGACTGTCTCCAAGCAGTGATCTGCCCAGTCTTCCAGTCAATTCTTAGGTTGTGGGGTTGCAGTCAAGTATAACCCAGGACTATGGGAGTGGTAGGAGAATGGAAGCTATTATATGCCAGGGTTTCTTTATGGAGAATGCCCACTTGGAACCTTAGACCAGCTGTCTCTTGAGTGACATATGCTTATTACAAGGGTCTGCCATTTATGGCCTCAACGATGATAGTTCTTGCTTTGGGTACAGTGGGTATACTATGATGTTGTATAAACAAGATATTGACAAAGTCTCTGGCTGCATCATAATCAACCAAGGCTGTTGTATAAATAGTATGGCTAGACTAACTTAAGCTAACTGGAAGAACCATACAATGTCTCCTAATGTCAGTGGATGTATCCTTTACACCTAGAGTAGGTCATCTGATCATCCCAGCTTGTTAGGACACAAAGTGCGATATGCCCCTTTTGTCTATAATAAAGACAGAGACCCTCTCAGTTCCAGTATCATTTCTCCTCCTCTGTAAGACCCATAGACCCCAATTGTATAAATTCTTCAGAGGGTAGTGTAGGGCATCTGGGTTGGAAAATCTAAGTGCCAATCGAATGGCTCTCCAACTGTGTCTCTCTCTTTGGACCTTTCTCTTCCTGACATGAAGATCAATATGGCCAACAAAGGATATTACATCTTCTCGGATGGTAGGAAGGTCACACACAACCAATGTGTTCTTCAGCTGTTCAGAGAGACCATTAGTAAAAACAGCAAAAAGTGCATCATTATTGCAATTCACTCCTGCAGCTAAGGTGCGGAACTCAATAGCATAGACTGAGAGAGAGCTGTTACTCTATTGAGTGGTTAGTAAAGTGGTGGCAGCTGTAATGGAACATCCTGGTACATCAAATATATGGAATACGAAAAAAAATCCAATAATTACGCAGGATGTCTGTTTCCAGCAAGGAAAAGCTATGCCAAGCCCATGCCAAGGCCTTATTAGTGAGGAGAGAACATACCCCACATGAGGTCCATCAGAAGGGAAGAAAGTGGGCATCAGTTAAAATGTATGAAGTACTGGTTAAAGAAACAGCTGCAAACCTTAGGGTCACCACCATAAGGTGTTGGAGAAGGTAGGCAAAGCAGGGAGGCAGCCACTGGTTCCACAGGAACACATTTTTGCACTAAGACCAGGTAACACAATGCAGGAGGATGTAGGGCCTGGGCAAATGATCCATTCTGTGGTTCAGCGTCTCAATGTGAGCATCAAAGATGTTCATCATCTAGGCAGTCTCTGCATGTTTGATTCCATGTTTGGCCCAGCTGCTTGAAACCCTTCTGCAGAGATTCTGACAACCAGAAAATATAGCAGGTACTGTATAGTAGTTAATGGATAGCATGTACAGGAAAAAGTACAGGATCGCAGGTACTGGATAGCAGGTGCTTGAACCTAGGTACTGATCAAAGATACTGGAACACAGGCACTGGATCTCAGGCACTGGATACCAACACACCGCTCCTCCCACAGTGATAGTTCAGAATAACATTTTTATTGATACATTTTAAAATTAGACACATAAACAAAATTGTAATATAAAGGCAATCCTTCAACGCATTTTGCAGAGTTAAACTGCTTTCTCAAGAAAACAATTGCCTGAAACAACTAACAAATATTCCATCCTACTGTGATGATTGGGCAATAGACCACTTCTCTGCCCCTCACCACTGTGGGAGAATGACAAACCAATGTTTTAAAAAAAACCTACAAAATAAGTCAGAAACAACTAATTATTAAAAATATATATTTTTTAAGGTTTTTTTTAGAACAAAGGAAAAGTACAGAATAGAAGACAATAACAGTGATAAACAAGTGCAATGCGATTGGCCTAACAGAGGCATCCAAATACTAAGATAGAGGGGTACGCAGACCCTGTAGACAAAAGTCACATAGTTAAATTGATAAGCATGTATAAAGTGCAGTGAGGTGAGCCAAGAGGTGTTAAGTCAGAAGGAAAAGAGCAAGAAAAAAATTGGAGAACTTTAGGTCCAAACCAGGGACCAGGAGGCAGTGGCCAGAGGAGTAGGGAGAAGAGGGGCTCAAAGAAAGGAAGATATGTATGTGGACACTGAACATAGAAGCTGTTGAGATTGAGGGGCTCTAGAGCTCCTTCTTCTATCCTTCTCCCGGTGATCTTGACTCCTTCGGACAGCCCTAATCTCATGCTCCCTGACCCACAGAATTTAATCTCATGGGGCTTCGATTCTCCTGCTGTTTTTTTCTGATATATCTTACTCATCACCTGTGTATTTGGTACAGGCTCAGATCCAAGGTAGACACATACCTTGCCACATCAAACCGGTCTAGCAGCTCATCAATCCGGGGCATGGGGTAAGCATATGTGACTGTGCAGTCATTCAGCCATCTGTAGTCCACACAGAATCCTGTAGTGCCATCCTTCTTAGGGACCAGCACCACTGGGGATGCCCAGGGACTACTAGAGGGTTGGGTGATCCATAGACCCAGAATATCCTGGATCTCTTTCTGCATGGCCTGGTGAGCAGGCATGGGGGGCTTGGTAAGGAGACTGTGGAATGGGCAGTTTCCCAGGTGATGGGTAGCCAGGGGTGGGGTCCGACCCAGACTCAGGGAGAAGAGGGTGGCCCGATGCTCCAGCAGACTCTGAAGCTCCTGTTGTTGAGCTGAGGCCAGAATTCAACATCTTTGACTGTCCCTTTCCCACTGGCCATTTCTAGTAAATAAGGGATATCTCTTTCCTCAATCTCTTTGTGCATATGCACATTAAAGGGGTTCCCCTGTCCTAGTAGGCCTTGAACAAATTGACATGCAGGGTCTTCTGCCCCTTTCTGCCAGAACTCAAGGCTACTACATAGGTGGTGTCAGACACTTTCTGGACCACCTCAAAATACTTTTTGTCCCTCCTAATATTCCCTGGTCAGAACTGTCTGGTCATCCCTGACCTTTTGTCAGGTCTCAGCTGAGATGTTCCTGAACCAGACTGGCCAGCTGCTCCAACCTCTTCCTATGGGTTAGGATGCACTGGGCTACTGGGGTGCCTGTTTCCTCATGGTGTCCCTCCCAAACTCTCTCAGTAGGGTCAATGGCCCTCGCACCTGTCAGCCATATACCAGTTCAAAGGAGAGAATCCTGTGGACTCCTGACATACCTTCTAGTAGGCGAACAGGAGGTGCGGCAGGTAGTTCTCCCAGTCTCTCTTGGTCTCGGTGAATGTCCTCATCTTCTGTTTGAGGATACCATTGAACTGTTCGCAGAGACCGTTGGTCTGTGCATGGTACGGGGTAGTGTGGAGACTCCAAATCCAGCAACTTTGCCAGTGTCCTTGGTGTATTTCCAACATCAGCTGAGCCCCCTGGTCATAGAGGATCTCAGATGGGAACTCTAACCTTGTAAAAATCTGGAGTAAAGCTTCTCCCTTGGGTGCAGTGATGGAGGACAGAGACACAGCCTGGCCTGGCCAGGGGACCGATGATGTCCACTGCCACCCGCCTCAAACGCTCATCCATGATAGGCATGGACTGCAGAGGGGCCCAAGCCACTGCCAGGCATCACAGTACTTCCAATATTGCTTCACCATCCCGGAGTCCTTAGGCCAATACGAATTCTGAGTCAACCTGGTCTGCGTTCTCCTGGTCCCCTGATGAGCCAGTTGCAGTAGTGATGACTGGTACGCCTGGGGTATTACCAACTCCTGAGCTGTGGTCCAGGGTCAGACTGGCCCTGAAGTCCAGATGAACTTGGGTCTGAGGACTATATCTCTTTGTTCCCCTGGCCAGCTCAATGTCTAGTCCATGGCTGGGCAGATAAACTGTAGAGGGTACCCTGAGGGGTTGAACCACTGTCACAAATGTTCTGGTGTCCCTGAAACCAATATCCCGGTGACCCTCAACTTGCACAGTCTGAGAACTTCTCTCCTTGGCAGAATTTAGGCTACTGATCACTTAGTTACTCAATAAAATCCAGTGTAGTTGATTGGTCCCTCATGGAATTACCATTCTGTGTGGTCAGGATTAATCTCCTCCGACCCCTGCAGCACATTGGGAGTCAGGTAGTGTACTGGTCGGGACCCATCAGACCACTGGGTACGTTGCTTAGGACAATGTTGCAATCGATGTACTGACTGCTGAAAGCTAAAGCATCTTTTAGGGTTTGCCCCCTCCTGGAGCCAGAATGCATTAGGAGAATAGTTTCCCAGGACAGGCTTCCCCTCTTCCGCTCCGCATGAGGGCAGAGGCAGCCATCAGAGTGCTTCATGGATGAGGGGTAGTGTTGGGATGGAAGCGCCTCCTGGCCTGGAAGCTGCCTTCAGTTTTTAGACCTCAGGAGCGGCTTCAAGTGGACCACCTCATCTTTTAGAGCAGCTGCTTCCTCCAAGGTGGCGGGATCTTGCTCTGCTACCCATTCCCGAACCTCCTTGCTGCAGATCGTCCAGTAGAAACGTTTCAAGACAATCGGCTGTATGACATCTGTCACTGTCTGTACTTGTTGCTTTTCCTGGTCACTACATCAAAAGCACACCCAATGCTGGGGGATTTTATAATTCAAAAGTTATCATAGTTCAAATATATTTCTTTTTAAATGGAACTGTAAGCAACTGGTGTTCAAATGGCAAATTTGTCTTTTAGGATTCAGTCTAATGGATGGTTTGATTCATAGTCAATTGATTTCTATAGTGAATAATAAGAACAGCAGCCACAATAAAAACATCGGTTTAATTCAAAAACAAACCAAATAAAATCAAGCTTTAATAACTTTTAATGAAACATCTTCCAGTACTGAGAAGTACACTTGTTTTACACAACAGCAAGTGCTGTAACATATATTTATATGAGAGAGAGAGTTTACTTCATCTTTAACCACTTGAGGACCAGATCTATCTGTCCCTGAAGATCTTAAAATGTTACTATTTACTGTACAAAATATATATACATTGGTAAATGCAGTCATGGTGCTTCCAGTATATACTAATATATACATGTTTGTACTGCCAGCATAATCTTATTGATCCTTACGTTATTCTGTGTATCTTATTTCCATATAGTTATCTATCAGGAACAGATAAAGCAGTGATAGTGATACAATTTAAAGGGATAATAATACTTCGTTTTAACTTTATTTTATTTTGTAGGCATTAAAAAAACATGAAGAATGATATAAGTCTTATCTCTCAAACCTTTATGGTTTATGAGATATTCACAAGCAAAGTTTCCCCCTCCCGCTCCTTTTACCTACTGTAAACAATCTCTTCTCAGATGTGGAATGCAGTCCATAGACTGGACAGATAACAGAAGGGGACAATCTTATTCCTATGAAAACAATGAAAGCCCTGCCCCCCTTGACAAGCTTTTCAGGTTTTTCCCTTATCTTAATTGAAGATTGTCCCTCTCTGCAGTCTACCTGGGCACCTCCCTTCTGATCTGGCTGAAAAGTGTTACATCAGTAAAAGGGGCGGGAGGGGGATACTTTGCTTGTGAATATCTCTTAAACCATAAAGGTTTGAGAGATAAGACTTATATCATTCTTCATGTTTTTTTAATGCCTACAAAATAAAATAAAGTTAAAATGAAATATTACTATCCCTTTAACATTATTCCTGCACCAGAAAAGACTGGAAGGTGAGAGCTATGAATCAATCTGCCTCCATTCTAGTCTATTATTTTCAGCATGGAGAGAACTCAGTTATTTCTAGGGATGGGCGAAAATTTCCTCCTAAAACCAAAATCAGCAAAAAATGGCACTTCCCATTTGGCGAATCATTTCCTGCAAAAAGTGCAGTTTTCCTTGCTTTTTCACCATGCTTAATGGGAATTTTTCCCCACCACATGGCAGTTTTCTCTTCTTTTCCTGCAGGCAGATAAAAGGGTGTCAGGCTCTCACAGCAGTCATTCTGTGTTTGTGAGAGGAGAGAGCAGCATGTTTTTTGAGCTACAGGAGGTAGGCAAATAAAGGGGAATTAAAGTTTAGTTTAGGGAGTCTTTTTTGTAGGACACTTGTTCTCTGGATTAGGGTAGTCTATGAGCACTCTGGGGGAGAAGAAGGGAGGAAGGAGGTTGACCCCAAATACCCCAAAATTCAGTGTGACTGATTGGCAAGAGACTGGCAGCTAGGGTCCAATTTGCTTGCTGATCTTGCTGTTATTATATCTGTGTTGGATGTGTGAGAAGGGGGAAAAGGAGGTTGACCCCAAATACCCCAACATTCTGTCTGATTTGATTTGAAAGACATAGGCAGCTGAGGTCCAAGCAATTTCCTTACTGATCTTGTGTTAGACATGTCTGGGGGTGTGAGAAGGGAGCAAAGGAGGTTGAGCCCAAATATCCCAACATTCTGACTGATTTGATTTGAAAGACACAGGCAGCTGAGGTCCAGCAATTTCCTTACTGATCTTGGTGTTATTGTCTCTGTGCTGGGCAAGTCTGGGAAAATAAGTTGTTTATTTTGTTTTTTTAGTTATAATTTCTTTTTTGGACAGTGATAAGATAGGGTGGGCAACTGTTTAAAAGGGCACAAAAGGCAGGTGGAGGGGGAAGGGTGGAGCAGTGCAGGGATGTGGGAGTAAAGTGATAGTTCAAATATTAACTGCAGCCATGGTTGCTGCAGCGTGTGCAATATATTATGATGATCCCTCTCCTCCCGGGGAGGATGCAGTTTGTCAACATCCCTCCAAAAGTTCCACCACCATCAGCACCAGTGCTAGTACAAAATACACATATAAGAAGAACACTGAAGATGACAACGAGTCGCATTGTAGTGTTGATGATGTCAATGCCATAAAGAAGGAAGGTGTAGCAGCTGAATCAAATGCTACATTTGACAGTGAGACAAACAAGCACCAAAACAGCTGTCATCAAAGTAGTAGGGATTGAAACTTGCGAAAGTAAAAAGAAATTGTTTGAAACCTCTAAAAGCTCAGAGGAATAAAAGGGTAGTGGGCAAGAAGAAGTGGGCTATTCTGAGGGTGACCTAATGATGGCTGATGATGATGATGCAGGTCTAGAATATATCCCTCCAGCATCCGCCTCTTGTTCAGATACAGATGAAGCTGAAAGTGAAAGAGATGATGACATGGCCACTGAAAAGGAGCACTGTGTCTGCCTATAAACTGAGAAAACCACTGGGAACTCTGAGCCTGTACAAGCAAAAAGTATACAGTCTTCTTGTCAGTCATCATCATCAGCATCATTGCAACTTCCAAGTCCCACTCAGCCACACACTTGTGCTGAGTAACCAGCAGCAACAACAAGAGCAACACAGGTTATTAACATCTACAATGTTAGTTATGGAAGTGCTGCACCTTTGACATCCTATAGTAGTAGCAGTAGAACTGCATCAACATCTAGCCCCAGTAGTAGCAGCAGCCCTTCAGGGACCCATCAGTCCATGAAGTCCACAGTATGGAGATATTTCACTCAGGACCCATAAGCTAAGCATGTTGCTATCTGTTGTATGTGCAAAATGCACTTGGGCAGAGGGAAAGCAGGCTCACCTAGGCACCTCCTCTATAAGATCCCACCTCAAGCACAACCACAGGACAGAGGTGCCAGAACTAGCAGCAGCAGAAGCACTCCAATTCCCAGGGCTCTGGGGCAGGTAATGGAAGTAGTGATGTTATTTTAGTTGTCAGAGAGTGTACCACTGCCAACAGTTAGTTAATTTCAAATAATTGCCCTCAAAATCTGTGCCCATCTGTGCACACAATGCTCTATATTACTTACAAGAGCGTAACAACCTGCCCCATCACCAGCTGAAAATGGAGGTTCCTACCAGGTGGAATTACACACTGTAAATGCTAGAGCGCTTGTACGCTCAGAATAAGGCCATTAGTGAGTACACATGCAAAACTGGAAGGCTTTGGAGGGAGCCTCTTTGTCACCTGACCAATTTCAACTAATGTGCGATGTATGTTATCTCCTGAAACCCTTTGAGGAGGCAGCCATGCTAGTGAGTTGCATAGGGGCAGGAATTAGTGAGATTCTACCTCTGATATTTTTATTGCATAAAAAAACGAGGAGCATGGCAGAGTAATCTTACCATAATGACAACACAGACATGAACCAGCTGGTAAAGGGCATGTTACGGCTGTGTCCAAATTGTACAATCTGGTATGTGGTGTGTGGTATGCAATGGGCTGGAAAGTGTGTACGACAAGAAACTCCACCTGACAACAGATATGTGGACAAGTGGGCAGAGCATAGACTATAGGACCGTGACTGCTCACTGGATTTCCCTCCCATCACCAACAGTGTGTAACACTAACTTACAGCATCAGGTGACAGCCAGTAATCTACACTGAAGGAGATGCATTTAAAGGTATGTGCTGAAGGAGGCACCTACCTCAGCATACTGGTAGGGAGATCAGTCTGATTTTCCCACCACCCAAGCTTTTTGTTGAGAGGCCAGTCCCCAAAACTTGACTGGGTCCTAGGCAGGTGCGTAGGGTGCCTTTCCATGATCCGGCTCTGCTGGAGTGCCTCAGAATACCCCCTGGTATACACACGCTCAGGAAGGAGTGATGAAAGAGTTAAAGGTGGCGAAGATGGCAGGCATCTGGGTGAAGAAAGTCAGAGACAGAGGGTGAAGGGAGACATGGGGTGAAAAATCTGCAGTTAAGCGATAGAACAGAGTAATGGGGACCAGAATGTGAAGCAATGCACTGAATACTTCTCTGGTAATCAAGACCATCAAGACTTATATAGTGAACATGCATAAAAGGAAAGGAAGCAAATTAATGTTTTTGCAGCGAATAATGAACCCTTCGGCATCCCTGTGTATGAGAAAAACTGCTCCTACTCCTCAACTTTTCATGTCCATTACCAGAATCTGGATATGTGAGGATTTAGGAAGTTGCAATATTCCTCAGAACAGTAGGGGTACCAACGAGAGTCATAAGCTGTATAGATCAGTGGTTCTCAACCCGTGCCCTCAGTGGCTACTAACAGGCCAGGATTTGAGAATTTCCTTTTAAGAGGACAGGTGAGTTAATCAATATGTCTGAGCCTCTGATCAACACACTTGTGCTCTAGCAGGGAAATTCCTAAGTCCTGGCCTGTTAGTGGCCACTGAGGGCACGGGTTGAGAACCTCTGGTATAGATGATCCTTCACTCCTGGTGATCACTTGTACATGTAATTGGTGTTTTTGTATGATGCCAACCATGCAGCCATGTGACATTTGAGGTGCATTTACTTTGTACCCCCGTTTCTCTCCAATAGCACTTCCTTTGCTTTTGACATTCAGACCAGGGTCAGGGACCCCTGAGGCTCCCTATGTCATATGGAGAAGACAGGGCACCAAATCAAAGTTTTTCTGGCTTAAGCCTTTCAGTACCAAGGGTTTGTGTAGCAATGCGGTGCCCTCTTCTGGCACTCAACTGCTAACTTAAAAGTATTTCCCTGCAGCAGTCTATTTTTCTTTTTGGGCGCCATTAATTTACCTTTAGCTGGATCTGCACAGTCCTAGAAATGGTCATGATCCCCATGTTAATGTCCAAATGTCTAACTTCCTGTTCCTTATCCAATATCACTAGTAACATCAGGGGATACCCGCTATTAGTTCAGATAGTGGAGAGATATTCCAAGAAGAAACTACCACTGCTCTGCATCTCCGATATGTTACAGAGCTACAAATCGGTGAGAATGTGCTCATCTGAGTGTTCAGTTCATTCTCACTGTTAAGTAGATCTGGCTCATATCAGAGAGGCCGATCAGTGATACTAACTACTGGGGAGACCACTCCTGTATCTGATGTGGCTTTCCTGATGTCACTAATGACATGGGTGAGGGGCATATCAGGTTAGAAGAGCATAAAATACAATTTTTTATTAAGGATTACATTTGCTGTCTACCATTTGTAATGGTGCCTCCATCAGTGGGCTCTGTTTTGATAGTGGGTCCCGCAAATGCCCATTTTGCCGAATGCTTAAACAGGCCCTGGTGGGCGCCAGTATTTTTAATTTAAATACTATTCACCAGTGTACTGTAAGAAATTGCTGGGGTACTTCAAGAAACTGCTGGCTTTCACTTTCACGGGTGGACATGGCCAGGGCATTATTGGAATTTGTTCAAGTGCAGGCTGTTTATGTTACCAGGGTAGGGTAGGATCATTAGAGGAGCGAGATGCTCCTTCCCTTGTCAAACACTTTGTTCACTGTTCACATCAAGATAGTAAATATGTGACAAGAGGAGGAGCGGTGCTCTATTTTATGCCTCCCTGGTAACGCCCTTCTTCTGTGACAGGTTCCAGTGCTGCCCTGTCTGTGTAAGAGGCCTGCTCGTGAAACACATTGTAATGCTGCCCTGGCCGCGTGCCACCAGAAAGGTCTCTGCACGCCACTGGTAGACGTGTGCTATAGATTCACCATTACTGCTTCAGATCAATTTTAATTCCATTCCATTAGTACTCATTGACCACTATATCTAGCCTTTAGTTAAAGTGACACTCAAGTTTCTTTTTTGACTTGACATATGCTGCAGGTGCATACAGTGTAAAATCATATTGCCTATACTTTTTTTTATATATAATTTTTGTGTCTTCTTTTATGTCCATGTAACTTTCTCATGGGGACTGTGACAGCAGGGATAGCGATACAGTGGTGCACTATCCCTACACTTAGTGCTCTGTATGATGCATTGGAGCCAGGCTTTTCCAATGCATGGATAAGGCAACATTGTATCACTTTTGAACCGTTTTGTTGGATTACATCAGTTGGAATATCGTCGTCCACAGGAGCTACCAACAGTGCACGTTTTCAGGATATCCCGGCTGGAGCATAAGTGGACTAATTAGTAGCTCATCCACTTTATCTCGTCTGCCTGTTCTCATTCAGGGATATCCTAAATACATGCACTGTTGGTAGGGTTGACTACCTTTGGATCACAGAATATGGCACCTCATTATATTCCTTACAGTTTGATGTTTAAAGTGGTACAGGAGGTAAAAAATGTGTAAAGTTGATACCTTTATTGGCTAACTAAACAGATTTAAAATGCAAGCTTTCAAGACTTCTTAGGTCTCTTCCTCAGGCATGTTATACATTATCTGTATAACATGCCTGAGGAAGAGACCTAAGAAGTCTTGAAAGCTTGCATTTTAAATCTGTTTAGTTAGCCAATAAAGGTATCAACTTTACACATTTTTTACCTCCTGTATTTCTACGGCTAACATGGTACCAACTCTCATCTATTATTAAAGTGGTACAGCTCTCTCATGATCACAAATGTACATATTGCACACTTCCTGAAGACTTTGGGGTGAAGGTACAAATATATTTCAACACAAGAAAAGTATAGAGTACATTTTCTAGCCTCTCTCTGCTTAACACTGTTTTACTAAGCTACTTTGAGAATTCTCCCTTTAACATCACTTGCAACAAGGGGAGGAAAGTGGGGGAGACTGTGGGGTTTTTGCTGTGTACCTTTCCTCTACACATAGTTTAGAGCCATGTACTAATCTAAGGGTAGAGGAAATGGTGTGACTATACCATTTCCTTGCACATGTTATGTGACACATATAAAGGGTCTTACTGGCACTAAAGCAGTGATTCTAAGCTCCAGTCCTCAGGGCACATCAAAAGATTAGGTTTTCATGATCTCTCTGTTTAAACACAGGTGGAGCAATGTGTTGCATAACCCTCTGGCACTCAAAATGTTAAACACAGTAACTGAGCTACTGTTAAATCACAAGATGGTATCAGTAGGTCATGAATTGACTTAAAAAGTCTCAGTAATAACCCGCCCACCAGCCACATCCCCAGCAACACCAAGTAGGGATATCTTTGGAACAAGCACTGTTACATACCTCCCAACGTTTCAAATGGCCAAAGAGGGACACTTTTGTTTTACTTGGTGTTGCTGAGGATGTGGCTGGTGGGTGGGGCATTACTGAGAATGTTTAAGTTATTTCATGACCTACTGATACAATCTCCTGCTGTCTCTCTAGCGTAGCGCATGGCACAGGTAGTATCTCTGAGAATACTACCTTGGAGGTCCAGTTCCTAATCTTACTCCCTAAATCCCTAAAATTACCTTTTAGGACTCTCCACCTTCCTCTTACTTTGTCATTGGTACCAAAATGCACCAAGACAGCTGGATCCTCTCCAGCCCCTCTCAATAAGTTGTCCACCCTGTCTGCAATATGCCAAACCTGGGCACCTGGGTGAGAGCAAACCATTTGGTTCCTGCGATCAGAGCCACAGATTACTCTATGTGTTCTCCTAATTATAGAGTCCTCTACCACTACGACCTGCCTAGGCTTCACTTTCCTCTGCATCCCCTCTGTGCTAGAGGAGATGTTATCCCGGCTGTTAGGGAGAACAGTTATCTCCAGCAATTCCACTTCTGGGTCTGCCTCCCCAACATCTTCACTTAAATGAGCAATTTTGTTGGGATGGTAAAACTCCAGACTGGCTGCCCTATTCCTCTTCCATCTCCCACTGCAACCACTTCTAACTGTCACCCAACTATGTACCTGGTTCCCTTCTAGCTGATCTCCTCCCTCTTTGCTAGGTGACCCAGCTAAACTCTGCTCAGTTAGCAAGAGACTCTTCTCAAGGTTTGTCAACATCTCTCAGTGTTGTAATACCAAGCTGAAACCTACATTTTCAGTCTATGGGCCTTATGTATAAAAGAAAACTGGTGTAAGTCTAGGGATAACCAGCTATAACATGGGAGACAATAGTCCCCACTGATTTAAATGGGGTTTTAACCTTTGAATGCTAGGGTGGCCCACAAAGAATTGCAATGCAATAATATATATATATATATATATATATATATATATATATATATATATATATATATATATATATATATATATATATATATATTTTGCCTATGCCATAGTCTACTTCTGTCACAAGATGGCAGTATATGCTCAAGAATGGAATAAGGTATTTTCAAAACAACATTCTCATTTGCTGATGTATTGTTGCATTTGAACTTGACTAGGCAAAAAGACATGCATGTAGCATACACAGTTTTCATGTGTCAAGTGTTGGCTTGCATGTACTTGGGAAGTCAGGCCGTATGAGTAAAGTTGGAGATGCAATTCTGCAGGCAACCAAATGTGCCATATAAGACAACTGAACATTCCTATTGATTTAAAATTGTAGTTTTAAAGGGACACTAATGTCCTATAAAAATGTTTCCTTGTTTTGTAGAGTTAAAAAAAATAAATGATGTGGCACAAATCCTGTCTCTCAAACCTTTACGGTTTGATAGATATTCGCATCTAAAGTCCCCCCCCCCCTTTTCCTGACGTCAGCGCTCTGCTGACAGCAGGAGATCCCGGTCCTGGGATCAGCCTGCGGCTCTGCAGCAGAGCCAAAATAGCAATATTTGAAAATAATTACTTAATTGGAGAAGGTCTACAAAGTGTGCCTGGTTTGCAAGCACACTTTGTAGACCGTTCCAATGAAATAATTATTTTCCAATATCGTTATTGCGGCTCTGCTGAAGACCCTTCTCGTGTCATCCGACACGAGAAGGCTTTACAGCTGACATCAGGAGAAGGAGAAATTTAGATGTGAATATCTCTTGAACCATAAAGGTTTGAGAGATAGGATTTGTGCCATCATTTATTTTTTTAAACACTACAAAACAAGAACAATTTTTTATGGGAAATTACTGTTACTGTAACACCTTGAATGCTAGTGAGGACTCACAAGCAACAAAATCAACCTCTCTAGCAGTCAAGTAGTTAACCCATTGAGTGCTGAGGGGTGTCCAACGCATTGCAAAGCAATACTTTGGACACACCTCTGGCACTCAAAGGGTTAAAAGATCTGTAAAGTTTTACTATGAAAAACACCTATATTGTAGGGTCTTCCTGCTGTGTAAAACAAGGGAAATCCCATTGCTGGAAGGTGCTTAATTTAAAGGTTATAACAACTCGATCTGTCACAAAGGAAGTACATTGCTATCACATTCTATGGAGAATGGTAAGTATTGTCTCACCTCTACTTTAGAATGCAATAGGATAACTGTCTGCACACCAGATAAACTTTCTGGACACCAGGTGGCACTGTTTTAACAGTTTAACATTAAAAATGAAATTAACTATGTCGGTTGTACTGACTTTACAGTGAAGCAGCTGACAGCAGTGGTAGTACCTTCATTTGACCCAACGGGAAAAGCACTACAATATAAACATATATATTCATCATAAGGTTTACTAATCCTTTAAAAGTCCAGATTAAAAGTATGGCAAATTTCAGAGTGGTGCTGTATGCCCTGTGGTCCAGCTGGCTTACTCTCAAATTGCTCCTCTTTAATCCTATATAATAATTCGCTAAGATGTTTGTCACAATGCAGTCGTGCACAGTAGAGACTGTCCTCGTTTGGGCAGTCTCTACTGTGCATGATTATACTGTGTGAGTGAGGCAACGCAAGACTGCAACATGTGGAGCAGTGAGGTAGCGGCCTCTTAACCCTTTGGGTGCCAGAACGGTACACAAAGCATTGCTTGCGTACTCCTCTGGCACTCAAAAGGTTAACATTACCCGAATCTTGGCCTGTGTACGCGGGCTTTTACACTAGTTTATTACATAAGACGCAATTCGGAACTCAAGTATAAAATTAACCCCTTAAGGAGCATGGAGGTGCAAATCAATGCGTTGTATACCTCTAGTCCTTAAGGGGTTAAAGAGTAGCACTTCAGGGGCAAACCATCTGCACCACAGGGTCAAATACAATCTCCCCAAATTTCCATTCATTTAAATGGGGCTTTTAACCCCTGGAATTCTAGCGAGGGCTCCAGGTTCAGCCTTTGCCACATATTGTAGCCGTTATTGATCCATACAGCAGTTGGCAACATTCAGAGATGCCTGTCTATGTGTACCTAGGCAAATGGATGGGCAGCACTCAGTGAATCACATTAGTCTTTATGGATAACTAGTGCAAAAGCCTGTGTACACGGGCCAAGTTCTGGGTAATTTTAGCCCTTTGAGTGTCAGAGGGTACGCAATGCATTGCTTTGCAATGTGTTGCGTACCCCTCTGACACTCAAAGGGTTAAGAGGCGGTCCTTCTCTTTGTGCTGCCATTAAGCAGTACTCAAGCTCCAATTAGCATTATACTGAGTTTGCAACCTCAGTATAATGCTAACTGGAGCTTGATGTAACGATAGAAGCCATACACACCACACCAAAGTGAAGCGTGAATGCACTCCCTGGGGCAGCTGGGAGGGAGGTGGGAAGAGAATTAGGAAAAGAAGAAGAGCTGCGCCGAAGATTCAGCGTGCTGCATTATGCTGACTGGCACAGCTTGAAAATGAAAGATCTTTAAAAGTACGTACACTTAAAGGGATAGTAATACTTAAAATGTAAAAAAAAATATGTTGTAGGGTTTATCCCCCTGAGTAAAACAAGAGTACTCCCACTGCTGAAAGGTGCTTCATTCAAAAGTTATTAATTTTCAAAGTTGAATTTTTTAGGTGCAATATCACAGTGGCCTGAAATTGTACAGTGGCGCTGTTGCTACACCATCCTATGGAGATTTATGGTCCCAGGACCAGAGCTGTCCATAGGATCGTGTAGCAACAGCGCCACTGTACAATTTCAGGCCACTGTGATATTGCACCTAAAAAAATCAACTTTGAAAATTAATAACTTTTGAATGAAACACCTTTCAGCAGTGGGAGTACTCTTGTTTTACTCAGGGGGATAAACCCTACAATATATTTTTTTTATATTTTAAGTATTACTATCCCTTTAAACCTAAACCTATGGTAAAAAATGTTATGAGATGATAGTTCCCCTTTAACCCTTAAAGTGTTAGTAATGTCTAAAAAAACTTTTTTGCATTTAGAAGAGCTTAAAAAGCTGATCTAAATGCAAAAAAACGTATCTCTCAAACCGCTATGGTTTAAGAGATACAGGCGTTTAAAGTTTGACACGGAGGCGCTTGAGAAGTGCCGAGATGTCGTTACTTACACGGAATCCCTTCATTGGTAAGTAACAAGATCTCAGCACTTCTCAAGCGCCACTGTGTCGACAGACACGAATCCCCTGCTGACAACTTTACAGCTGTCAGTAGGAGAAATCAAACTTTAAACGCCCGTATCTCTTGAACCATAGCGGTTAGAGAGATACTTTTTTTGCATTTAGATCACCTTTTTAAGCTCTTCTAAATGTAAAAAAGTTTTCTGTTTAGACATTACTAACACTTTAATCGATGTGCAATGTGTTGGAGAAGTCTGTAGCTTTCCAGAGGTTAAATGCCCAATTTAAAATCAATGACAATTATTATTTTTCTTCTGTGGTGCAGCTGGTTTGTTCCAGAATTGTTCTTCTTTTTCTTAAAGTGATAGTAACACATAATATGCAAAATATATATTGTAGGTGTTATCCTCCTGATTTAAAAAAAGGTACTGCTACTACTGGGTGCAGTATGTCAATGGCCTGAAATTTTACAGTGGTGCTGTTGCTCTACCACCCTATTGGATAATGGAACAACAGCGCCACTGTAAAATTTCAGGCCATTGAGATATTGCACCTAAAATAAATTTCACATTTCAGCTGCAATAACGTTTGAATCTAACTCCCCTCAGCAGTAGGAGTATCTTTGCTTCACTCAGGAGGATAAACCACATGTTTACATGTAAAGTGTTACTATACTTTTACTACATCATACTACTATATGTTTAAAATATCAGACTCATTGAGGCTGATATACTAAGAAAACCTGGGGGAGAAATGCACTAAACTTTAATAAGGGTCCAATATAGTGATATGAAGGTGGACTGGGCCCAAATTCATCTAGTGGATTTCACTATGGTGTCTTTGCCATCTGATTCCTGTGATTATACCTCATATATGACTACATTGGCGTGCTTTCACCATGCCTTGCAAAGTTCATGATGTCGCAGTGCTTCCTTTGCCAGTGGCTCATATGTATTGAATTTTGGCTTAATAAGCCATTTTGTATTCATAAGGGTGTGTTTGTATGTTCATGTGGCTATTCCCCTGATACATTAATCTTTAATAGCTGATTATCCTGTTAGAGCTCACAGAAACAATTTTGTCTTCCTGATATTGGCAAATTGTGGATATTGCCATAACCGCCGATAAGCAGAACAAAAAAAGCAATACCGAGCCGACAACCAGATGATCAATGTAAAGTGCATAGCTATGCCAGCATCAGAGGACTCTGATCAACTTATAATTTACTTCACATCTGCACTGCTTAAATCGATCAATTGACTGTTGGATCCTCATTTTAACACTGCTCAGCTGATGGTTGTCTCTGTTTTGGTTGCATTAATCAGCTGATAGTTGGCTCTGTATTGGTTACATTGCTCAGATGATGATTTTCTCTGTATTGGTATACCTGGGAACTTGACAGGCTGGGCTACCCGGAGGGCAACCCTGCCAGCGCAATAGGGGAGGAAAATGACGAGATTTGCGTCATAAAAGGGGTGGGGCTTAGTTGTGAGGGGGCGGGGCAAAAAATAAAAAAAGGGCAAAATAAATGTTGAATGAGGGTAAGAGGGCGGGGAATGGGAGGAACTGGGAGGGATGGAGAACAACCCAGAGATTGAGAGACTGCCCCGGAGACCCGGTAATTCACTGTGAAATCCGGAGTCTCCGGGGCAAAACCGGAGAGTTCCCAGTTATGTGTATTGGTTTCATTAACCAGATTATGGTCGGCTCTGTATTGGTTACATTAATCAGCAGATAGTTGGCTCTGTATTGGTTACATTGCTGAGATGATTGTTTTCTCTGTATTGGTAAAATTAATCAGCTGATAGTCAGCTCTGTATTGGTTACATTAATCAGCTGATGGTCGGCTCTGTATTGGTTACATTAATTAGTTGATGGTTAGCTCTGTATTGTTTACATTACTCATTTGATGGTTAGCTCTGTATTGGTTACATTAATCAGTTGATGGTTGGCACTGTAGTGGTTACATTACTCAGGTGATAGTTGGCTCTATATTGGTTACATTACTCAGTTGATGGTTAGCTCTGTATTGGTTACATTAATCAGTTGATGGTTGGCACTGTATTGGTTACATTACTCAGGTGATAGTTGGCTCTATATTGGTTACATTACTCAGTTGATGGTTAGCTCTGTATTGGTTACATTAATCAGTTGATGGTTGGCACTGTATTGGTTACATCACTCAGCTGATTGTTAGCTCTGTATTGGATACATTAATCATTTGATGGTTATCTCTGTATTGGTTACATTGCTCAGCTGATGGTTAGCTCTGTATTGGTTACATTAATCAGCTGATAGTTGGCTCTGTATTGGTTACATTACTCGGTTGATGGTTAGCTCTGTATTGGTTACATTACTCAGCTGATGGTGGGCTCTATAGTGGCTGGGCACTTTGCATGTATGCTTCTTCATTGTGACTACACCCACATTCCCTTCTCAAAAACACTGTTATCTTTATGCCAATATCATATACTAATGATCATAGTCTCTCCCCCTCCCCTTGCATAACTAATTCGTAGTGCATACAGTGAAGTGTGTCGTACTCTTCATGAAGAAGTGAGCACCGCAGATCACCAGATATACTTTGTAATTGTGCCCGTGCTTAGTGCATGTCCCCACGTGGAGTAATGCTGGGACAAACCAAATTCAGCATGGAAGACATATATACATTCCCCAAACTTCCACTGAGTGGTCTTTCACCACCTTGAATGCTAGATAAATCTCAAATGCAGTGTTTCTCAATGTGACCTCTCTGGCATTCAAGGGTTTCAAAGCCCAATTTTAAACAATGGTAATGTTTATTTGGCTCATATAGTGCAAATGGTTTGCCCTAGACGTACTTCAAGTGTTATTATATGAAGCATAAGCACTGAGCTTTCTCAAGTAGAAGATATCTTAGTGCATGGGCTTCATGGAATAACATAAAAACTGTAGAAGTGATATCACTGGAGAAGTTATCTCTACTTTATCATGTCTTTATCACACTTTAGTGTATTACCCCCCCAGTTCTTCTTAGTATATCTGCCTTGTTAAGCATTAAATATATAGTAACGTAATTCAAGCCACTTTAACAAATAGGCCTATACCATGGTGGTGCACGCTACAGATCCATCATTGGATTCAGGAGCAATGGAAGATGGGATACAGACCCAGGAGTCTAACTATCTTTGAGGACACCATTAAAAACCCTCCCAAGTTTTTCAGATCATTGTCCTTCAGTTATAGTACACTTAACTCAAACGAACAAGCTCTTAAACTATACTTTCTGAAAAACTGGGAGAATGAATTGTCGCTCTCTCTGGAATTCTCGCAATGGTGTACAGTGTTCAAGAATAATTTTAAATATGCGAGAGACACAGCCACAAGGGAATTAAACGACAAGATACTTACCAGATGGCATCGCACTCCACTTCATCTTTCCTTTCTGCGCACTAATTCATCCTTACACTGCTGGAGATGTGATGCCAATGAGGGCTCGCCCTCTCACATTTGGTGGACATGACCACTCATTGTCACGTATTGGACACAAGTGTTACACGAGATCAACACCACTCTACATTTACTATTACCCTTAGACCCTCTACTATGCCTATTTTTTCACACGCAACATCTCTCTAGGCCCTTCCCTTATAGGTATAGAAGTCTCATTGCCATGCTCCTTAACGTTGCAAAGTCACTAATTCCGAAATTCTAGAAGAACCCAGTAGCTCCCCTTCTCTCTCTTTGGCAGGTTAAAGTTGAATCCATTCGAAATATGGAAACATGTCATGCCATATCTACTGCATCTCTGACTACTTTTACCTCTATATGGTCTGACTGTCCTTAAACAGGTGTCTACTATCGTCAGATCTTCCCTCTCTCATTGGTCAGTCCCGCTGTACGGTTCTTGTATGCACTTTACCTCTGACATTGGCTGATCTGATCTTCACTCTACACAGATCACTTTTGTGATGCTATAGACATCGACCCTGGAGAACCGCCTCCTTCCCCCATATTCCTCTTTTTTCCTCTTTTATCTTTCCTCTTCCCTCCTTCCTCCTTCCTTTCTCCTTCTTCACATATTCCCCTTTTATTTTTTTACCTTTTTCCTCCCTCTGATTTTTTCTTTTTCTTCCTTTTCCCTTTTCTGCATATATCATTTTACTAAACAGGTTTACTCTAGCACACAAAGACTTGACGATGCACAAGTCCTCATCCACTTCTCACACCTCCACACTCAGGTAAATATCTAGAAGAACACCTTCAGTCCTCTTCAGTATCCTCATATTTCTTGTTAGGTTTCATGTGAACTGTAAAGGTTTACTACCTAAGTATCATTAATGGTTTGAATCTTCTCACAGGATGTCTGATCTTTGTTTCTGTCAAGTCGTTCTACCAGAATATGTGTTACATTGTACTGTTTATGTTGATGTACTTCACATTCTTTCAATAAAGCTTTTAAATTAAAAAAAATAAATAAATAAAAAAAAAAAGATATAGTAACGTTTCAAAATAAAAGCAGCTCTAATTAATCATCATAGTATTTGGGTCATGGAGGGTGTTATTTTAATACTGTCAGAGTTGTAGTACAAGAGTAATTGAATGATAAAGTATCCCCCTCCCGTCCCTTTTACTGATGTAACACTGTTCAGCCAGAGCAGAAGGGAGTTGCCCAGGTAGATTGCAGAGAGGGACAATCTTCAATTAAGATAAGGGAAAAAACCTGAAAAACTTGTCAAGGGGGCAGGCTTTCATTGCTCTCACTGGAAGAAGATTGTCCCTTTCTGTTTTCTGTCTGATCTATGGACTGCATTCCACATCTGAGAAGAGATGGCTTACACTAGGTAAAAGGGGCGGGAGGGGAAACTTTGCTTGTGAATATCTCTCAAACCAGAAAGGTTTGAGAGATAAGACTTCTATCATTCTTCATGTTTTTTTAATGCCTACAAAATAAAATAAAGATAAAACTAAGTGTTTTCAAAATCTTATATAACATAGGTAGTGAATGTAACATACTAATATAGTAACATAGTTGATGAGGCTGATAGAAGACATGCCCATCAAGTCTAGCCCATGCCATATTATACTTATTGATCTAGTGGAAGGCAAAATAATCCACTGAAGCCATTTTCAATTAAGCC
Organism: Rhinophrynus dorsalis; assembly: GCA_037306005.1. Classification (NCBI taxonomy): domain Eukaryota; kingdom Metazoa; phylum Chordata; class Amphibia; order Anura; family Rhinophrynidae; genus Rhinophrynus; species Rhinophrynus dorsalis. Next base: position 444,517,708 of record CM074722.1, on the reverse strand, counting down.
CCAAATGGGTAAAAAAAAATCCTTCCTGACTCCAAATGGCAGTCAGATATTTCCCTGGATCAACATCCCATCTGCTGTGAAACCAGCTGTCATAAATCATAAGTGCCATTAGGATTTTCTGGACATAGTATGGTATTGTCATACATGCTGTTGGTAAGGCTTGAAAAATGGTATCTTCCAGAAATGTCACTGTTTGGACTGCATATTTCAGTGGTTCCCAACCCGTGCCCTCAGGGCCCACTAACAGGCCAGAATGTAAAGATTTCCTTGCTAGAACACAGGTGAGTTAATTAGAGACTAAGTGAGTTTGATTAACTTGAATGTGATCTTCAAAAGGAAAGCCTCATATCCTGGCCTGTTAGTTGGCCCTGAGGGCATGGGTTGGGAACCACTGGCCTATCTGCATATGACTGCTGAGGCAAATTCCCATAATTATCTTTTCTACTGATCTTCCAAGTCAGCTAATTCACAGACAATGGGCTTCAAAGAAGATGATAAAAGCGTTGATGTAACCAAGCCCTGCAAATTTCTGAGGAGAGTACTGCAAACTTTTAAACTATGAGAACTTGATTCCCATAACTGTCAGGTAATGCTACACTTTTAGATCTCATTCCCAAGACCCTTTTTCTTGCCCCTTTAAAGCAGAAGTTTCACTCAAAATAAAGTGCCCCCCATATCATTAAGCACACAGAGATACTCTTATCAATAATAGTATTATCCTGAATAGGAGTGGGCAAAAAGTGTGAAAAATTTCGTGAAAACGTGCAGATTTTTCGCTTTTCTGCCTATGCAAAAATGTCCTCTTTTTCACCTATTTTAACAAATTTTTCGCCTATGTTAACATGCCTATATTTCCTATAGGTACTACATTTCCCACTGTAATATTACTTCTTCTGAGGGCTGAAGTTTAGAAATAAGTGGCTGAAAGTCAAAGTTGTGAGTCCTACAGCAAAATATGGCTTGAAAAATGTGTTAGCATGCAGAGTGCATTTGTCCTTTGCCCACAACACTTTCTTGCTTAAATGACACTGGCACATATTCATGATGATATCAAGTAATAAAAAAAAATAAAGTACAACCTACAATGTGGCAGATGTGTATTGTAGTGGTGGTGGTGGGGGACTGGCATGGTGTGATCTGTGTATGTATTTTTACCATTGTCATACGCTATCCTCCTTCACAGATTATTGACACACATTACTTATTGATCATAGCCTTGGTCCCATCTGTCCTCCACCTCCTCATCTGTGCTGCTGTTAATATATTTGTCCTGGATTTGTCTGTCATGTGTGGTTTCTGCTACTACTACTGGAGCTGGATGTTGATGTAATTCTACTGCACTACTACTAGGTGTCAAAGGTGCAGCACTTACAGCAGTAGCACCAGAGGTACGTGTCATATCTAACACTGTGGATGTTAACCTGTGTTGCTGTTGCTGGGTACTCAAAAGAGGTGTGTGTGGCTGAGTGGGACTTGGACTTTGAAGGGGAGATGATGCCGATGATGACTTATAGGGTGACTGTGTGCTTTTTGACATCTGTACTTGTCCAGGGTCAGACTTTCCAGTGGCTTTCTCAAACAGTTTATAGACAGGCACAGTGCTCCTTAAAGGGATAGTAATACTTAAATATTACTAATCCCTATAGCAAAGAACTACTTAAAAAAAACGTATTGCCCCCAGTGTCATGTCTCAAACCTTTATGGTTTGAGAGATGATCACTTCTAAAGTTGCCCTCTCCCTCCCCCTTCCCAGTAGTCAGCATTCTAGCTGACTCAGGGAAATCCGGTCATAGATCATCAGGCGGCTCTGCAGCATTGCCGCTATCGCGTTAATTAAAAAAAAAAAAACTTTCACTAAAACGGTCTTCTACGTGTGCTTGCAAGCCAAGCACACATAGAAGACCATTTCAGTGAAAGTTTTCTTTTTCAGTAACGAGATCCGGCTGTGCTGGAGAGCCACCTGAAAGTCATACGACTTTCTTCCCTGCAGTCAGCTACATCACTGACTACGGGGAAGGGGGAGGGAGAGGGCAACTTTAGAAGCATTCATCTCTCAAACCATAAAGGTTTGAGACATGACACTGGGGGCAATACGTTTTTTTTAAGTAGTACTTTGCTATAGGGATTAGTAATATTTAAGTATTACTATCCCTTTAAAAGTGGTAGAAGATTAACCTTTGACTTTCTTCTAATCTTATAGCGCTGTCACCATCCTCACTCTCAACTTCATCTGTATCTGAACAGGAGAAGGATGCTGGAGGGATATATTCTAGATCTGCATCATCATCAGTCATCATTAGGTCATCCTCAGATGCATCAGCATCACCTCACAGTTCTTGCCCATTACTACCCTTATATTCCTCTAAGCTTTTGGAGGTCTCAAATCATTTCTTTTTACTTTTACTGTAACAAAGTTCCCAACTACTTTGAGGATGGGTGGTTTGGTGCTTGTTTGTCTCACTATCTGATGCAGCAGGCGCTTCAGCTGCTACACCTTCTTCTATTATGCTACTGTCAGCATCATCAACACTTGAATGCAACTTGTTGTCGTCTTCAGTGTTCTTCTTATATGGTTCTTTATTTCTACTGGCACTGGTGGTGCTGGAATTAGCTTTGCTGGTACCTTGACAAACTGCATCTTCCCTTGGAGTAGAGTGATCATCACCATTGATTGCACATGCTGCAGCAACCATTGCTGCAGTCAGTTTTTGAACTACTACTTTACTCTCACTTCCCTGCACTGCTCCACCCCTCCCCTTCCCTTTGTGCATTTTCTGGACGTTACGCAACTACAGTGTTCTTTTACTGTACGGTACACAACACAACTGATGCAGCTGTATGATGCCTTGCCTAAGTCAGCTGTCTGTCACCTAAGATATTTTGTTTTTATTTTTTATTTATTTTTTTATTTTATTTTTATTTTATTTTTTTAAGATGTCCGCCCTATTGTCTTATCACAGTCTGTCCAAAAAAATTATAACTGAAAAACAAAATCAACATCTTTCCCCAGACTTCCCCACCCAGCACAGAGATAATAACAGCAAGATCAGAAAATAAATAGGTCCCTAGCTGCCTTTGTCTTGCCTGTCAGTCACATGGAATTTTGGAGTATTTGGGGGTCAACCTCCTTCCTCCCTTCTTATCAACTAGAGTGCCCCCAGACTCCCCTAATACAGAGAACAAATGTCCTACCTAAATGACTCCCTGAACTAAGCTTCAATTCCCCTTTATTTGCCTATCTCCTCTAGCTCAAAAACATATTACTCTCTCCTTTCACAAACACAGAATGGCTGCTGTGAGAGCCTGACAGCCTTTTATATGGCTGGAGAAAACTTTTGTGTGGTATAGAAATATTTGTCTTCGTATTGATTTCAATGAGCGGAAAAGGCGGAAAAAAGTGCAAACACTGCACTTTTCGTGGGAAATTTTTCACCAAGTGGAAAGTGCCATTATTTGCCAATTTCAGTTTGAGTTGAAAATTTTTGCCCATCCCTAATCCTGATTAAGTTTGGCATTATTGAGAAATCCAGCTTGTTCAGAGATGCACAGGTCGGCATCTTGCTGTAGCAGCATCTGTGCACCTGCGCTGTCAATCCCTTCCTGTACCTTAAGGTAAACTGCAACTCCCGCTTACCATTCCTGGAGAAGACAAGGCGCTGATGCCTGCCTGTGTGTCTCTGAACAAGTTGAGTTTCATTTCATTGCTTTGCAATGTGTTGCATACCCCTCTGGCACTCAAAGGGTTAAAGAATGAGCCAAATGTAAGCGTACAATATAGGAGGAACAGTATTAGCTCAACAGATGAACAACAGTAATAGAAGTCTATGGTATTAGGCCAAAGATCCACCTCAGCAGTCATTCTGTATGTAAGCAGTCCTCCACCCCCTACAACATTCAAAACAGTTTAATCAAATAATGGCATACCTCCCAAGTGTCCCTCTTTAGGAGGGACAGTCCCTCTTTTAGACCCAAATCCCTCTGTCCCTCTTTTTAGGAGACCAGACTGTGTGGTGTGTATATAAGTGTATCACATTGCTCTACAGCATTAAAACTCACATTACTGTTTGTATAAGTGTCAGTATATGTGTTTCTAAATTAGTCTGTGTAAATAAAATACTTTGGTCTTGTTCTAAGTCATTTATTAGGTTTCACAAGTAGGTGTCAATAGGTCATGAAATAGCCTAAAAATTCTTGGTAATGCCACTCTCACCAGACACGGCCCCAGCAACACCCCCTAAAACACAAGTGTCCCTCTTTGACAATTTAAAATGTTGGAAGGTATGTAATGGTGAGCCTTTTCAAGGACAGCAAGGACACTATCAAAGGCTTGTCTAAAGTACAAATTAAACTAAACACATAAGTACATACACTCAGAGCCTGATATCCCAGTAGGCAGATTAGGCAATTGCCTAGAGCTCCAAATCTGAGGAAGCCACAGCTGTGCTGGCCCAACCCACATTCTGAATTATGGGTGTGGCCACAGCAATCTCAGTGTTCCTTCCCCAATTATGTACTGCTTTACAGGCTACTGTTTAACCCACTGGCTGCTAGAGAGATCTCCAACTCATCTATCTATAAGTAGTGCATCCAGGTCACTTAAAGGGATAGTAACACTTCGTTTTATCTTTATTTTATTTTGTAGGCATTAAAAAAACATGAAGAACGATATAAGTCTTATCTCTCAAACCTTTATGGTTTGAGAGATATTCACAAGCAAAGTTTCCCCTCCTGCCCCTTTTACCTAGTGTAAGCCATCTCTTCTCAGATGTGGAATTCAGTCCATACACCAGACAGATAACAGAAGGGGACAAAATTCTTCCTATTTGAACAATGAAAGCCCTGCCCCCCTTGACAAGCTTTTCAGGTTTTTCCCTTATCTTAATTGAAGATTGTCCCTCTCTGCAGTCTACCTGGGCACCTCCCTTCTGCTCTGGCTGAGCAGCGTTACATCAGTAAAAGGGGAGGGAGGGGGATACTTTGTCATTGAATTACTCGAACTACAATTATGACAGAATTGAAATAACACTCTCCAAAGTCCAAATACTATGATGATTAATCAGAGCTGCTTTTATTATGAAACATTACTATCCCTTTAAAGCAGCCAGGAAGGGCTGATTCACACCACGTCATCTTTTTACTATAGCTCAGCACCAGATCAGTATTTACTAATAAACCACATCAGTTTGGACCACATTTAAACCCAATCATGGGTTTCACTTTAAAAATCTTGGGTAGTTTTTTTTATCTCTTACCAAAATGTTACAATTGTTCTTGATGTTTTTTTTTATCTTTAGTGCATTAAAATATAGTTGTGAAAATCATTATTTCAGGTTTCTTCTATTTATTATGGAATCCTTGGAGCTCTTGCTAGAGTAATTAGTCAAGGAGACCTACTGTAAGGGAAAAACATATTTGATCCCCTGCTGATTTTGTACATTTGCCCACTGACAAAGAAATGATTGGTCTATAATTTTAATGGTAGGTTTATTTGAACAGTGAGAGACAGAATAAAAACAAAAAAATCCAGAAAAACGCATTTCAAAAAAGTTATAAATTGATTTGCATTTTACTGAGTGAAATAAGTATTTGACCCCCTATCAGTCAGCAAGATTTCTGGCTCCCAGGTGTCTTTTATACAGGTAACAAGCTGAGATTAGGAGCACTCTCTTAAAGGGAGTGCTTCTAATCTCAGCTTGTTACCTGTATAAAAGACACCTGTCAACAGAAGCAATCAATCAATCAGATTCCAAACTCTCCACCATGGCCAAGACCAAAGAGCTGTCCAAGGATGCCAGGGACAAGACTGTAGACCTACACAAGGCTGGAATGGGCTACAAGACCATCTCCAAGCAGCTTGGTGAGAAGGTGACAAGAGTTGGTGCAATTATTCACAAATAAAGAAACACAAAATAACTGTCAATCTCCATTGGTCTGGGGCTCCATGAAAGATCTCACCTTGTGGCGTTTCAATGATCATGAGAACGGTGAGGAATCAGCCCAGAACTACATGGGAGGATCCTGTCAATGATCTCAAGGCAGCTGGGACCATAGTCATCAAGAAAACAATTGGTAACACACTACACCATGAAGGACTGAAATTCTGCAGCTCCCGCAAGGGTGCACTGCTCAAAAAAGCACATGTACAGGCCTGTGTGAATTTTGCCATTGAACATCTGAATGATTCAGAGGAGAAATGGGTGAAAGTGTTGTGGTCAGATGAGACCAAAATCGAGCTCTTTGGCATCAACTCAACTCGCTGTGTTTGGAGGAGGAGGAATGCTGCCTATGACCCCAAGAACACCATCCCCACTGTCAATCATGGAGGTGGAAACATTATGCTTTGGGGGTGTTTTCCTGCTACAGGGACATGACAACTTCACCTCATCAAAGGGACGATGGACAGGGCCATGTACCATCAAATCTTGGGTGACAACCTCCTTCCCTCAGCCAGGGCATTGAAAATGGGTCGTAGATGGGTATTCCAGCATGACAATGACCCAAAACAAACGGCCAAGGCAATAAAGGAGTGGCTCAACAAGAAACACATTAAGGTCCTGGAGTGGCCTAGCCAGTCTCCAGACCATAATCCCATAGAAAATCTGTGGAGGGAGCTGAAGGTTCGAGTTGGCAAATGTCAGCCTCTAAACCTTAATGACTTGGAGAGGATCTGCAAAGAGGAGTGGGACAAAATCCCTCCTGAGATATGTGCAAACCTGGTGGCCAACTACAAGAAATGTCTGACCTCTGTGATTGCCAACAAGGGTTTTGCCATGAAGTACTAAGTCATGTTTTGCAAAGGGGTCAAATACTTATTTCACTCAGTAAAATGCAAATCAATTTATAACATTTTTTAAATTGTTTTTTTCTGGATTTTTTTTGGTGTTATTCTGTCTCTCACTGTTCAAATAAACCTACCATGATAATTATATACTAATCATTTATTTGTCAATGAGCAAATGTACAAAATCAGCAGGGGATCAAATTATATTTTTTCCTCACTGTATTAATTTATGTCTAGGGTATCCCTTAGTACACATCTTTCAATCATGTCAGATAATGTGAATCTCTTAAAGGGACAGTAATGTCCCATAAAAAACTTTCTATAGTTTTGTAGAGCAGGAAAAAATAAGCTGAATGGCACAAACCCTATCTCTCAAACCGCTATGGTTTGAGAGCTATAGGCATTGAAAGTCCCCCCCTCCCTTCCCTTCTCCTGATGTTAGCTGTAAAGCTGACAGCAGGACATACGTGTCGGCCAGCATGAGAAGGCTCTTCGGCAGAGCCGAAATCGCATTATTGCAAAAGAATTACTTAATTGGAAAGGTCTACAAACTGTGCCTACAAACCAGGCACACTTTGTAGACCTTTCCAATGAAGTAATTCTTTTGCAATAACGTAATTTCGGCTCTACTGCAGAGCCTCCAGTTTGTCCCCTGACAGGATTCCCTTGTAGTCAACACAGCGCTGACGTCAGGGAAAGGGGAGGGAGGGGGGAACTTTCAATACTTATATCGCTCAAACCATAGCGGTTTGAGAGATAGGGTTTGTGCCATTCAGCTTATTTTTTCCTGCTCTACAAAACTATGACAAGTTTTTATGAGACATTTCTGTCCCTTTAATGTCTCACCTGAGTTATTTCTCATAACTCATAAAAACTGTGACTTGGTCTGAGGTCGCTTTAGTGCCTGATGATGAAAGCTGCTGTTGTTGAATAATGTATTTCTGTTGGTTGATTAGTGAAATAAACTGTAACCAACTTTATTGCCAGTTTGAAATATCAGCAAGTTAAGAAATTCATTGCTGTTGTTATCATACTTGCATGATATTTTTACAGGAGTATCCAAGTCATTAAAGCGTTGAATAAACATTTTTTAACTATATTCTGTGTAATTTCAAATGATGAACAAGTCATCAATGAAGCGTTTAAATAAAATCATCTTGTTTTCATAGGGTTCACAAATATGATTTTTTTTTTAAATATATGTATGTATGCATTAGCGTATGCAGGTGTCATTGAGGCACCCATTAATGTCCATGAGAACTGCATATAATGTCTCCTCAAATAGAAAAAAGTTGCTCTTCAAACATACTTCCAATAATTCCAAGAGAAATTCCATAGGTGGGCCAACATACTTAACAGAATAAATTAAAGGGATAGTAATGTTTCAAAATAAAAGCAGCTCCAATTAATATTCATATTATTTGGGCCAAGGAGAGTGCTATTTCAATAGAGAGTTGTAGTTCAAGAGTAATTGATTGATAAAGTATCCTCCTCCCGCCCCTTTACTGATGTAACACTGCTCACCTCAGAACAGAAAGGTGTGGTCCAGATGGCTTGTTGAGAGGGACAATCTTCAATTAGCATAAGAGATACACCTGAAAAAACTGTCAAGGGGGCAGGGTTTACATTGTTCTCACAGTAAGACGATTGTCGCTTGCTGTGAGCTGTCTGGTCTTAAGACCAAATTCCACATTTGAGGGGAGGTGACCTACACTAGGTAAAAGGTGCCAGAGTGGGATTTTTTATCATTTAATTACTCTTGAACTACAACTCTGACAGTATTGAAATAATACTCTGCATGGCCCAAATACTATGAAGATTAATTGGAGCTGCTTTTATTTTGAAACATTACTATCCCTTTAAGGAATGTCCTCAGTGTTGTCTCCATCTGGTATGATTGTATAAAGACTTCCCACATCCATGCAAACCAAAAACACTTCATTATCTGGTAGTATAATTGTTTGCAATCTTTTAATTAGGGATGGGTGTGCATCGATGAATTGACCAGTGTGTTGTAATATAATATTTCTTGAGGAGACAGTTGGTCTAAGCACTGATTTGTGTATTTTAGGTAAACCATATTCACAATTATCAGACATGAGCAAATGATTTGTACTAAGGCAGTGGCGTAACTATAGGGGTCGCACCCACGACGGGGTCCATCGCTCCAGGTGGCCCGGCCGCCCCCTGCGACCCCTCTGCCTGCCGCCTGTGATCTCCATCTGGCAGTGTAGTAATGCAGAGCGCTGGGAGATGACATCATCTCCCAGCGCTCTGCATTACTGAAAAGGACCGCACGGGAGATCGACACACCTCTCCGGGCTCCTGCCACTCCAGGGAGGTAGGAGATAAGGGCAGTTTGGAGAGGGCAAATATAGTCGAGGGGGGGCCCATGGCGCTTCTTGCACCAGGGTGCGGAGGCTTCAAGTTACACCTCTGTACTAAGGGGATACTCTAGACATAAATTAAAAGGTCTGCATGATGAATTTCTCCAACAAGAACTCCAGTTAGTCCATAATAAACAGAACAAGCCTGAAAGGTTTATTTTTTTCATGACTAGATTTTCTACAGCCACTAAACATATGCAAAAAAAAAACCATCAAAAACAAATGAAAAGTAATGGCAAGTGATAAAAAAAATACCTAGGATTTTAAAAAAGAATCCATGATTTGGTTTAAATGTTGTCCAAACTTACGTGGTTTGTTGGTAAATACTGATCTGGCACTGAACTATAGTAAAAGAAGAAGGCATGGCTGGCATGCCCTAGATACACTATATTCAATTCCATGAGGAAGACAAGATTTTTCAGAAGAAGTAAACTATCAAACGCTGTATTACATGCACCACTAATTTTGTAATTTATAAAATCACTTGCCCCTGTGGTTTAAGCTATGAGAGTAAAACAAACTGTACCCTTAGGGAACGGATGGCTGGACACCTATCAGCAATACACACATCATTCAGGGATAAGAAATCAGACAAACCAGTTTACAAATACTACTTAACTATATATCATTCTCCAAACATTTTAAGCTTTGGGGGCACTGATCATGTCCAGTCTTTAACCCCTTAAGGACCCATGATGGTCCTGGACCGTCATGGGTTGTTATATCCTTAAGGACCCATGACAGTCCTGGACCGTCATAGGTTGTTATACCCCTAAGTACCCATGACAGTCCTGGACCGTCATGGGTTGTTATACCCTTAAGGACCCATGACGGTTCTGGACCATCATGGAATTCTGGGCTCCCCGCGTGGCTGCACGCCGTTTGGGGAGTTCGGAATCAGATTCGGCAAAAAAAATTAAAAAATGGTCCCTGATCCTTAAGTGACTGCCTCGTGCGTGCTCGGCCGTTCCTTAAGGGGTTAAGAAGAGGGGACAAAAGGTCCAAAACACTACTTCAAAATGAATACTTTTGGATTCGTGCACTCGATACTAAGAGTTCCTATGTATTTTCTTTCTTCTCTTCTGTCTTCTTTCTTCTTTTCTGGTAGCTGTAAAAAAAAAAAAAAAAAAAAAAAAGTCTAAATAAATGTTGTCCTCAGATAACCCGCACAATTATACATATTTTAACCCCTTGAGTGCCAGAGGGATACTGGGGCTCAAAGTGTTAACCATGTATGATTGTGCGGGTGATGATCCAAAAAGATGCCTCAAGTTAGGTTTTTTTTTTTTTTCCATTTTAGCAAATGACTTCCTGGACTTACCAGGTAAGTCATCTGTCACTAAGGGGTTAAAATTGTTCCTGTTTGTTTAAATAATGATCCAATTTGTGTACAAAATAAAGTTAGATTTTCCTATTTCTCCACCACTGTGTGAGAAATTAATGTACAGCATAGACCCCCAGTCCTTCCCTCACAGCCATTGGCTACAATGTGTGCTTAAACAACCAACCAGATTGGTGCACAACGCATTGCTCTGGGCACCTTTTAAACATAAATGTTTGCGCAGATAACGGGGTTTTGTCAAAAGTGACTAACATGTTTAACTTTTTCGCTAAATGCTCTAACTAATGAGCATTACTTTTCTATATGTGATAGATCCACTTTAAGGGGTTTTGTTCACATTGCGGTTGTCCTGATGAAGGTTGCTGTTTGGTAACCGAAATGTTGATATAATAAACAGCTTGATTTTTTCACTTTTTCACTATCTCTTCTACATAATTTCAGCTTTAGAAATAGCACCCAGGCATTGAAGAAAAAGGCAGCACCAGTGGAAGTTTTCAAAGAATAATTCAGCAATTTTATTGACAATAAAATTGCTGAATTATTCTTTGAAAAGTCCCACTGGTGCTGCCTTTTTATTAAAGGGATAGTAATACTTCGTTTTAACGTTATTTTATTTTGTAGGCATTAAAAAAACATGAAGAATGATATAAGTCTTATTTACATAACATAGTAACATAGTAGATAAGGCTGAAAAAAGACATGCGTCCATCAAGTCCAGCCCATGCCAATAACACCCCTGTTGATCCAGAGGAAGGCAACAAAAAAGCCCTCTGGAGCAATTTCCAATGTAGGTGTGTGTGAGTGTATCAAATAGTTCCCCGGCTCAATATCCTATTTGCTTTGAAGCCATCTGTCATAACTGTCAATATTGTTCTGTGCTAGATAAGCAGCCATTGCTTTTTTGAATGCAGTTACATTATCTGCAAGCACAGCATCCCGAGGCAAAGAATTCCATAGCCTTACCGCCCTTACTGTAAAGAATCCCTGCCTGTGTTTTAGTCGAAAGCGCCTTTCCTCAAGTCTTAATGGATGACCTCTTGTTCTTAGCTCAGCTCTTTGCATAAATAATTCATTGGATAGTTCTTTGTATTGGCCTTGAATGTATTTGTAAATGGTAATCATATCACCCCTTAGACGTCTCTTTTCTAATGTAAACAAACCCAGTTTGGCTAGTCTCTCTTCGTAACTCAGATCCTCCAATCCCTTTATCAGTTTTGTTGCACGTCTCTGCACCTTTTCCAGTTCAGTAATGTCTTTTTTTAGAACAGGCGCCCAAAATTGTACTCCATATTCTAGATGAGGCCTAACCAAGGATTTATACAGAGGTAGGATAATATTAGCATCCCTTGCTTCTACACCTCTTTTTATGCAGGCTAGTACTCTATTTGCTCTTGCAGCAGCTGAGTGACTCTGCACACTGCTGTGAAGACTATTGTCTATCAGTACACCTAAATCTTTCTCTAATGAGGATTTCCCAAGTTGTTTCCCATTTAGAGTATATGTAGCAAGTTTGTTTCTACAACCCAAATGCATAACCTTACATTTATCTACATTAAATGACATCTGCCACTTTTCTGCCCATTCACTTAGTTTATCTAAATCCTTCTGTAGGGAAAAAACATCGAGCTCTGTATGTATTTCCTTACATAGCTTAGTGTCATCAGCAAAGATTGAGATGCTACTTTCAATTCCCACTTCTAGATCATTAATAAACAAATTAAAAAGCATTGGGCCCAGGACTGAACCCTGCGGTACCCCACTTATAACCCTAGACCAATTTGAAAAAGTTCCATTTACAACAACTCTCTGCCATCTATCATTTAACCAGTTCTCAATCCATGTACAGATACCACCACCCAAACCGAAGCCTTTTAATTTATGCAGTAACCTGTTGTGAGGCACTGTGTCAAAGGCTTTTGCAAAATCCAAGTATACTACATCAGCAGCAATTCCCCTGTCCAAATTACTACTCACTCTTTCATAAAATGCAAGTAAATTAGTCTGACATGATCTGTTCTTCATGAAACCATGCTGATTCCTACTAATGATATTGTTTGTCTTCACATAGTTCTGAATACTATCAGTTAATAACCCTTCTAGTATCTTACCCACTATGGAAGTCAAGCTCACAGGTCTATAATTTCCTGGTTTGGATCTTGCTCCCTTTTTAAACAATGGAACTACATCAGCTTTCCTCCAATCACAGGGCACTATGCCTGATGAAAGCGAATCAATAAATATTAAGTATAATGCTTTTGCTATTACTGAACTAAGTTCCTTAAGTACCCTTGGGTGTATACCGTCCGGTCCAGGCGCTTTATTCACTATAACCCTTTCCAGTCTCTTTTGGACCTTGTCCTCAGTAAGCCATGTAGATGTTGGAGGAAATTCCATGGTTTTGTCTGTTTGCCCATAGCTTGTCATTTCTGCTTCCTTTGTATATACTGAAGCAAAGAACGTATTTAGGGTCTCAGCCATAGCTTTATCCTCACTAATCAATTCACCTGTTTCAGTCCTAAGAGGACCAATATCAACCTTAACTTTTTTGTTGTTAATATACTTGTAGAATTGTTTAGGGTTTTTCTTGCTCTCGTTTGCAATGTTTCGCTCATTTTCTATTTTAGCTAGCTTAATTGCTTGTTTGCAGATTTTATTACATTCTTTATATTTTTTAAATGATGCATCTGACCCATTTGACTTAAACACCTTAAAAGCCTGCTTTTTATTTCTCATTTCCCTGCTAACCACATTATTAATCCACATTGGTTTTGCTTTACTTCTCTTGTGCTTATTCCCCAATGGTATATATTGATGTGTATATTTGCCCAAGAGCATTTTAAATACATTCCATGACTCTTGTGCATTTTTATCTTTGAAAATTACATCCCACTGGATATCCTTTAAAGCTTCTTTTAACTTTGTAAAATTAGCCTTTTTGAAATTGAATGTTTTGGTTAAACTCTTGCTATTTGGTTTCTCATAACAAACTTCAAAGGATACAATATTATGGTCACTGCTGCCCAAATGTTCCCTTACCTGCACACTGTTTACAATGTCAGAATCGTTTGAGAGCACTAGGTCAAGCAAGGCCTCTTTTCTAGTTGGCTCCTCTACTAGTTGGGACATAAAATTATCATTTATCATACTTAGAAAAATATTTCCCTTTGTTGTGCCTGAAGTCATATTGCTCCAGTCAATTTCAGGGTAGTTGAAATCTCCCATTATAATTACCTTTGCTGACCTAGCAGCCTTTTCCATTTGCAGTAAAAGCTGGGCTTCCTCCAACTCCCCAACATTAGGTGGCTTATAGCAAACCCCCACCAATATCTTTTTATTATGTGTGCCCCCAGTGTGTATTTCAACCCACAAGGCCTCTACCTTTTCATTGGACCCTTCATTTATATCTTCCCTTAAACTAGGTTTTAAGGCCTGCTTTACATATAGGCATACCCCTCCTCCCCTTTTATTAACCCTGTCCCTCCTAAAAAGTGAATAACCCTCTAGATTGACTGCCAAGTCATACGTATCATCTAACCAGGTTTCAGACACTCCAATCAGATCATACTGCTCATGTACTGCAATCATTTCTAGTTCCCCCATCTTACCAGCCAGACTGCGAGCATTTGCATGCATACATTTTATCTTTTTGCCATTCTTAAAGATTTCATTCTTTTTCAGATGTATTTGTCTTTTATCAGGCTGTAACAATGGCAACTCCCTATTAGCTGAACTAGCCCATTCCCCCTCTCCACCCCCATGACCCTTCTCTAATCCCATTCCCTCAATTATACTATCTTCCCCAGCCTGTGTTGCAGCTCCCTCCCCCCCCCCTTTCTAGTTTAAAGTCTCCTCCAGCCTTCTAACCATCCTATCACCCAGCACCGTGGCCCCCCTTCCACTAAGGTGCAATCCATCACTACTATAAAGATTGCTCCCAAGGGAAAAGACTGACCAGTGCTCTAGGAACCCAAACCCCTCCTGCTTACACCAAGTCTTTATCCACGCATTTAACTCCCTAATCTCCCGTTGCCTTTCTAATGTAGCGCGTGGCACAGGTAGAATTTCAGAAAATACTACCTTAGAGGTCCTCTGCTTAAGCTTATATCCTAGGTCCCTGAAATCATTCTTAACGGACCTCCATTTTCCACTGACTTTGTCATTAGTACCAACATGTACCATGACAGCCGGGTCATGCCCAGCCCCTCCCAACAATCTATCAACCCGATCAGCCACATGTCGAACCCGAGCTCCCGGGAGACAGCAAACTGTACGATTGTGGCGATCTTGGCGACAGATTACCCTGTCTGTCTTCCTAATAATAGAATCCCCTACCACCACCATCTGTCTAGGTCTGCCTGAGTCCTGGATCCCATCCGTGCTAGAGGGGCTGTTCGCTCGGCTGTTAGAGAGAACAGTCCTCTCCAGCAAAGACCTTCCTGTGTCAGCATCCCCAACATCATTACTTAATGTAGCAAATCTGTTAGGATTAGTAAACACAGGAGTGTCCTCCCTATTTCCCTGTCCACCCCCCTTGCTATGTCTAACTGTAACCCATCTGGCTACCTGCTCTTTCTTTGTGCAGTCTCCACCCCCAGAACTACCTACCACCGCTTCCTGCTGCTCAGTCAGCAGACCCCTCTCAAGATTGTCCGTCTTTCTCAATGTTGCAACCTGCCCCTCCAGATCTCTAATACGAGCTTCCAGAGAGACCACTTGCTCACATCTGCCACAGAGGTATGCACCCTGGAACGGTTGTTCCAGGTGTGCAAACATATGGCAGTTTGTGCACTGAGTTAAATGGACAATCATGCTACCACTCATATGTGCCAGTTACCACAAGATAAAAAGGCAGGCAGGCAAAAATAGCTGCACAATAAGTTTGATAATGTGTTCCCCTGTATGTGAATTCCCCTGTTTTAAATTCCCACACTTCTGCACTTGAATTCCCCTGTTTTAAATTCCCACACTTCTGCACTTGAATTCCCCTGTTTTAAATTCCCACACTTACCACACCTCTGCACTTACACACTGAGGCAAGATTCACACGTTCAAGTATTCACTATGTATCTGCTATATAAGCCAGGAATCCACCAATTACAAACACAGCAATTAGTCACTCCCACCACACCAGACTTCAATTATTTATCACAGCAAAGAGGGAAAACAAAACTCAGAGATTTGCTTTTAACCTCTCCCTTACCACACCACACAATATTCTTATGCTATTATTCCAGCAAGTATCCAATCTCAGTCTCACAGGGCACAGGGCACTGATGAACTTACAGAGCTCTCTCACTCCTTGCTATATAAGCCAGGAATCCACCAATTACAAACACAGCAATTAGTCACTCCCACCACACCAGACTTCAATTATTTATCACAGCAAAGAGGGAAAACAAAACTCAGAGAGATTTGCTTTTAACCTCTCCCTTACCACACCACACAATATTCTTATGCTATTATTCCAGCAAGTATCCAATCTCAGTCTCACAGGGCACAGGGCACTGATGAACTTACAGAGCTCTCTCACTCCTTGCTATATAAGCCAGGAATCCACCAATTACAAACACAGCAATTAGTCACTCCCACCACACCAGACTTCAATTATTTATCACAGCAAAGAGGGAAAACAAAACTCAGAGAGATTTGCTTTTAACCTCTCCCTTACCACACCACACAATATTCTTATGCTATTATTCCAGCAAGTATCCAATCTCAGTCTCACAGGGCACTGATGAACTTACAGAGCTCTCTCGCTCCTTGCTATATAAGCCAGGAATCCACCAATTACAAACACAGCAATTAGTCACTCCCACCACACCAGACTTCAATTATTTATCACAGCAAAGAGGGAAAACAAAACTCAGAGAGATTTGCTTTTAACCTCTCCCTTACCACACCACACAATATTCTTATGCTATTATTCCAGCAAGTATCCAATCTCAGTCTCACAGGGCACTGATGAACTTACAGAGCTCTCTCACTCCTTGCTATATAAGCCAGGAATCCACCAATTACAAACACAGCAATTAGTCACTCCCACCACACCAGACTTCAATTATTTATCACAGCAAAGAGGGAAAACAAAACTCAGAGAGATTTGCTTTTAACCTCTCCCTTACCACACCACACAATATTCTTATGCTATTATTCCAGCAAGTATCCAATCTCAGTCTCACAGGGCACTGATGAACTTACAGAGCTCTCTCACTCCTTGCTATATAAGCCAGGAATCCACCAATTACAAACACAGCAATTAGTCACTCCCACCACACCAGACTTCAATTATTTATCACAGCAAAGAGGGAAAACAAAACTCAGAGAGATTTGCTTTTAACCTCTCCCTTACCACACCACACAATATTCTTATGCTATTATTCCAGCAAGCATCCAATCTCAGTCTCACAGGGCACTGATGAACTTACAGAGCTCTCTCACTCCTTGCTATATAAGCCAGGAATCCACCAATTACAAACACAGCAATTAGTCACTCCCACCACACCAGACTTCAATTATTTATCACAGCAAAGAGGGAAAACAAAACTCAGAGATTTGCTTTTAACCTCTCCCTTACCACACCACACAATATTCTTATGCTATTATTCCAGCAAGTATCCAATCTCAGTCGCACAGGGCACTGATGAACTTACAGAGCTCTCTCACTCCTTGCTATATAAGCCAGGAATCCACCAATTACAAACACAGCAATTAGTCACTCCCACCACACCAGACTTCAATTATTTATCACAGCAAAGAGGGAAAACAAAACTCAGAGAGATTTGCTTTTAACCTCTCCCTTACCACACCACACAATATTCTTATGCTATTATTCCAGCAAGTATCCAATCTCAGTCGCACAGGGCACTGATGAACTGATGAAACCTTTATGGTTTAAGAGATATTCACAAGCAAAGTGTCCCCCTCCAGCCCCTTTTACTTCTTAGCCAGGGCAGAAGGGAGCTGCCCAGGTAGACTGCAGAGAGGGACAATCTTCAATTAAGATAACAGAAAAACCTGAAAAGCTTGTCAAGGGGGGCAGGGATTTCATTGTTTTCATAGAAATAAGAGTGTCCCCTTCTGTTATCTGTCCAGTCTATGGACTGCATTCCACATCTGAGAAGAGATTGTTTACAGTAGGTAAAAGGGGCGGGAGGGGGAAACTTTGCTTGTGAATATCTCATAAACCATAAAGGTTTGAGAGATAAGACTTATATCATTCTTCATGTTTTTTTAATGCCTACAAAATAAAATAAAGTTAAAACGAAGTATTACTATCCCTTTAAATATCTATCTATCTATCTATCTATACAGTATATATATATATATATATATATAGATAGATATATATAGATATATATAGATATATTTAAAGTATGTTGTCTTCTCTGTTTAAAGAAAACTATCACCTCCTAATAATAACTCCCCACTAACCTTAACATAGTCCATGATTAGATAATACAAATGACTCCGAGGAATTTTGTCCTGGTGCCTTTGTTTAACCCCTTAGTGATCGGCCTTCACTTAACGGCCGGCTAAGGATATTTTTTTTTTGCCAAAGTAATCCGTTGTCCCCGAATGGCGTGCAGCCGTGCGGGGACACGGACTTCCGTGACAGTGACGTACATGTACATCCATTGTCGGGTAGGGGTTAAAAGCTAACCCATTTTCTTATTCTACTTCAATAAACATTTAAATTAAAAAAAAAAAAAATAAATAAAAAGCTAACCCATTCAGTCTATCCTGGATGTTGTGTCCATGGATGCAGAAATGACAACTGCCTATGTAAATCGGAACCCAAATAAATCCCCCCCCCCCCAATAATTAGCCATATAGTGAAAAGCATAGAAATAGTAGTTTTATCCAGCATAAGTACAGTGTTACTAAGAAATCCTACTTCTGAGACAGACATCTTGCCTTAGAGACATCTGCACGCCTGCGCTGTCCATCCTAGTCTCCTCTAGGAGGCGTTGCATTGTACCTTAAGGTAACAGGAAGGGACTGACAGCGTAGGCGAGCAGATGCCTCTAAAGCAAGAAGCCTGGCTGTCAATCTTAGAAGAAGTAGGATTTCTTAATAACGCAGTACTTATGCTGGATAATAGTACTATTTCTAAACTTATCGCTATATGACTAAATATTGGGGAGAACTTTATTTGGCGTGATAGTTCCGCTTTAAAGTGTTAGTAAACCCCCCAAAAAACTGTTGGCGAATTGATAGGAATAATAAAAAAACAAGTAATGCCCTTATTCCCATCTCTCCCATAATGGTTTGAGCAGTGGCGTAACAATAGGGGTCGCAGGGATCGCACCTGCGACCGGGCCCGTCACTCTCAGGGGCCCGGCCGCCCCCTGCGACCTCCTTGCAACGCGCCCGCAGGACAGCTGATCTCCCGGCGGCCGGCGCTTTAATAATGCAGAGCGCTGGGAGATGACATAATCTCACAGCGCTCTGCATTACTAACAACCGCGCGGGAGTTTGGTTCCGGAGGTCTGTGCCTCATTCGGCACACCGCTAGATCACCAGGGAATTGAGGTGGGGGGGTCAGTAGGGGCAATGTGTAGATGGGGGCAATGTGTAGAATGAGGGGAATTGTGATGGGGGCATTTTTGAAGGGGCAATGTGGAGATTGAGGGGCAGTGTGGAAGGGGCATTGTGGAGAATGAGGGGCAGTGTGGAAGGGGCAGTGTGGAGAATGAGGGGCAGTGTAGAAGGGGCATTGTGGAGAATGAGGGGCATTGTGGAGATTGAGGGGCAATGTAGAGGTGGCCAATGTGGTTGAGGGGGGCCAGTGAGGTCAGAGGGGGGGCCATGGCAATTCTTGCATCAGGGCCCCGTGGCTTCTAGTTACGCCTCTGGGTTTGAGAGATGGGAATAAGGGCATTACATGTTTTTTATTAGTCCTATCAATTCACCAACAGTTTTTGAGGGGATTTACTAACCCTTTAAGTCTTTAAGGGTCAGCATTGGGGTTAATATTGAGGTCCTGTGATCCTGCTAGCAACTCCCATGTCCCCCTCTTTGGATGATGACTTGCAGGAGTAACTGAAGATGTTATCTCTTGAACAATTACAGCCCTGGGGAATCTGCCTTATAAAAAAGGGATAACAATAATAAGGAAAAAAAGGCAAAATTCATAGGTGTTATTAGGATTTTCTGCCCATAGTATGGAAAATGAGGGATTATTAATAGAAGGTATTGGTTTTCCTGCAGTGGAATATTTTGGAAAAACTTTTGTGATATTTTATTTTATTATTTTGAAGATAATGAGGACTTCTTATTAACCCCTTAACGACCGGGGAATCCGGACGCGGACGCGACTTAACAACCACGGAGCATTTTTTTTTTATTGCTCCGTTGCGTTCCGGACTCCCCGAACGGCGTGCAGCCTCGGGGGGAGCCAAGAACTCGATGACAGTCATAGTACGTCATCGGTCGTTAACTCAAATAGACCCTTGGCGTACTATGACCGTCAAGGGTCGTTAAGGGGTTAAACTAGTGTCTCCAGCCAAAGACCCTCTATACAGTAGGGTTGACAACTGATAACTGTTGTGTCTTTCTGTCCGGCTGCCGTTACACAAACAGTGTTTTATATGGTAAAGAAATAACTGTCCAGGAAGCTGCAAAGTTTTTTTTTAAAAAGCCTCTTGTGTGAACACTGCGTGATCCCCACACTGAGTGCTGGAGAGAGCTGGAGTTCATTTAGCCTTTCAGTGTGGATGTTATGGGGTCTGCAAGAAGTACAAAGGATAGTGCCTATAGCCTTGGACTGCTGATTGATTCCAGATGTGTTCCCAAGCAAACAAATAGTAAAAATGATTATGGAAGAAGGAGTAGAGAGGCGTCTGTGCAAAGGGGGGTGGGGAACGACTCTGCTCTTCACCATAACAAACCTAACAGCCAAATGTAGATAGTATTAAGGCCTCTTAAGAATTTGTATGTATTGGAGATGTCCTTGAAATGTTAACGTCCAAGGGGATAAATGGCAACATTAAAGGGGCAGTAAACCATAATCATCAAGTTAGAGATTTTTTTCCTGTAGATTAAAACAAGGGTATGGAGAATACTGGGACGTGCTTCATTCAAAAGTTATAAGAGTGCTAATTTGCATTTTTCTGATGGTTTGAGTTCAATATGTTTTGTTACCAGGTGGGGTTGTTACTAAAGTGCCCTCTAGCTGCAAAAATTCTGGAACTCAGACTATAAAAAATGTAAGTTTGCTCTGTATTAACATTTAATTGAAGCAACTCCAAGCAATAGATGCACCCTTGATGCACACAGCAGATGAAGGCCTACAATATGAATATTCTTATACAAGGGGTTACTGCTGCTTTAAGCAATGTGCAGGAAAAGTAGTGTGCATAGATGCTGAGTCCATGGAAACAATGGCCCATATTTATATAAGCAAACTGAATTTATTCTGGAGTAAACCAACTGCATCATAAGGGACAAATAAAACTTCTTAAAGGGATAGTAATACTTAAGTATTACTAATCCCTATAGCAAAGTACTACTTAAAAAAAACATATTGACCCCAGTGTCATCTCTCAAACCTTTATGGTTTGAAAGATGAACGCTTCTAAAGTTGCCCTCCCCCTTCCCCGTAGTCAGCATTCTAGCTCACTCAGGGAAATCCGGTCAGAGATCATCAGGCGGCTCTGCAGCAGAGCCGCGATCGCGTTAACTAAAAAAAAAAAAAACTTTCACTAAAATGGTCTTCTACGTGTGCTTGCAAGCCAAGCATACGTAGAAGACTATTTCAGTGAAAGTTTTCTTTTTTAGTAACGCGATCAGGCTGTGCTGGAGAGCCGCCTGAAAGTCGTATGTCTCTCTTCCCTGCAGTCAGCTAGAATGCTGACTACGGGGAAGGGGGAGGGAGAGGGCAACTTTAGAAGTGATCATCTCTCAAACCATAAAGGTTTGCGAGATGACACTGGGGGCAATACATTTTTTTTAAGTAGTACTTTGCTATAGGGATTAGTAATACTTAAGTATTACTATCCCTTTAAGTTCCCATGCTCTTTAATATAGCTTTTTAACCCCTTGAATGCTAGAAAGGTCTCCAATGTATCGCTTTGCAATGCACTGGAGACCTCTCTACTATTCAAGGGGTTATAAGCCCAGTTTTAAGTAACATAGATTTTTAGTTGTCCCCTATGGTGCAGTTGGTTTGCTCCATTATAACACCAGTTTCTTTTATAAATATGGGCCATTGTTCCTTTTGAAATTACATGGGATTATGCAGAGGGCTGGACATGCAAATGGACATGAGTAAAAACATCTCAGGCTTGATATGTAATCCTGTTAGTAAATAGAAAATGACAAAGATTTTCTTCTTTTATTCAGTACTAGTAGGCGCTACCCATAGTGGGCACGCTGTGCAGTTCTGGGCCCTGTTGGACTGCTGCAGTGATTTTCACTGGAAGCCCCTTGACTTCATGTGTGAAAACCTCCACCCCTGATTCTCTGGCTGCTATTGATCTCTCATACCTCCCAAGTGTCCCTATTTAGGAGGGACAGTCCCTCATTTAGACCCAAATCCCTCTGTCCCTCTTTCCCACCCTGGTGTCCCTGTGTTTAGGAGATCAGACTGTCTGGTGTTTATATACGTGTATCATACTGCTCTACAGCGATAACATTCACATTTTTGTTTGTTTAATCCCTTAAGTACCAGCGGTCCAGGGAAGTTACCTTCCCTTAAGAACCATTTTGATCTTTGGCGACGCGCCGGTACACGTGATCTGTTACGCGTACCGGTGCGCCGCTTGGAGGCCTAAGAGAGATCGCTCCGGTCTTGGAGCGATCAATTTTAGGCCCCGTTTTTACTTACAGCGCTCCCGGTAGAGCGCTGTAAGTAAAAAGTACGTGACGTGCTATGACCGTCACTGGTCCTTAAGGGTATAAGGACCGTGACGGTCATACCACGTCACGTAGTCCTTAAGGGGTTAAACATCAGTATATGTGTTTATAAATTAATCTGTGTAAATAAAACACTTTGGTCTTGTTAAAAATCATTTATTAGGTTACACAAGGAGGTGTCAATAGGTCATGAAATAGCCCAAAAAGTATTGGTAATGCCCCGCTCACCAGCCACACCCCTTAAAAAACAAGTGTCTTTTTTGGCCATTTGAAATGTTGGGAGGTATGATCTCTGCCCCCTGCCTCACCAGGGCAGGGTGGACAGTGAACCATGAACAGTTAGAATCATATAGATAGATAGATAGATAGATAGATAGATAGATAGATAGATAGATAGACAGACAGACAGACAGACAGACAGACAGATAGATAGATAGATAGATAGATAGATAGATAGATAGATAGATTATAAATACTGCGCATTGTGAGGTTGATGTTCTAAGATTAAGTGGAGAAATTCTGGGACAAACCAACTGCACTAAAAGGAACAATAAACATTCCCAGAAGTAACACTGATTTTTACCCCTTTCAGCATTAGAGAGGTCTCCTACCCATTGCTAATACAACAGGGGTGGACATTTATGATTATAACCCACTGGCACAGTATCTGACTTTCAAGCTGAAGAAGTGTTTTGCTGATCGTGTTTACTTTTTTACATCTTTGCATCCTCGATGATGTGATTTTTAACCACTCCCATCTTTTTTTCTATGATGGTGAAAGTTGAGGTCATTGATGGTTTGAAGCCAAACAATGCGCCTTTAGGGGGGATGTACTGACATGATTCTGATTTATTGTAGCTGCTCCTTTTTATCTCCTTATGCATTTATGTATTCAGAAAATCCTCCCATTTAAACTGCTTGGATAAAGGAGAAGATGGTGGGGAAGTAATTGGGCTTATCTTGCAACTCTCCAGATCTGCCACGGGACTCCAGTATTCTGACAATTACCGGGTTTCTGGGGACAGAGGGTTTTTCACTGGGTCACATTCTTTTGTTTTCATAGTCTCCCTAAGTGAAAGGGCATTCCAGGCATGGGCCCTTGCTTCCATGTGCCTAGAGGGAATCAGCTGCACCCCACTGACAAGGTCCACACAGACCAAAACATACTTCTGGGGTCGTGTTGTTTCTCTTGTGCAGAGAGGATTTGCCTGACATTTCGGGGCTGGACTGTCTGTGGGTGGGACCAGACTGATATGAATATGGAAATTTCCTCTCTGCAATGGCACACGGGAGCGAAAAACGTGACTTGAGCAGCACCTGAGAGGCCACACATGCCCTGAGCAAATCGCTTCATTTTTTTCTCTCTCGGTGTACGTTCGTTAGATTCTTTTGTTTTCGTAGTCTCCCTAAGTGGAAAGGCATCCCAGGCATGGACCCTTGCTTCCATGTACCTAGAAGGAATCAGCTACACCCCACTGACAAGGTCCTCACAGACCAAAACATACTGCTGGGGTTGTGTTGTTTCTCTTGTGCAGAGAGGATTTGCCTGACATTTCGGAGCTGGACTATCTGTGGGCGGGACCAGACTGATATGAATATGTAAATTTCCTCTCTGCAGTGGCACATGGGAGCGAAAAACATGACTTGAGCAGCACCTGAGAGTAGGGTTGCCACCCAGCCGTTATTTTACCTGCAGGCCGGTAAAAAATTGGCTTCTTTCCAATGTTAAGTCTATGGAGGGAATGCCTTGGCTGGTATTTTTTTGAAGAAAATGTGGCAACCCTACCTGAGAGGACACATATGCCTTGAGCAAATCACTTCATTTTGTTCTTTCTCGCTGTGTGTTCGTCACATTCTTTTGTTTTTCACTGGGTAACCAAGAACTGTGGTAAACCCCAACTACTTGCTTACTTGTTCTGCCCACTCTCTGCCTTGTTCCACCCATTTTTGTATAAACCCCTCCTCCCCTCATCCCTTTTCTATCCTTGCCCACATTGTGGTGTGAATCATATAATTCAGACAATCTCACCTCCACCCTTACTTGTCACCGAGGGGAATGCTACCAGCCAAGTATGTGCAATTCGTATTTGGGACTGTTTGTTATTCTGCCCCTTGTTTAACACCATGTACTAACAAGACACAGTGGAAATTGCCAGAAAATGACTACATTTCCTGTACATCCTATAGGGAGACATACAGAGGGTTTGCTCAATAAGTCTTAGGGCCCTGTACTCACCAAAAAAAAAAAAAAAAAAAAGTAGTATTTCCGGGTCGAAAAAAATGCACCTTGGGGAACAAATGAAAATTCCCTAAATCTCCATCGAGTTAAATGGAACTTTTAACTACTTGAATTCTAGCATGCAAGAGGATATAAGCTCCATTTAAACCAATAAATAATATTGTTTTTCAGCTTTGGTGGAGTTGGTTTGACCTAGAATGACTCCGATTGTCAGCTGAACATAGTGCCTTTCATGGAGTGAGTGCCGTCGTATGCACTAAAGAGAACATATATGCTTGTACATACCCCACATGATAGAGAGGCTTGAATTTTATCCTGCTGTCCAAGAACAGAGAATGCTTTAGTGAAGATTTTTATTCCTTCTTTTTACACATTTTCTCTTTCTTTCCCCTAACATCATTAATTTTTTTTTGTTTTTATTTTTTTTCTTCCAACATTGTTCCTGTGTCTTAAATTGTTTTTGTGCTTTACATATCTATTGGTCACACAGAGAAATATACTTAAGTTAAAATGCATGTGCATGTGTTTGTCCAAAAGCAGTAACTGTTAATATAAGACAGCTAGGCAGCACTACCCACCGCTTGTACATCATACCCAAGTGTCCCTCTTTAGAAGGGACAGTCTCTGTTTTAGACCCAAATCCCTCTGTCCCTCTTTCCCATCCTGATGTCCCTCTTTTTAGAAGATCAGATTATGAGGTGTGTATATAAGTGTATCACATTGCTCTACAACAATAAAACTCACATTAATGTTTGTTTAAATGTCAGTATACTTGCTTTTAAATTAGTATGTGTAAATAGAATACTTTGGTCTTGTTATAAAGCATATATTAGGTTACACAAAGAGGTGTCAATAGGTCATGAAATAGCCTAAGAATTCTCGGTAATGCCCCGACAACCAGCCACACCCCCAGCAGCACCCCCTGAAACACCAGTGTCCCTCTTTGGCAATTTGAAATGTTGGGAGGTATGGTACATACCCCACATGATAGAGCGACATAAAATTTATCCTGCTGTCCAAGAACAGAAAATGCGTTAGTGAATACTTATATTCCTCCTTTTTTTGCACATTTTCTTTTTCTTTCCCCTAGCATCATTCATTTTTTTTTTTGCAGTTTTTTTTTTCTTCCAATGTCGTTCCTGTGTCTTAAACTGTTTTTATGCTTTACATATCTATTGGTCACACAGAGAAATAGATACGCAAGTTAAAATACATGTGCATTTGTTTGTCCAAAGGCCGTAACTGTTAATACAATCCCAGCAGTGCAGTGAATGTGCAACTATCATTCCACTAATTCATTTCTGGCAATACACCTCCATAAAGCTAATTTAGTAAGCTACTTATGCCAAAAATTCTCCCCTTAACATTTCTTGCACCAAAGGGCGGAGGGGCAGTAGGACAGTGTATGGTGTTTCGTGCTGTACCTTTCTGCTGGTCATGTATTAAACATGGCACAGAGAAACTTTACAATGTTTTGCTGTGCATGCTGTACAGAAGGTGAAAGAAGCTTGTTGCCATTAAAGATGGCTCAGTTGGTTAAGGCACCAGCTGCAGAATCTGTTCAAGCCGCTCCAGGTTTTACTCCCGGCAAGGTCAGCTCAGCCTTTCACCCTTCTGAGGTAGATAAAAATGAGTTCAGGACAATCTCAATATATTCTTCCTGGTAAAATACTTTCACAAAAAAAAAAGTCTGAAGATACAGGAGGTGGGGGAGCTCAACGGAACCCACCAAAGTGTCAGAGACCAGTCGATAAAGCAGAAAAGGAAAAATACTATGTTTAGTTAGTACAGTAAATTAAAAGCAATCTAAACAGATGTGAATCACAACATCAGTGAACAGGAGAAGACAGATAGCAGAACATATCTGTTCATCTGCACTAAGGCAATCCCATGTTGTAGTAGGGTTGCCACCTTTTCTTCAAAAAAAATACCAGCCGTGGCATTCTCTCCATAGACTTAACATTGGACAGAAGCCAATTCTTTACCGGCCAGCCGGTAAA
Organism: Rhinophrynus dorsalis; assembly: GCA_037306005.1. NCBI lineage: Eukaryota > Metazoa > Chordata > Amphibia > Anura > Rhinophrynidae > Rhinophrynus > Rhinophrynus dorsalis. Next base: position 444,491,103 of record CM074722.1, on the reverse strand, counting down.
ATACAGGCTGGGTGGCAACCTCATGTTGTAGAGCACATCCTGAGAGGATGATGTACTAAGAAAATTAGAGCAATTTTGGAGTAAACCAGGGGCACCATAGTGAACACATACAAATCTCCACTGATTTAAAATGTGGCTAATGGGGCTTTTAAAGGGATAGTAAAGTTTCAAAATAAAAGCAGCTCCAATTAATGTTCATATTATTTGGGTCATGGAGAGTGTTATTTCAGTACTGTCAGAGTTGCAGTTCAAGAGTAACTGAATGATAAAGTATCCCCCTCTAGCCCCTTTTACCTAGTGTAAGCCATCTCCCCTCAGATATGGAATCTGGTCACTTGACCGGGCAGGTAACAGCAAGGGACAATCTTATTACCGTGAGAACAATGAAAATCCTGTCCCCCTTGACACATTTTTCAGGTTTTTCCCTTATGCTAATTAAAGATTGTCCCTCTCTGAAAGCCATCTGGACACCACCTTTCTGTTCTGAGGTGAGCAGTGTTACATCAGTAAAAGGGGCTGGAGGGGGATAATTTATCACTCAATTACTCTTGAACTACAACTCTGAAAGTACTGAAATAACACTCTCCATGGCTAAATTATTATGAAGATTAATTGGAGCTGCTTTTATTGTAGAACATTACTATCCCTTTGATCTCATAAATGCTAAAAAAAAGTCTTCAAAGCATCATCAAGCAATTCATTGATGACCTTTCCAGTATTAAAGGAGATTTAAAGCCCCATTTAAATCTATAGGAGTCTAGGGTATTTTTAGTTGTCCCATATGGTGCAGCTGGTTTCCCCTAGGATTTCCCCAGTAGTAACCTCACATAACCCTCCACCCCCCAGTCACCACAGATATCATTATGTGATGATTACACTGTAAGCGCTAATTATTTCTTGCCATACCCTATTTATTGGAGCATATTTCTGAAGTAGAGCAGAATACAGTGGGCCATTCTCATTGCAATCCCTTCTGGCACTCAAACGGATGAAGGCAAAAGCTTAGTGAATTTGGAACATGATAGGGAAAGGGAAAACTCCAATTGCAATCAATGAGAATTCTCTTTTTATGGTCAAAAGAAAATGAATCATTCTACAAGCATTGATAAAATTGTGACGATATTTATTAGTGATTGGAGCTGTAGTTCAACAACAGCTGGAGAGTTACAGGTCACCCCACTGCTGCTTGGAAAGCTTTGGTCTGCTGGTAAAAACACTCACATAACAAAACTCCCATGTATGTTCCTAATAAACACAAGTTACAAACACACAGTCGCACACAGACCAGATACAGACACACAAAATCTTGGCACAAGAGGCCCAGTGACATCTGGGAGCGGATAGAAAGCTTTGCCAGATGTGGGGCCGCTTCCTTCTTATTATGATGTGAGGGGCTCCTATCCCATCAACTTCATCAGTAAAGCAGAGAGGGAGAAAGTGAGTCAAAGAGGAGAGAGCGAGAGCTAGAGGGAGAGAAAATGGACAGATTTAGGAGGTGATAGAGTGGGGAGACACATTACTGGGGACAAACAGATAAACAGAATAGAGAGAGGAGAGAGGGAAGGCACATGAGAAATAGGAGGGAAACCAGGAAACAGAAAGGAAAACAGAGATAAGAGAGTGACACTGGGACAGGGGGGGACTGGGAGAGCAGGGGAGAGAGAATGACACATAGGAGGGGGAGGGAGAGAGACATAGTGTAAGAGGATGGAATTAGGGAGTTAGAGAGAAGCAGAAACAGAACAAGGAGGGCAGCAAGAAACACCACGAGAGAAGGGGCAGAGAAGTAAAGGAAGGGGAGAAAATAGAGGCACATTTCTTGAGAGGTCAAGAGGAAAGCAGCAGAAGGGAGAGAGAAGGAGATAGACACTGACAGAGTGAGAACAAAAGAGTGACAGACATAAGTAAAGAAAAGTGAGAGAGACAAACGCAGAAAGATCCTATTCTATTGGACACAGGATTTGGGGCTGGCTCGCTGCGCATCATGATCCCATTTTGGCTGGGGATGTCCTGCTTACTGCTGTTCATTTCTGGGAGAGAAGGGAGAGTTTATAATGGGAGGAAGAAGGCGCCAAGTTTGACAGGACCAAGGTATAATGATACAAATTGTCTGACCCATAGATAGTAACTGTCTTATATGTGTAATTCTCTAGAAACCTATACATTTATATCAGACAGAGCGTCCAAAACACTGATAGTACATATAATGTATTAGACTCAAATACTGTATTACACACACATGCAAACATAATGTATTAGACACACACACCACATGTATTAGACTCAGAAATTCTGTTACACACACACGTCCATACACACATTACATTATATGCAAACTGTGGCACTCAAACATGCATTTATACTGTATTAGACTCATAAACACACGCACATACTGTTTTAGACTTGGATAATTTTTCACACACAATACTGTATTAGACTCAGATATTGTCTGTCACAGACACGCACACATAAACGTGCACACACACACACACACACACACACACACACACACACACACACACACACACACACACACACACACACATAATGTATTATACAGAAACTGTGGTACATACATACGCAAACACATACATATACATATATATATATATACATACCTACTGTATTAGACTCAGTTTTTTTCTCTCTCTCTCTTTCTCTCTCTCAAACACACAAAAAACACATGCACATTCATACTGTATTGTGCTCAGATAGTTTTTCTCTCACACACACACAAACAAACTCAGATTCTGTTTCTCACACATTCATACATATACACGCACACAACAATGTACACACATACTGTATTAGACTCAGATAGTCTCTCTCTCACATACACACACGGACACACACTGTATTATACACATACTGGGGCACACACCCACACAGACGTGCACACACTCATACTGTATTAGGCTCAGATACAATGACTCAGATGCAACACAATACGATGACTCAGATACATACTGTACTACACACATATTATACAACACATGCAACTGTTTTACTACACACATACACACACACACAAGCAAACATGCATGAGATATATTATATGAGGGAATGTATGAATATGCTAGCATGGATCATTTTCCGCACTTGGACATAGGCTTATATATCATACTCCTGTGTGCCTGGTATTTGCTAGAATGCATGAGCGCTTTAGCGCACACCGCAGCACACACTCTGCCATTGTTAATACTTTAATACCAGCAAGCTCCGAATACCTCCCTTATAGTATGTGAAGGAAAATGGAGTAAACTTATACCATCTCTATAGCCTTAAACAAGGAGCAGGGAAAATGAAAGCCCTGAAACACCCATACACTTCCACTACCCTCCCCTTTGTTCATGCAGCATACAGGAAACAGTATTCAGCATAAGTATCATAGTGAACTGGTGTTAGGCAGGTGTATCTTAAAAAACTAGATTCCAGCGCTGATTTGAGCATGGAATTGTATTAGCATATCCTCCTATACACGTACACACGCATATATACATGCACACACACAGTGTATTATACAGAACCTGTGGTACACACACATATACACACACATGCATACTGTTTTAGACTCAGAGAGAGAAACTTTGTCACACCAACATGCACACACGTGCACACAAACATATACACATGCACATGTGTTAGGCTCAGATAGTTTATCTCTCTCTCACATACGCACACAGTATGATAAACACACACACCGCATGATAAACATACACAGAGTATTATACCAACACACACACTATTATACACCTTCATACACAATTTTATACATGCATGTGCACGCACACACACACACTATTAAATATACACACGCAGTTTTATACACACACAAGTTCAGTATTATATACACACACATATAGTGTTATCCACATACACTGTATCATTCACAAATACACACATACTGTATTATATATAAACACCCACTCACATACTGTATTATACAGACACGCTATATTATACACAAACTAACACACTATATCATACACACAGACACACACAAACACTATCATACACAAGTACACAAAGACACACACACACACATTGTATTATACACAAACATATACACACACACACACACACACATGCTGTATTAGACACAAACAGATACACAGTAATATTATACACAAACTCACACACGTACTGTATTATACACAAACTCACACACACTATATCATCACGCACTGTATCATACAGAAGTACACAAACACACGCACATTGTATTATACACAAACATATACACACACACACACTATTATACACAAGCACACACCCACTCACATGCTGTATTATACAGACACACACACACACTGTATTATACACAAACACACACACTGCATCATGCACAAACACGCACTGTATTATGCCCAAACTCACAAACACACACATTGTATTATACACAAACATATACACAAACACACACACACTGTATTAGACACGAACAGATACACAGTAATATTATACTCAAATCCACACACATATTGTATTATACACAATCTCAAACCCACATACACACACTATATCATCACACACTGTATCATACAGAAGTACACAAACACACACACATTGTATTATACACAAACATATACATACACACACACTATTATACACAAGCACAATTCCACTCACATGCTGTATTATACAGAAACACACACACACACTGTATTATACACAAATACACACACTATATTATGCCTAAACTCGCACACACGCACACACACACACACACACACACACACACACACACACACACACGTTGTATTATACACACACACACACTGTATTAAACATGTACACATACACAGTAATATTATACACAAATGCACACACACACACACTGTATTAAACACAAACTCACACACATACACAACGTATTATAAACAAAAGCACATATGCACACACAGCATTATATACAAAGGCATGCACACACATACTGTACTACACACATATTATACTACACGTGCAACCATACATGTATTGCCACACACACATACTGTTGTACACATGTATACATGTCAGTAGTATACATGTCATACTGCATTAGACTGAGATACTGTATCACACATACATACACTGTACTATGCATATACACAGATCCATACACACACACTCACTCTAGTGCAGATACATACTATAAAAAAACAAAAACTCATACTGCTTTAAACTCAGAAACTGTATCAGACACACAAACAAAACACATACAGGAAGGATACTGAACTGGAGTACAGATATAGCTGGAAGTCAGCACATAGATTAGATGCTGGTAGGATAATATACTGTATCTGAATACTGGACAGGAAGCAGATGCAAACAAGACTTGAACTGGATTTTAGACTTAATGCAGATGGAAGGTGACAGCATTACGACCTACAGCTTGAATGCTGCTTGAGAGAATAGCCAACCTATACACTACATTAAATAGAGAGGTAGAAACCAGGGTGTAAATAATGAGCTCAGACTTGAAGGTGGTGATGAATACTGCAGCTGATGCTTACAATTGGATGGAAATGGTCCATATGAGGCTGGGGAGCACGGTGATTGCAATTTGCTGAATAAAACCCACACAGAGTATCATTTTGGTATTGGTAGTTGTATAACAAGCTAGGTTCATGTGATGGGGACAGACAGTAACAGAGGTTATTTAAGAGGTTATGCTTTGTCAGCAGATACTGACTGTAGTTGTTTAACATTCAGAGGTTGTGGGCAGGTGATAGACAGTAATGGTGGTCAGTTAACAGGATAAGACCATAGACTGATGTAAGACATTGGCAGTGGTCATTAAACACGTTGAGGTCATGGGGTAGAAACAGTAGCGGTGGTTGTGTAACAGGTGAGGTGATTTATTGGACAAGGTAAGACTGGAGGTACACAGAAGCAGTGGTCAATCAAAGCAATGGTCATACATGAGAAACTGGAAAATAGTCTCTGAAAGGCTAGCCAGTACCGTATACAGATTTTGCACATGCTCTGAGGTGCTTCTCCTGCAAGTTAAAATAGGTCATAGGGTAGGTACCGAAGTATAACCAGAATTGCAGTTAGTTGTAGAAAGTACTTCTGGGAACAGGTTATATTATATTGCAAACACATACTGTACTACACGCAAGTACATACACGGACATACACTCATACTTTATTAGATACTGCTTTGTACATACAGGCATACCTCCCAAGTGTCCCTCTTTAAGAGGGACAGTCCCTCTTTTAGACCCAAATCCCTCTGTCCCTCTTTCTCACCCTGATGTCCCTCTTTTTAAGAAATTAGACTGTGTGGTGTGTTTATAAATATATCACATTACTCTACAGCAATAAAACTCACATTATTGTTTGTTTAAACTTCAGTATCTGTGTTTATAAATTAGTCTATGTAAATAAAATACTTTGGTCTTGTTATAAGTCATTTATTAGGTTACACAAGGAGGTGTCAATAGGTCATGAAATAGCCTAAAAATTATTGGTAATACCCCACCCACCAGCCACGCCCCCAGCAACACCCCCTAAAACACAAATGTCCCTCTCCGTCAGTTTGAAATGTTGGGAGGTGTGTACAGGTACTGTTACATTATACAAACTCACACATAATGTTCTACTCGAACACGCATGTATGCACACATACACACACAAACAAATACACTGCTAAACTAAACTCAGATACTGCCTGGTATTTTCTATGTTGAAAAATCAGTTGAGCGTATCTGCACATAGAAAATCAATTTGGGACCCAGCAGGAATAGGACAGCACTCGAAAACAAAAAAAAAACCCTACTATTCTTACATTTTGCCTCTGTTCAAAGCAGCTAAATATTTCCCCACTTACAGTTACACTTTTGACTGGGTAACTAAAATAATAGATCAGGGGGGAGCAGTAGATATAGCTTATCTAGATTTCAGTAAAGCATTTGACACTGTCCCTCATAGAAGACTCATAAATAAATTGCAGTGTTTGGGTCTAGATGTAAAAATAGTGAAATGGATAAGGCAATGGCTGAGTGACAGGAGACAGAAGGTGGTAGTCAATGGAGAATATTCAGACGAAAGGAGTGTTACTAGTGGAGTACCTCAGGGATCTGTACTGGGGCCCATTCTTTTTAATATTTTTATTAGTGATATTGCAAAAGGTCTTCAAGGAAAGGTATGCCTTTTTGCAGATGATGCAAAGATCTGCAATAGGGTAGACATTCCAGGGGGAAAAAGCCAAATGGCGAATGATTTAGGTAAATTAGAAGAATGGTCAAGAGTGTGGCAGATGCACTTTAACGTTGATAAATGTAAAATAATGCACTTGGGACATAAAAATCCAAAGGAAAAATATACCATTAAGGGTACTGTGCTGTCAGAGACAACAGAGGAAAGGGATTTGGGAGTAATTATTTCTAATGACTTAAAGGTAAGCAGGCAATGTAATAAAGCGATGGGGAATGCAAGCAGGGCACTGGGTTGTATAGCTAGGGGCATTAGTAGCAGAAAAAGGGAAGTAGTCATGCCACTGTACAGATCTCTAGTTAGACCTCACCTAGAATATTGTGTACAGTACTGGAGACCCCATCTCCAGAAGGATATTGATACTCTAGAGAAAATTCAAAGAAGGGCTACTAAAATGGTGACTGGTCTACAGGAAAAGAAATATCAGGATAGACTAAAGGATCTGAATATGAATAGCTTGGAGGAGAGAAGAGAGAGAGGGGATATGATAGAAACATTCAAATACATGAAGGGATTCAACAAAGTACAGGATGGAAGTATATTTCAAAAGAGTAAAAACGTTAGGACAAGAGGCCATAGTCTAAAACTAGAGGGACACAGGTTTAGATGTAATGTAAGAAAGTTTTACTTTACTGAGATGGTAGTAGACAAGTGGAATAGTCTACCAGCAGAAGTGATAGATGTCAATACAGTGACAGAATTTAAGCATGCATGGGATAGGCATAAGGCGGTCCTTAACATAAGAAAAGACCAAGGACCAAAAAAGGTTTGAGGTTGTGTGTGTTTTTTTTTTTGTTTTTTTTTTACACAGTAGGAAATTGGGCAGACTAGATGGGCCGAATGGTTCTTATCTGCCGTCAAATTCTATGTTTCTATGAAATAGCATGAAATAATAAATTACTAGAAACCGTTTTTCTAAGGCCATATTTCTCACATAAAAGGACAATTTGTCATTAAATAAATACCCTCACACTCTCAAATATATTGTTTTACATAGACAGAAAGCATATCACCCAAAGTGACACTACACTGCACACACAGATAATGTACTGCAGACAGACAGGTTGATGTATTAAAAGGAGAGTAGTGTCCCATAAAAAATGCTTAGAGATTTGTAGAGGGTAAAAAACAAACAATATGACACAAATCCTATCTCTCAAACCACTATGGTTTGAGAGATATCCTCCATTAAAATTCCCCCGTCCCTCCCCTTCTCCTGACGTTTGCTGTAAGCTGACAGCAGGAGTTCCTGGTCCAGGGACTGACAAGCGGCTCTTCAGCAGAGCTGCAATAACGCAATTTAAAAATAAATACTTCTTTTTAGACCGTACCAAAGAAGTACTCCTTTTTAAATCGCACTATTGTGGCTCTGCTGAAGAGCCTCCTCGTGTTGGCCGACACCGATCTCCTTCTGTCAGCTTTACAGCTAACATCAGGAGAAGGGGAACTTTAGTGAAGGAGATAGGATTTGTGTTTTTTTTTTTTTTTTTATAATTAAACTTTTTATTGAAATTTCACAGGCATAAAACCAGTCATACAAGCAATGTAGAGCCCCAATGCCAGTGCATCAGGCGAATAACCAGAGAAGCTCCCCCTGGACCTCGTTTTTTTTTTTTTTTTTTTAATCTCTACAAAACTCTAAGCATTTTTTATGGGACATTACTGTCCCTTTAGGATATGGATGGGCAATGTGAGACTCTCCAGCTGCTGCCAGACTACATCTCCCATCATTCCCCGCCAATCATTGGCTGGTGGGGAATGATGGGAGTTGTAGTATGGCAGAAGCTGGAGAACCTCACATTGCCAACCACAGCAAGTAAGAGCTGAAGTAATTCTGGGACAAACCAATTGCACCATAAGGAATACATAAAAATTCCCATTGAGTTAAATGGTAGTTTAATCCCTTGAATGCTTGGAAAGTTTCCAACATATTTGCAAAGCAATGTGTTGGAAACGTACGTAGCATTCAAGGGTTTAAAAAATCAGATGGGTGATTTTGAAAGAGTATTCATATTTATATTAGGCATTGTTTATTTAAAAGACTAGCCTGAGATATTTACATTTAATGATTTTTCAGTTTATGCAAATTAGACAGTCATATGTGGTTTGTCTGCTAGATACCAACATTCCACACTGCTCTCCCTCCCTCCTGCCATTCTCTGCTGGTCAGTACCAGCTCATTTGCATAAACTGACAAAAAAGAATCTATATATCTCATAAACTTTTGTTTAAAATAAGAAATGGCTAACTGAATACAGGTGAATTTGAAAGATACATAAAATCACCATACCTGGGAAGTCTCCCGGATTTGCCCCCAGTTTTGACACTGCATTACCGAGACTCCAGGGACAGGAGCTGATTCTCCGGTGGTGTTGGGAGTTTCTTATGAAACTCTATCCACTTCTGCTCCTTCCCAACCTGTTCCTTCCATTTCCCTCCCACTTCACGCCCACTTTTGTGATGTGTGTGTCTTTGGCCCTGCCCCCTCTCACGGGTAAGCCGCACCCCTTTTCAATGCAATTCGCATCAATTACATCCCCCAGTGGCAACAGAGGAGTCCCCTCCGGGGAGTCTATAACAGAAACTTTCCAGGTATGCAAATCACATATTAGTTAAAGTGGCATTATCACGGTGCCCGTGCTTGCCTGTCACTCTCTGTGCTGGTGCTCATCCATTGGAGGAAGCTGATTGGCCCACCCAGGGTATCCCTTTATATTGGGATTTATGGCACCTGTCAGGTGCCCTTTTGTGGTGTTCCTGTGCCTGCGCTATTATTGCTGTGATCCTGTATTCCTGTGTACCGATTCGGCTCGTCTGACTACTCTACGTTCCTGCTCCGTGATTGACCGGGTTCTGGCTGACTTCCTGCTCCGTGATTGACCCGGCCCTGGCTGACGCTCCTGCTCTGTGATTGACCCGGTTCTGGCTGACTTCCTGCTCCGTGATTGACCTGGTTCTGGCTGACTTCCTGCTCCGTGATTGACCCGGTTCCGGCTGACGTTCCTGCTCCGTGATCGACCGGCTCTGGCTGACGTTCCTGCTCCGTGATCCTTCCAGTTCTGCATCTTGTTTCAGCCTGGCAACATTCTGAGCCTGCTCGCAGCTAGCACCAACTGATCACATTCGTTACTCTGTGGCCTCCATCTCTGAGCCTGTTGGTTACCTCCATTTACTGAGCCTGTGAGAGATTACTACCGAGCTGTGCCTGTTGTCTGTGCCTGTCTAAGAACACTTGCTGTGCCGGTTGCCTCCGTTTACCTAGCCCGTTGCCTATGCCTGCCAAGCTTGTTGCCTCCGATACTGAGACACTTTTACACCTGTTGAGCTATTGTCTACATACCGAGCCTAGCTTTACATTGCAGCGTTGTATACCTGTTTGGTGCCATTTTCCAGTAGTGTTGCGCTGCGTGGTGCAAACGGCATTCCGATACTCTGGCAGTGTGAGCTCCGTGTCGGCACCGGAGATCTGGTTGTGATTCAGTTCGGTCGCTCTGCTTGAGCTCTGCTTGAGCTAGCTGCTATTACTACTGGGACTGTTGTTGTACCGGGCATTGGCTAATCACCATCACAGAGACTGACTACCAGCTTGAGTGTTAACCCTTTATTGTATGTATAGTATAATTTACTTGCTCCGGCTACATTGAGCCTGTATATTACTCAGTACTGTATTACCGATTCTGGCCCTCAGGGGCGCTATTCCTTATTTTCATTTTAATAAAACTGTGTTTTATTTCTAACCCTGGTCTGAGTGTCTGAAAACTGTAATAGGCATTTACATTTTAAAGTGGAACTACCATCTTTAAACAACTTTAGCTTCAATAACTCCCCATCTGGTGACTAGACGCTTAGTAGCACTAGTCTCCAGAAGTATCACCTTGTTTAATAGATTTATCAATTCTTCTGGGGCTGACAGGCAGGACGGATCGCAGACATCTTGCCATAATGACGTCCGCGACCCTACTCTGTCAGTCCCTTCTGGAGCCAAACGGCTCCTAGCAACGCCTCCTAGAGCCGGTTGGGACTGACAGAGCAGGCGCGCAGACGTCACTATGGTAAGATATCTGCGATCCGTCCTGCCTGTCAGCCCCGGATGAATTGATAAATCTATTAAACAAGGTAATAATTCTGGTGACTAGCGCTACTAAGCAGCTAGTCGCCAGATGGGGAGTTAGTGAAGCTAAAGTTGTTTAAAAGTGGTAGTTCCGCTTTAAATCAATGGGAGTTTGTCCCTTATGGGCCAGCTGGTTTATGCCAGAGTTACCCCAGGGAAATACGCATAAAAGTTTGATAACGGTATTTTGGATCAGAATCCCACTCATACTATGCACTAAGTTGTCTTTGGCATCTTGTACCTGTGATCACGCCTCAAATACTCCTACAAGCCTACTCTATGCTTTTTTTCAGATTTACAGTGTTTATCCAATGGCAAATTTGCATACTGAAATCTGACAGCTGTCCATTTTCATATTTCTGATGAGGGAGTGTTAATATGTTAATATGGCTAATTGACATGTACTGAGCTCTGATAGCTGTTGATGTGGTAGGAGCACACACAAACTAATTTGCCTGCCTGATGCTGGTGAATTGGAGATTATGCTATAGCTTTCCAAGCCCACCTCCTACCCTCCCACGACAGTTATTGCTTCTGTCTCCTGACATATGAGAAATGACAGTCGGGAGCAGAGCTGGGCTACACTATGTAATAGTGAATTCCCTTTAGCCGTCATCTCTATACAACACTCACACTTACTGTGTTTTATGACAGGTTTAATGAGCTCTCCAATGGTTGAATACATTTATTGTGCATTTATTGGGATCCTCTTGTGCTTCTCTCTTCTGTCATTTACTTTATGACAAAAGCAGAGGCAGTCCCAGTCACACTATGGGATCCCAATGCATGTATAGTAAAGTAAGCCTTCTGAATGTAGTTCACTGACAGCTGAGGGTAGGTTACCAGTTATATAACGTATCTCAGCTCTGCTCCCTACTGTCATTTCTTATATGTCAGGAGGGAGAAGCTAGCAGGTCATGTTAATGCAATACTTTAACACTTTTGACTAATGCATACCTTTTCTATTTGTGGGGCTATTCTGGCATTCAAAGAGTTAAGCCTTTCCTCTCCCAGGCTCTCTCTGTTCTACCCCAGTCTCTTGCCCCCTGCCACTTTTTTTCATTAGTGCCTTTTTCTCCCCCCCCCAGTATCTTCTTCACTATCTATTTTTGCGCCCCATTTCTTATCTTTCCTTACTCATTCACTCTCTTTCCTCATCTTTCCCCTCTGTTTCCATGATTCCAGTCCCCTACGCTGTCTTTCTCCCCAATTACCTTTCTCTCCCATTATCCCTCTGTATCAGAATGTGCAGCACAGGGCTAGTCTGTGCAGAGATCAGATCAGGGTCTGTGCAGTTCAGAGGTCAGTGTGCAGCGCAGAGTTGCTCTGTGTAGAGGCAGAGGTCAGATCAGACTATAGATGGGTAGATCAGATTGTGTTGGGGCCGATTAAAATATATGCAGGCATGCAATTACAACACATCAGCAGCTTTACACCAGCATCACATTAATGATCAATGTATCTGACACTCCTCTACCAACATACATCATTTTTAGAACAAATTACGTGTATCTTATTCTGCAACAAGCGGTGCACTCATTACATTGCCAAAACAAATCCGTCACGATAGCGAACCTTAGTACACACTCACTGTATCAAAAAACAATATTATTAACAGATACCATATTGCAGACACTGTATCAGAACACGTTAAAGGGAAAATGGTTTTATTTGGACCTGTAGTCATTGTACAAAAAACAAGGAATTGTATTGCTAGAATATGGTGGGTGGTAGATACAATGTTAAGCAAAAACTTGACACACCAGTCAACCCATAAGACTTGCCTTTCCCACAGAAATCTTACATTTGCAGTGTTGTTACTACTTGAATGAAAAACAAACAATCAGATCTGGCTCCAGGTGTCCACTTACAAACAATACACTTCCAGACTCCACGTGTATATATGCAGGGCTCAAAATTTCCACTCGCCACTAGCCAATGGCGAGTGAAAATTTAGCCCTGGCGAATAGAAATTCAGCCCTGACGAGCAGAAATTCAGTCCTGCTGGGTATGTTATGGCTTGCAGTGGCGAGTAAATTTTCAGGTCTGGCTAGTAGCAAAGGATTTCAACTTTTAAGCCCTGTATATGTATACATACCTGTCAACATTTTAAATTGCCAAAGAGGGACACTTGTGTTTTAGGGGATGTTGATGTGGGCGTGGCTGTGGTCGGGGTATTAACGAGTACTTTTAGGCTATTTCATGACTTACTGACACCTACTTGTGTAACTTAATAAATGATTTATAACAATACCAAAGTATTTTATTTACACAGACTAATTTATAAACACATATACTGACATTTAAACAAAGAATAATGTGAGCTTTATTGCTGTAGAGCAACATTATACATATATATACACACCACACAATCTAATCTCCTAAAAAGAGGGACATCAGGGTGGGAAAGAGTGACAGAGGGATTTAGGTCTAAAAGAGGGGCTGTCCCTCCTAAAGAGGGACACTTGGGAGGTATGTGTATACACTGAGGCCTAGCAGCAAGGAGTCACCCACAGCACCACCATCCAGACTGACAAAAGAGAAGTACTGCTGCTAGAACTTTGCCTACCACATCCCAAAGTAGCACTCAGATGAGAATGGATAAAAAGTATAATGTTTATTCAAAAGCTGGACACATAGCATAAGATGTTGCAAAACAGGACTTACATACACTCACGACAGTCCACTCCTAATGCGTTTCAGAGACGCACAGGCCTCCTTCATCAGAGGATAAGACCGCCCTCTTCAAACAAGCTTTATATAGACAACTCACAAAGCCACAAGATCACAAGCGTGCTCATGTTAACCCACACACTACGGGGGGAGGAACCATCTAAAAATAGATGAAACTCTGCCCGGCAGTGAAGGAGCCACCCGCAACCAGACCACCCGTCTTGTAACACTATATATATATATATATATATATATATATATATATATATATATATATACCGTCAAAGTCATACTTAGACCCAAAAAAACAAAACATACAATGTAAAAACAAAAAAATGACAACCCTCATTAAAAAGGAGTATCCTATAATTACATAAATTGCTTTTAAAGAAACAGTACCGCACTCAGAGGGGGAGGAGAGAGAACTGACAGATTTACCCTATATAACAATCTAAATCCCATTCTACATTAAGACCTCAGGGATTTTTCAATTGCAAACTAAAACACCATATGGTCTTAATGTCATCTTTAAAATGTTGCAATGTACCCTAAACTAACAACCCCCTCCAAGTCTGACCATCACCTGACCTTTCCTAAGTACCCAACCTACCTAAACCCAGGGAAAGTGGAGGGAGCGGGGCAACTTTAGATTTCTATATCTCTCAAATCATAAAGGTTTCAGAGATGGGACTGGGGTCGTTTAGTTTTAGTTTCTAATAGCTGCAATATGACCTTTTTTAATATATAAACATTAGGGTGACCACGGGTCCCGGAACGTCCGGGACTGTCCCTTATTTCAGGGCTATGTCCCGCGTCCCGGGTCCCCTTCAACCGGGACAATGAAGTGTCCCGGAATGAAGCCAAGCCGCCCTGGATGTCAGCCTGCAAGTCCATGATATGACACACCGCTTGCAGGCTGACATCCAGGGCGGCAATGCAGCTTACCTGGAGGCAAGCGCTCTAGTAATACAGAGCGCTGGGAGATGACATCATCTCCCAGCGCTCTGCATTACTGAGCACAGCGCGCGGGAGCTTCAGCTCTGTGCCGGAGGAGGCACAGAGCACTTTCCACGCCGCTAGACCACCAGGGACTTAAGGTATGACGGGGCAACTAGGGTGACCACGTCCCGGAATGGCAGAAGGGAAATGTGGTCACCCTAATAAACATTACTGATCCTTTAACAACCTAACATAACAGACACACTTACAACCCCCCCCCCACCTAACAGATAAAACCTAACAGATACTCAAGTGGGGACTTTGTGAACAACAACATATAGCAGGAACCATTTTGACATCCACAAGGTTGTGAGCACGCTGTAGTGACATTTACCATGTAGACAGCACAATTTGATAAGGATAGGATTTCTAATAAAACAGCGAGCAGTACATGTTATCCTTCCATGCCCAGGCTTTAACCCAGAGGCGTAACTAGAAGCCACCGGGCCCTGGTGCAAGAATTGCCATGGGCCCCCCCACTCGACCACATTGGCCCCCTCATCCAGATTTCCCCTTCCACAATGCCCCCTTCATCTCCACATTGCCCCCTTCATCTCCACATTGCCCCTTCCACAATGCCCTTTTCATCTCCACAATGCCCCCTTCATGTCCACAATGCCCCTTCCACAATGCCCCCTTCATCCACAATGCCCCTTCCACAATGCCCCCATCATCTCCACATTTCCCCTTTATCTCCACATTGCCCCTACCTCCAGTCCCTGGTGGTCTAGCGGCGTGGTTTGACAGATCTCTGCCTCCTTCGGCACAGATCTCTTGAACTGAAGCTCCCGCCCACCGCTCTATTAGTGCAGAGGCTGGGAGATGATGTCATCTCCCAGCGCTCTGTATTACTAGAGTGGCGTGCCGAGTGGGAGATCAGCTAAGTGACTGCTGTGGGCGAGGGGGTCGCAGGGGGCGGCCGGGCCCCTGGAGTGACGGGCCCGGTCGCAGATGCGACCGCTGCGACCCCTATTGTTACGCCACTGCTTTAACCCTTTGAGTGCCAGAGGGGCACGCAATGTATTGCAAGGCTTCGGCATCATCAGAAGGAGGAGTAAAATGGAGGGAGGTGATTTCAGGATAGGTCAGCTCTGCTTATGTTAAAAAATCCCTACTGAAGCAAAATTCTCTAAAACCACTAACCTGAGTGAAAAACCAAAAGAGAAAGGGGTAGAACGTTTCAATAGATACATTTAATGAGTATGACACCTATGTGCAAACCAATAATGTTCTAGACCCTAAGCTAATATTGAAGGGGTTAAACTCTCCATATAAATTAAAGTGAAATGTTGTGTCCTATGGTACAGTTACTTTTGCTTGAATTGCCCCACTTTTCTAGTTCTGCATATGGCCCAGTGTCTCTTATACAAAATGATTGTCAATGTGAACACTGCACTCCTGGCTGGCACTACTGTTTTAAGACCTTTTGTGACCCTGAAATAATTCTGGATGGAAATATAAATATAGCTCAAGATAATGCCTCTTTTTATTTTAGTGACTGCAGATGAATTATGCACAAGGACCAAGGAAAAAGCTCCACCTAGTGGTCACGTTCATAAAAATTTTCCTGATTTTTGAAAAAGAAAGAAAAAATAATGGAACAAAATTGAGTTACAGTAATTTTTGAATGAAGCATCTTTCAACAGTGTTTTACTCAATAGGAAAGGCATTCAATATATTTATTTTATTTATAAATGACAATACCTTTAAGTAGAGGTTAATTATAGTTTTTAAGGGACAATTGTCTATTCATGTTAAAGGGATAGTAATGTTTCATAATAAAAGCAGCTCTAATTAATCATCATAGTATTTGGACTTTGGAGAGTGTTATTTCAATTCTGTCAGAGTTGTAGATCCAGAGTAATTCAATGACAAAGTGTCCCCCTCCCGCCCCTTTTACTGATGTCACACTGTTCAGCCACAGTAGAAGGGAGTTGCCCAGGTAGATTGCAGAAAGGGACAACCTTCAATTAAGATAAGGGAAAAACCTGAAAAGCTTGTCAAGGGGGGCAGGGATTTCATTGTTTTCATAGGAATAAGTGTCCCCTTCTGTTATCTGTCTGGTCTATGGACTGCATTCCACATCTGAGAAGAGATGACTTACACTAGGTAAAAGGGGTGGGAGGGGAAACTTTTCTTGTGAATATCTCTTAAACCATAAAGGTTTGAGAGATAAGACTTATATCATTCTTCATGTTTTTTGAATGCCTACAAAATAAAATAAAGTTAAAACAAAGTATTACTATCCCTTTAACCGATACTGTCCCTGCCCCCTGATAAACTAAACTATTCAGTAGAAGACTAGAGTCATTATGGGTCAAACCAGTTTTATCATACGGGACAAATAAACATTCCTGTTGATGTAAATGATGTTTTTGCCCCTTGAATACTAATGAGGTCTACACTGGCCTTTCTGGCATATATGGGGTTTAAATATCAATATTAATTGATTGTAAAATTTGGGAAATGTTATTTGTTCCCTTATGGTGCCAATGGTTTGCTGCAGGATCGCTCCTCATTTCTTTTGTGGATAGGGTCCATAGTTCTGTATTACTCTACTAACATAACAGTGTATTTTTCATTATCAACCTAGTATTCTGCTTGAAATCTTTTAACTGTTCCAATGCATGTCTCCCACCAGGCTCCGCTCTGGACCGCACGTTTGTTTTTCAGGGATGGGAGGTGGCTGTTGTCCAGGTTGGACAATTTCCCCTAGCACCGGGCAGTGCCTCCAACGTAAGTATTCACTACTCATTTCACTGTTCTGAAGTATTATGTAATCCTTTGGATGCTAGGGATGTTTCCAGCATATTTTGAATCCATTAATTGTAGGCTCTGTAGAACAGGGGTAGTCATCCCTAGTCCTCAAGAGCGACAACAGGGCATGTTTTCAGGATATCCCAGCTGGAGAACAGGTGGATAAAATGATGGCTTGGTCACTTTAATTAGTCCGCCTATGCTCATTCAGTGATATCCTGAAAACACTTTTGGTAGCTCTTGAGGTCCTGTGTTGGCAAGAGAATAGCTAGCCCTGGGGTTGCATATGGCCCTCAAAAACTTCTCCTGTGGCCTTATGAATGTTCTCTGGTGCAGTGGTATTCTTTGAATATCCCCCACATAAGTCATTAAAGAGATAGTAATACTTAAAATGTAAAAAAATACATGTTGTAGGGTGATATTGCACCTAAAAATTCAACTTTGAGCTGTAATAACTTTTGAATAAAACACCTTTCAGCAGTGGGAGTACCCTTGTTTTACTCAGGGGGATAAACACTACAACATATTTTTTTTACATTTTAAGTATTGCTATCCCTTTACGGCTGTGGTGGGAGTGTGATTTGTGGGTGGGGCTTAATTTAGTAGGAAGGGTCTCTACATTGCTGCAATTTCTACCAGAATAGTAGATCAGAAGTCCTGTTTGTGTCATGTGTGTTAAGCAGAGTGACATCTCTAAGTTGTAGTATGTTAACAGTTCCACTTGAACCAATTTGAAACACCTCTGAATAACAGCAAGCAGGGTCGCATTACCTAGATATATCTTGTAATTTACCTTAGCGTACCAGGCAAGTTTGGTGCAGGTGCCACTGATGGTCAGGTGTAACAGGAAAAGAATAAGTGGTATCCCCTTGGGCATGTTCCCCGAAACGTTGTGTTTTGTATATTGAAGTGATTTAAATAAAAATGCTCTGTAGAACTTAAACTTTATCTCGTGTGCAGATACCACTTATTCTTTTCCTGTTTCGCATTACCTAGAACCTACATTTCAGGGACAGCTGATTTTTAATGTTCCCAGGTATGGCAGTGATCTTACAATAAGTTCATTTTCAATGTTTTGCATTATCCTCCAGGTGATAAGAAAAAATATAGACCAGAGGTGAGCAAACTGAATCCATCCAGCTGTAGAGATCTACAGCTCCCGTCATCCCCAGCCAGCCAAATGTCTGTGTGGGAATTATGAGATTTGCAGTCCTCAGCAGCTGGAGGAACTTAGTTTGCCCATCCTGATGTAGACCCCATCCCCACTAGTGGCTATTTACAAATCACATTATCATACCTCCCAACATTTCAAATTGCCAAAGAGGGACACTTGTGTTTTAGGGGGCGTGACTGGTGGGCGGGGCATTACCGATAATTTTTAGGTTATTTCATGACCTATTGACACCTCTTTGTGTAACCTGATAAAATATTTATAACAAGACCAAAGTATTTTATTTACACATACTAATTTATAAACACATATACTGACATTTAGACAAATAATTATGTGAGTTTTATTGCTGTAGAGCAGTGTGATACACTTATATACACACCACACAGTCTGATCTCCTAAAAAGAGGGACATAAGGGTAGGAAAGAGGGACAGAGGGATTAGAGTCTAAAAGAGGAACACTTGGGAGGTTTACGTTATTCACAGTCAACTTACATCCTCTGGTTTGGAACATTGTTGTAGTGTATAGCTAGTAACTGGAATACGGTAATCCAGCAATTCTGGAGCAAACAACTGCACAACAGGTGACAAAAACAATTTCCCCAAATGAACCTTGATTTAAATGAGGCTTTTGACCTTTTTAATTCTAGACACAGCTCCATGTACTGTGAAACAATGTGTAGTCCCTTTAGCATTCAAGAGGTTTAAATCCCCATTTAAATCAATATGAATTTTTTATGTCCACCCTATGGATCAGTTGGTTTTCTCCTGAACGGCATCAGATCTTCTCAACAAATGATCATCAGTTTGCATATAAAATAAATCTTTGATGTACATCAGGGGTGTCCAAACTCTTTTTTCTATTGTCAGAATAAGAAAAGAAAATCGATAGTCAGATATTAACTACGTAAGGACCAAAGGAGTGTGCAACAAATTGCTAAGCAATGGGCCAGATTTACCTTGCCTTAGGGTTGCAGATGGCTCCAGGGATGTAGTTTGGATATCCCTGATTAACACAATATGGACACTTTAACCAAGTAAATAAATATTACATTTTATCTATACATCTTTTCACTGAGTGTTTGTTCCCAGAACTACATGAATATTAAGGCTGAGGTACAAAGAGAACTGGAGCAATTCTGGGGAATCCTACTGAACATTAGGAGACAAACTGAGAGTTCTGTCTTACCTGTGAATTCCTTTTTCTTGCGTATTACAAGGCAGTACACTCTGTGTTGTCTCCCCTCCCCAGTCGGTACATGAAACCCCTAAATAAATAGCTCTCATTCTTCCTCTGAGCCAGTGGAAATGACAGACTCTAGACATGGAATCGGGACAAAAAAATACATGTATTAACCCCTTAGTGACAGATGACTTACCTGGAAAGTCCAGGAAGTCATTCTCTATAATGGAAAAAAAAACTCTGTCATTAAGGGTTTAATAGGGTATGAAATCCTGTGCTGCCATGGGATTTGTAAGAAAAAGATATTCACTGAACAATCATCCTGGAGTACTTTTAGAGGGCATGGTTGTTCTTCCAGATTTCAGACCTTCATATTTTCTCTAGGGATGCCTCTACCTTTTCTGTCCATGATGGCCCCATAACTTGAAAGCCTGAGGTAGATGCCATCTGCCTTATAGGTGTCTCCTGTGGACTGTCTTATCAAAAGGCTTTTTCAACTTTATTTGCTCCTCAGAAGCTGATTAGAAAGTTGGTTGGTTTTCTCCACACCTACTTACTTTGGAAATAGATTTTCAGACAAGTTTTCAAGCCTAGGGTATAGAGTATGCATTTTAATTAATTAAATGGATTAGTGAAGGTAGTGGTAAGATTGATCTCCTGTGATTTGTGAAAGGAAGTCACTACTTTTGGTTGAAATTCTGCATTACGTCTGAGAATAATTTTATCTTCTGATATGAGAAGGAAAGGCTCTCTAGTGGATAGGACTTACAATCCACTAATTCTTCTAGCAGAAATGATGGGTACCAAAAATGTGTTTTTAATAGTTATTCTTGGGGTGAATTCTGATAAAGATTGAAAGTAATGTGCTCATAAGGCATTAATGGCTAGATTTATATTCCAAAGAGCAACTGCCAAAGAATGGTAGGTCTTAGTTTGAATACAGCCTTCATAAATCTTATCATTAATGGATGGGTAACCAGTTGAAAATTCTTTATCCCACTCAAGGCTTAAATCCAGATCTTTAGTGTTGCCACTTTAAAACCCTTGGTGAAAATCCATGTGGGATGCCAGGAATTGATGCATCCAAGTTCTTGGCTTTGCACCATCCAGTGAAGACCTTCCAGATGTAAAATTACATTTGTGAGGTGATGGTTTTCCTATACAGATCAAATACATCCTGAAAGTCTATTGTGGCCATGAAATCCTGGAAGCAAAATGTCCAATGTCAGCTTCTCTGTTTCTATCTTTTCTGTTCAGTAATCAGAGTTATAGTATGAGTATGAAACATTGTGAGCTTTTGGGAATATAATTGAATCTGTCCTTGTTCCTCTTTGATAAGAAGAAGCTGGAACGAGAAACCTTTGCCTGAGCAAACTGCAATGGACTGTACAGTTTCTCAGGCAAAACTGAGATGGAGTCTAGGAGGCTCTGTTTTCTACCTGGGTTGGAAGGGAGACATGTAACCATGAATCTGCAGACTGGAGACTGAAACAACTCTATCCTGTAAACTTTGCTGATGATGTTGAGTGACCAAGGGTCTTAGGAAAAGGCTTCCCAGTCTTGAATGAAGGCTAAAAGCATGGCTTTTATCAGGAGAGAATCCTTTGAACTTTGGACATCATGAGTCTGGAGAATAGAGAAAAGGGCTTCTCTTTTCCTTGTATGTTCTTCTCTTGTCCTTTGGAGAAACTCTTTCCTTGGAGTATTTCCCATATTGCTTTCTTTTATGCCTGGAGTTTTAAAATATACTCCTGTGAAAAACTTCAACAACAGACCGCTTGAGCAGAAGAGATTTTTTGTTGTCCACCAATTTATCAATTAAGTCTTCAAGCTCCCTCCCAAAATGGTGTCATCCTCAATGCTGTGTACACTGTCCAGGCCTTCAATCTCCTGGCCCTACTTGCTGCTATGGATAGGGTGGACATCCTGGTGCTTATCCTGATAGATTTTAAGGCTGCATCACAAAGGTAATCAACTGCCATTTTAGTGGAGGCTAGGTTTTATTGGATCTGATCCCTGGGAGTGTGTGATTTAACATCATCAGTAGTGGCATATAGATCTGGAGTAGTGGCATATAGAACTAGGCATATAGATCTGGCTACAGAAGTTTCAGGTCTGAAACCAGCTGTTGCTGTCTGTTCCCAAGGTTTTTCTCATAGACCCTCCTACCTTTCCATCTTCTTTTCCCATTGAATATGTGAAGCTTGACCTGTCTTCCAGAGGAACAGCTTTTCAATTAGGTACCCAGTCTACTACTGTATGTATGTTTTGAGATTCCCAGGCTTTAGTATCCATGAGGTTGAAGGGAAAAAGTCCACTGGTTTTTCAGGAAAGTGCCAAACTTTTTTCAGCAATCTGATATCTGCTTGGATCACCTTAGCAATTACCTCTTTGATGGGGAAGGTTTTGGGCTTCTTAAGGTAACAACTGAATAGATGGTCCTTTTTCAGCAATTTCTGAATATGCTCTAGGTTCATAACACACCGCACTGCCACTGCTTGCTTGTCTATTGTCATTACTGGTAAGATATATGGGTCTCTTTCCTGCTCTTCTCTTGAAGAGTATAACTTCTCTTGACCTAGAAGGCACTCTTCTTCAGAATGAGATGAAGACAGTTCTCTTCTAGGGTTTCTTTGTGATGGAGATTCTCTTGTTGTAGAAACAATAGCTACCCTAAACTGATTGAAATCAGCTGCATTTCAAGCTGAAGCCAATACATAAAGTTCTGTATGGATGTTGGAGTGGGACATCTCATCCAATTATAGGCATCCTGTAGCCATCTATAGGTCTTCCCTGGAGATTTTCACAGGCAGACATTCTAGAAAATGAAAACTATACAGGGAATCTGAAGAAAATAATGCAACAATGGGCTTTATATGGCAGGCAGTGCAAGGAGACTCAATCCTCAGGATGCAGGGACCAGCAGGAACCTAGTACCAACAGAAGGAGAGGCAGCAACCTGCAAAACACCAAATGACTGTTTAAAAATAAAACCCCAAATGCACCAGCCATGACTCCTTTCTCCAGGACATCCCTTTATAGTACATGCCCAGGTGGCTGAAAAAGGAGAGCATTGTGGTCAGCAGTGAGGACCATGAGGGTCAGCAAAGACTGAGATGCCAACAGGCATTTGGAATAGGGCACTGACTCTCACCCATAGAACAATCACCAGGAAGCTGGCAGATGCTGGCTCACCATCATAGGCAACTGTGCAACCTTGTACGAGATCCACCCTAGTACTACTAAGAAACATAATGGGGATAGCGCCATCCAGTCTAGAGGAAAGGAAGACCACTGACTCAGAGGGAGAGGAATTTATTTTTATTGATTTCGGGGTTTTCTTGGCCTGATTGGGGAAGGGGGAGCAGTGTCAGCTTGTGTTGCCTGAGATGGCAGGATATAAAAATGTCCTTTGATTTAAATTGGACTTTTAGGTCCCGGAATGGAAGAGAGGTCTCCATTGTATAGAGAAGCAATGCATTGGAGAACTTTCTAGAACTTAAGAGGTTAAAATCCCAACTTGATTCAATAGGAATTTGTGGATTTTTTAAAAATTTGTTCCATGTTGTTCTTTTGTTTTGCTCCAGAATTGTCCCTTTTCCTCTTAGTACATAAACCTCATTGACATTATATGAATGGATGACCCAGTTGAAGTGGAAGGAGCTAATCACCATTTAAGAGTGCTGCTATTTATTTATATGTATGTTTTAACATGTTACCTCTCACCCTCCTTCCGCCAGCTCTCTGTTCATACGGCTGTGGCAGTGGGTTCTGTATTGCACCCAATGTGTGTTCTTGCAGAGATGGACATCAACGTGTCACCTGTGCAGGTAAAGATCTTGATGATGAGAGCCAACATTTCCTTGCGGATGGCACTCCTTAGTCTGACCACTTGAAACCTAATTCAGTAAGCTGAAGTGGTGCAATTCTGGGGCATACCAGCTGCACCATAGAGGACAAATCAAAATTCCCTTTGATTGAAATCAAGATTTTAATCACTTTAGTGCTGGAGGTTTCCAATGCATTGCTTCACAATGCTTTGAAACCTATTCAAGTGGTTAACCCCCCATTTAAATCAATGAGAATTTGTCCCCTATTGTGAAGTTGGCTTGCTCCAGAATAGCTCTACTTAAGCTTACTGAACTAGGTTCTCTGTGTTTGTCTCATTTCAGATGACTTTGTAAGTGAACATGAGAAGGATTTGGAAGTCAAAGGTAAGTGGGCAGAATAAGAACCGGTGAGAGCAGGATATCATATCCATATGTCTTCTATCACACTTCACTCTAAACTAGGCTGGAGTTATACCACAGTCACCCCTATGTGAAGCAACCTGGGTGATCTTAGCTCCTTAAATGGCCAAACCCCCTGTCTAGAGGTCAAATCAGGTCAATGATCTAGTACCTTTATGTGGCATTACATAAGACCAGCAAAGCAAAACACCATTGCATGTGACCAACTAGGAAATACACTGTTACAGAAAGATAATACACCATTACAGAATAATATGGGTTTCCATTCTATTAAAATGTAATTTGATTGTTGATCAACCTGTGTAGAATAACATAATACAAAGGCGATCAAACTTGTCCTCAAGCCCCCTAACAATTCAGGTACTCAGGATGTACTCATGTAAGCATAGAAAGTTTGATCATTGACATAGGTGGATCTGTCAGTTGACCCAGACATTGACTGGTCTGCCTGAGAGGCTAATTTAAGCTGCATAAATGAAAAAGAGAAATCTCCCTTTAACAGCGTGAATAATAATCTATTCTCCTTTAGTCCAGTGGGAAAATGAGTAGGAGACTTGAGATGAATGTGTACTTCAAGGTTGACTAAGACAAAAAACCCTAAAACAAAAAAATAGGTTACAGTTCAGCCTTTAATAGTTAATTGCTGGTACTCCCACATCTGAGAGTAGCAACATTATAAATCTACAGTCCTAATAATACAGGTCAACCCAAAGTTCTTGTTCGACCTCCTGCAAGACCTAAAGCCTCCTGTGGCAGTCTCATTGCTACTAAGATGGGTGTGACATTGTAGTAACCTAAAAAGAGTAATTAGTGAAGATTCACTAAGCAGTGATAAAGAGGTGATAAAGAGGTGATAAAGTGGAGATGACTTCTGCAGTTTATCACTTCTCCAATTCCTATGTTATTCTGTGCAGCCTATGCACTAAAATATGTTCAGGTTTGGAGATCTTAGTGAATAGGCTCCATAGAATAACATAGGAACTGGAGAAGTGAAAACTGGAGAAATTATCTCCACTTTATCACCTCTTTATCACTGCTTAATGAATCTCCCCCCATCTGCCACCCTGGTCCTCACTGCACCAACTTGAAGGAGAAGAAGTTCTTGGGAGAATTGTACACTAAGACATGTAAGTTTATAATGATGTTACTGCCAGAGGTTGGAGCCCCAATAATAAAGTACTAGAAGGCAAAGCTTTAATGTATATAATTTTTATTTTTCAGGTTAGCTTCCTTCAACATGGGGAAAAACAATTTTGCTTGTAAAATATGCATTCATGCTGGACTTAAAAAGACATTTCCATTGTTATGTGGAATTATGCTGATAACCAGTATGAGAAAGGAAACAACCCACAAACATGTGTCTCACTATGCATGGGCGTCCGCAGAAATTTTTCCAGGGGGGGGCATAATTTTAATAACATCC
This sequence comes from Rhinophrynus dorsalis, assembly GCA_037306005.1. Lineage (NCBI taxonomy): Eukaryota > Metazoa > Chordata > Amphibia > Anura > Rhinophrynidae > Rhinophrynus > Rhinophrynus dorsalis. The sequence continues at coordinate 444,465,336 of CM074722.1, read as the reverse complement.
ATATTCTGTCCTTTTTTCACAATGTCATGAAGGGGAGGGGGATAATCATCACATAAAGCTCAGGCATGCAAAGGGTAGAGAAACCTAATACAAAAGCTTAAAGGGGAACTACCACCCCACAAGAACTTTAATTAATTCTTCAGCTCCAACTTCCCCTCACATTGCCCCCATCAGCTCCAACTTGCACCCATCAGCTTCAACTTGCACCCATCAGCTTCAACTTGCCCCCATCAGCTCTAACTTGCCCCCATCAGTTCCAACTTGCCCTCACATTGCTCCCTTCATCTCCAACTTGACCCCATCAGCTTCAACTTGCTCCAACTTTCCCCCATCAGCGCTAACTTGCCCCCATCAGCTCCAACTTGCCCTCACATTGCTCCCATCAGCTCCAACTTGCACCCATCAGCTTCAACTTGCCCCCATCAGCTCTAACTTGCCCCCATCAGTTCCAACTTGCCCTCACATTGCTCCCTTCATCTCCAACTTGACCCCATCAGCTTCAACTTGGTCCAACTTTCCCCCATCAGCGCTAACTTGCCCCCATCAGCTCCAACTTGCCTTCACATTGCTCCATCAGCTCCAACTTGCCCTCACATTGCCTCCAGCTTCAACTTGCCTCATCAGCTCGCTCTCACATTGCCCACATCAGCTTCTAATTTGCCCTCTGCAGTACCGCTCCTTCACCTGCCCGCGGCGATCACCTCTCCTCTCCCCTCCGCGACGCCCGTCACGCACAGTTGGCAGCCAGTGAGAGAGGGGTATCCAACTCTCCTCTCTTATTGGCTGCAGTGCACACCGCACTGCAGCCAATGAGAGAGGAGAGGTGGATTCCCCTCTCTCATTGGCTGCCAACTGTGCGTGACGGGCGTCGCATCGCGGAGGGGAGAGGAGATGTGATCGCCGCTGGCAGTAGAAGGAGCGAGATTAAAATCCGGGGGGGGGCAAGTGCCCCCCCTTGCCCCCCCCTGCGGACGCCCATGTCACTATGGGTAGTATGTAAAAAAAAATGTGGAACAAATCTAGGGCAAACCAACTATACCATAAAATTTCCCGTTCATTCATTCACTCATTTATTCATTCATCCATTTTAACCCAGTTTTGACTGGGAACCTTCATGTCCCAAGCCATCAGAAGTTTACTACAGTCTGATTGCAAATGCATCCAAATGATGCATTTTGAGTCATGAAGTGGGCAGGGCTTGATAGGGGTGGACAGGATTGGGAGGAGGGAAGTGGGGTTTGCCCTTAAAAATGTCAGAGAGTTGGAAGAACAAGAGGATAAAAGCCTCATTTAAATCAATGGTGATTTTTTTATTTTTCCCTGTGATTGAATATTTGTTTTCACAGAATCCCTCCATTTTGTTTTGAACATACAGCCACTATGTATTTAATCCCTTAATAGTCTATGGTAGTGGTAGCCTAACCCTGGTCCTCAACAGCTACCAACGTGCATGTAAAGCAGTCACGTAGTTACTTTAATCACTGCACTTGTTCTCAAGCAGTGACGTCCCAAAAACCTGCACTGGTGTTGGTTCTTGTGGACCAAGGTTGGTTACACCTTGGCAATGGGAATTCATTTGCATGAGAAAAATGTTTACTCTACCCTCAATTTCTACTCATACAAGACAACTGATCTTCAAGAAAACGCTTCCACATTTTTTTTATTTATATATCGAAAAAGTACTTTGTTATCTGCAGGGCTGCCATTCAACTGTCTATCAGCCATGTGTGAGCAGAACTGTAGACTACTTAATGGGGTTCCTGTGTGTAGCTGCTTCCATGGTTACAATCTCGGGAAAGATGGTAAAAGTTGTTATGGTAAGTTGCATCCCAAAATAGTCCTAAAACTCAGAAATGTAGATGTTTTTATGCCATATTGCAAAATGTCACTTTATGACAAGGTCTCCATGTAGATAAATTTGTAGGATCTCTTTGGACAATATTCTACAAATAGACATTTGCACAATCCTACAATGCAGATATACAAACCTCATATTAATAACCTTTCACTTGCCTTACTATAGTCAGAAAATCCTAATGGCACTGATGAATGGTGCCCATGTGTCTTTGTTCAAGAGATAAACTCTTCAATCAGTCATGGTTATCATGTCCTTGGAGGCAGACATGACAGTTGCTAGCTTTTTTTAAACTAAAGCAGACAGAGTACATTAGTCTATTCAACCCTTTAAGCACCAGAGAAGTTTTCAACAAATTGCACAACTCTCTGATCCTTGAAGGGTTAAGATACCTTGTACAGAGGGAAAAGTGGGGGTCCATCCTGATCAATTGTTCTGGCTGACTCCATAGACAAGGAATGAAGATGTTATCTGTGTAAGGCACTAGTGAGCTAAAAGAGATTGCACCCTGGCTACGATTCCATTTCTATAGAGCCTGCTAAATTCTATTTGTTCCTATCTGAGTATCTCTGACCAGTACTTTGCAAATGTAAATTATCTTTGGGATTGGTCACCCCAAGGGTAATAAGGGAATCCATATGTGGACCTGTTGCTTACAGTGCGTAAAGAGATCAGTTACATCTCAACGAGGCTGTGATGTACATCTGAGGTTGGCTGGTTCTCTTGCTCAGAGAGGAATTGTCTAGCACTTTATGGCTGAACTGCTATCATGGCAGGATCAGTATGGTAGGCTTTAAGATATTTCTCCTTTGTGTAAGGCACTAGTGAGCTAAAAGAGATTGAACCCTGGGGAGGACACTATTTATATAGAGTCTGCTCAGTTCTATAGCAGGCTCATTCCTAGCTGAGTGTGTTTGACCAGTGCTCTTTATTTCTAGAACAATGGCACAATGCCAGAATTCATAGGGGCCATTAGGTTATTATTTAACATATAGTACATCTTTTTGACCAACAATAACATGAATTCCTCCTAGTTTAGGGTTAGAACAGAAAACTCTCAGATGGGCAGACTTTCAGGGGACATTTCCATTAAAGAAGTCTTAATCAGGTGCTATCTTATGAAACCAGACATATCTGGTTATACTCACATTGATTATATTAATTCTTACATTTTGTGAAATCTTCCATCAGAAAACATTGTTGGCGTTTTCTAGGGCAGCCATGTTGTCTCCTCATGCATGGTGAATAGCTGTAAAATGCTAGGTGCAAACAATTCCTATATGTTTTTGATATTTACGGTAGTAAAATAGTGGAACAAGAATAAGTAGGTGGTGTACCTAGTGCCAAGTCAGTTATCGCCCAGACCCAATCATGTAGTTTGTTTACAGTAATGTTGTCTTCTTTTTTTTTTTTTTTTTTTTTTTGGGGCAGATATTGATGAATGCTCCCGGCCGCAAACATCCAGTCTCTGTCAACATCAATGTAAAAACAGTATTGGCAGCTACAGATGTGTCTGTTTTTATGGGTATCAAATCTCCCCCAATGGACGCTCGTGTATCACAAATAAGCACCCAAATATTATTGCAGGTAAGTTAATCAGTCCATTTACATAATAGCTGTTATCACCAGGTTACGCAGAGGGCCTTATTTTCGAAAGAAAACTGGAGTAGTTTTGGAGGAAACAACCATTGCAGGGGAGAAATAAAACTTGACATTGATTTAAATGGGGTGTTTAATCCTTTGAATGCTATAGGGGTCCCTAATCATTGCAAAACCTACCAAGGGGTTAAATGTTCAATTTGTATGAACTGGGGAATCTCTGAATTAAAAACAAATCATAAGACAAAGTGTTTAGTTTTCAAAAGAAAAGTAGAGTAATTCTGGGACAAACCAACTTCACAATAGGGTAGGCTAAACAGACTTCACTTCTAAATGGGGACAGATAAAACATGCTTACAACAGGGCTGCTTTGATTTCAGTGTAGCCTTTAAAAATGCATGTTAAAGGTGAGGTCTGGTCTGCTTAAAGTTTGACTAATAAGTAAGTAAATACAGCGAATAGCTTGAATAGTTGTTTACATTTTTTTTTTTTAATTGGTGGTATGGCTAAAATGAAAGGTTTAAAAAAACCCAGAGGCCTTACTTCCAGACAGACTTCGGGTACAGCTTTGCACGGTAGTCTGTCAATCTTCCTCTGCTCCCCTCCCTTGTATCGTCTTGACCCATCCTCCACCAATAACAGAGGATTTCTGCTTGTAAGCTGGAGCGCTATCTGGCCAATAAGAGTGCTCCAGCTTACAAGGAGAAGACTGTCCCAAGTCCATTAACTGGTTCACAATCACTCCAATGCCCACTGCACGAATGTCGATTCAATCCGTATATAAAATTTTTGTAGAAATGTTTATTCAGCAATAATAAAATCAAACAGTACTTCACAAAGTTAAAGGCTCACATACGAATCACCTCAAAGATCTGGAGGCTCATGGTGACATCAACGCGTTTCACATATACTTTGCTTAATCATGATGAGAAGTACTGTTTGATTTTATTATTGCTGAATAAACATTTCTAAAAAAATTATATATACGTATTGATCTACAACTGCCATCATCTGCAGCCAGCAAACAGATGGTTAAGAATGATGAGAATTGTAGTTCAACAACAACAGCTGCAGTGAAACAAGTTGCCCCCTGATATAGCCATATACCCAACAAGAGTAAGTAGAAATATTGGGATGCTGACATTTGGTGTCTTTCCGAACTGATAGTGGCAAAATAACACAGCGTTGGCTTCTGGGCAGCAGTAAACCCTCTCTAGATTTGCCTTTGACCAGTACTCCAAGCTGGTATCTTGTGAAAAGTCTCTGTTTATTACAGAGAGCCAAATGCAGAAATCAAAATATGAGCAATTCTGGATCGAACCAACTACACCCTAGTTAGGAAATATAAATTACTCAAATTCCCATTTAGTTAACCTGTTTAATGCAAGAGAGGTCTCTAAAATTGGAAAAATCTGAAGTGAATATTGCACCCATATTGCGTCCTTAATGCACCCATATTGCGTCCTTAATGCACCCATATTGCATCCTTAATGCATTGTTATTGCACCCATATTGCACATAATTCATTTGGTGGGATACTTTCAGCATTTTGTGAATAGATTGACATATTCTGTGCACTGAATTCATTTGGTGGGATACGGCTGCAATTTTGTGGACAAAATGAATGGTTTGCAAACGACACCCCATACATTTTTGTATATCAGTCTGTTCAGTATGTAATCCCTGGATCAATGTATTCTTGTATATATAATATGATCAGCTGCCACCTAACAAGTGGGATAGTATAAAACAATCACTGCAATACTATTTACGAACAATAAAATCAACATATGAATTGGCTCAACACATTTTATAACTTAAGGTGTTTCTCAAGAGCTATATATATATATATTTCAGACACAGGGACAAGGAACAGCAGGTAAGTCAAAGGATTTCGACAAGCAATCATATCTGTTTCACACTCATATAGCCCTCAAACATAGACAGTGATTAAAGGGATAGTAATACTTCATTTTATCTTTATTTCATTTTGTAGGCATTAAAAAAACAGGAAGAACAAAATAAGTCTTATTGGTTTGAGAGATATTCACAAGCAAAGTTTCCCCTCCTGACCCTTTGACCTAGTGTAAGCCATCTCTTCTCAGATGTGGAATACAGTCCATAGACCAGACAGATAACAGCAGGGGACAATCTTTTTCCCATGAGAACAATGAAAGCCATGACAAGTTTTTCAAGCTTTTCCCTTATCCCTTAATTGAAGATTGTCCCTCTCTGCAGTCTACCTGGGCACCTCCGTTCTGATCTGGCTGAACAGTGTTACATCAGTAAAAGGGGAGGGAGGGGGATACTTTGTCATTGAATTACTCTTGAACTACAACTCTGACAGTATTGAAATAACACTCTCCAAAGTCCAAATACTATGGTGATTATTTAGAGCTGCTTTTATTATGAAACATTACTATCCCTTTAAAAGCTATTTGAGGTTGAAATGCATAAGGCCACTTGTTGACAACTCTTGTTGTTCCTGTTCCTGCCCCTGAAAGACTTTTATAAGGATTTTTTCAATACACATGCTACATTTTTAATACAGATAAGTGTTTAAATTACGTTCCTCCACCAGCAATTGTTGGCCATGTGAGGATGAGAAGAATTATAGTCCAACAATTGCTGGTGGAGGACCGCAATTTAAATCCAGCAATGACTGGATCTGGGACACAGGTTTCCCATTCACATAACTATAGCAAATATTTCTCATTATTGGGATATTAAAGGGATAGTAATACTTAACACGTAAAAAAAAATATGTTGTAGGGTTTATCCCCCTGAGTAAAACAAGACTACGCCCACTGCTGAAAGGTGTATCATTCAAAAGTTATTAATTTTCAAAGTTGAATTTTTTAGGTGCAATATCACAGTGGCCTGAAATTGTACAGTGGCGCTGTTGCTACACCATCCTATGGACAGCTCTGGTCCCGGGACCATAAATCTCCATGGGATGGTGTAGCAACAGCACCACTATACAATTTCAGGCCACTGTGATATTGCAGCTAAAAAATTCAACTTTGAAAATTAATAACTTTTGAATGAAACACCTTTCAGCAGTGGGATTAGTCTTGTTTTACTCAGGGGGATAAACCCTACAACATATTTTTTTTTACATTTTAAGTATTACTATCCCTTTAAAGCTTTGTCTCTCCCTAATTCTAATCTGATATTGCAAGAGTCCAGAGGGAGTGTCCAGGCAACTGGAAAACCTCACTCAGTATGCCCTTTAGTACTTTTTGGTTTTGGCAGGAGTGACAGCCAATTGCACAGGTATTATTGCATGTGCAAGCAGTTGTTTGCCTGACATAGTTGCGTGCCTTAGAAAAAAAGTGTATATTTATCTATCCCTTACAGCAAATTTCCAAGGAAATGGTGTAATATGGAGACATTTATATCCTGACTGTTTCTTTTACTGCTGCATTGCAGATGTTTCAGGAACTGTTGGAGATGGTAATTGAATTCATACGTCTGTGGCTGCTAATGTTAAGTGCTATAATAATGTCAGACAGTAATGACAAGATTGCATGTAATCTAGATAAAACAATATGTAAACCTAAAGAGCTGTACTAAATCCATCCTGTTCTCGGTTCAAAGGTTTAGAGGGCAGACAATGTAAATGACATAAATATGTTCGAGATACAAAAACCTATATTATAATTAGAGTGACTTGGAGTGAACCAATAAAAAAAGCATTTACCAGTTATACCTAACACAGACACTGAAATTTGTTTTTGACTCCAGTAATGACAGCCAGATTTTCCATGAATCTGTAGCCTTAAAGGGCAACGTACTCTTTATAACAACTCGTACAATTTTATAAGAGCTTTTCAGAATCACCTATTTATGTTAGTAACTTTTTTATTTAAAATAATAGTTTATAGTATGTTTTTTAGCTTTATTTATTTATTGGTCATTATGCAAATTAGCTAATGCTGGCCGGCAGGAAGTGACAGGTGGGAAGGAGAGCAGTGTAGAATAGTTGTATTTGGCAGGCCTACCAGTCGGCACTGTCTGAAAAGGATAAGCTGACAAACAAGTTCCCACTGATTTCAGTGGAGCTTTTGGGTTTGTCTGGTGCAGTTAGTTTTCTTCAGAGTTGAGACACAACGTATTGGATACCTTTTTAGTATCAAGGTGTTAAAAGTCTTATTTAATTCAGTGCAATCTTTATTCTCTATGGTGGAGGTGGTATGCCCCACATTTTTTTTTCTTTAACCTTTTGATTGCCAGAGGGGTATCCAGTGCATTGCATTGTTGGAGACACCTCTGGCTCTCAAACGGTTAATATGTATGCCATATAGCATTACCTAGGGGAGGGACTGTGAGGACCCTCACTACCTGAAAACACCTGAACAAAAAACTTCTCACCGTTGGGTATGGGTTGGAGAAGGCCCACTGGAAGGTGGCGGTGTGATTTGATCTGCGCGCAGACTGGACAGGCAGCGACAAAGGCACCAGCATCTTTGCTGAGTTCTGGCCACCAGAAGAGACGGGAAACCAACCAGAGGAGCTGGTTCTTTCCGGGATGACCTGCTGATTTAGTCTTATGGTAGGTTGTAAGCACCTTGGTTCGGAGGTCAGTAGGAATTCTATTCACATACTATCCTTCATATTACAGCATAATTAGGGTTAACCTAGACTCTAATTCCTCTTTCTTAGGAATTATATCCAGCATACGATAAGGATCAAATCCCTTAGTATATTTAGTCTCAACCTGCGCATCGGGTAAAGATCTGTCCCTGCGTGTGGACTACCAAATTAACTTAGAAAGCATTCTAATGGAAGGGTGCTATTGTATATATTTCGGGCAATGGGTCTATAATGTGCACAATGTTAACTCTTAATATGCCGTCTAAATTTTATTCTGCACATGTGTATATAGTCCGTACCCTGACTCAATGTTACTGGGGCACATTCCGGATTGACAATAACATCTTACTAATTGAATTCTATTCTCATACTTCCCTTCATATTACGGCATAAATAGGGTTAATTTTGATCCAAGAAACCTCAAAACAGCGCAAACACAAGAAGATAAACAGTATCTAAGTGTAGTAATAATTTAATGAAACAATGTATAAGAAATATAGGTAATGCACTTACAATAGCCCTTCTTGGGCTTAATGCGTATAAAACAGGTCCTTCCCTTAGTAGCCGACAAACTGTGTCCTCCGTTGCTCATATGCACCATAAAGCTCCTTCCTTATCTCTGTAAAATTCATCCAGACTCATCCAGACGGAGTTCTTTACTAACAGCCGCCACAAGGTTTCCGGTGACTTGGACATACCGTTACTGGCTCACTTTCATCCATGATTGCTTCCCTCACCAACCAATTGCATTCTTGTTAAGGGAGTACATCTATGCTAAGGACAACTGGAATTAAGGTTTTTCCTAACATCGGTTACACATCTGGATGAATTTTACAGAGATAAGGAAGGAGCTTTATGGTGCATAGGAGCAACGGAGGACACAGTTCGTCGGCTACCAGGGGAAGGACCTGTTTTATACGCATTAAGCCCAAGAAGGGCTATTGTAAGTGCATTACCTATATTTCTTATACATTGTTTCATTAAATTATTACTACACTTAGATACTGTTTACCTTCTTGTGTTTGCGCTGTCTTTGAGGTTTCTTGGATCAAAAGTCTACAAAGGGTGTACAAGGCCACCTGTTGCATCTCATCCTGCAGCAAACATCACAGAAGTTCTCATATCATCTTTTCTGTCACTCATCGTTATTCATTCACCAACTGGAACTCCATCAAGTGATTCATCAGCTTCATACATCTATTAACTTCATTATCTGTATATTCATCATCATCAACTTATCACTCATCATCATTATCTTTTCTCTATATTTTTGTGTTTTTTCCAAGTTATATCATATATTATTATCTTTATCTTTTCAGTTTTTGTTTCAGTCTTGCCAACTTTTACCATCATTATTATTATTGTGTATTTTTCCTGGTAGGGAGCACTTATTTAGTTTAGATTTTTGACTTAATAAATAGGGTTAACAAAGCGTCTAGTACCCATATGTCCAACATACAGAAAAAAATCAACTCTCCAAATGTATTCATTCTCAGCCTGCGCATCGGGTAGAAATCTGTCCTTGCGTGTGGACTGCCAGAGAAAAGATTTTCTAAAATATTTTCATTTAAAAAGACAACATGACACAGAAGACGAGGATGTCGCCATAATAGTCGACTCCCTAAAACAACTGCTGACGCACGTTTCGCCTGAGCTTGGTCACAGCAAGATTGATTTCATCCAAAGGATGCCGGTAGAATCCCTAATTTTTATTCATTCTACCAGTTCGTGCATTGGTCAGATTCAAATTTTAATTGACTTAGTATCATACAAGTAGAAACTTAACCCTTGCCTCCCAATGCATTGACCAAATGGAGTAAATCATATGTATCGAGTTATGAAGTTAATCCTTATGTATTTCTATCACCATATTAGTCTCAATATAATAGCCCACTTAGATATAAATGAGTCTTTGATCTTTAGATACTTAGACACTTTTTGATTATAAATACAATATATATCCAATATATATATATATATATATATATATATATATATATATATATATACACCGTGTAGGCAAGAGGTAAAATATATCTAGGAGCAGAGTAATAATTACACCTAGTATAATGAATACATTGAACAAACTTCTTAATCATATCTTCACAATGAATTTTAAATCTGATTTACTCAATAGATTTTCTCCAAAATGATATACCTAGATCAATATTCATAAGAAAAGAATATTTTTGACATTACTAACCTCTCAAAATCCTGTTAACCATTTCACATTAAATCTAATGATACATGGTAACCATAATTGAAATGGATAGCATTTAATTGTATATATAGTATTAGATGTATCAAATATGTACACTTAATTTCATCTCTTTGTTTAATCTAGAGGCATCATAGCACCCATCTGAAAGATTAATTGATTCTCTCTTTTTATAAGTTCTTTGTTTAAATCTCCCCCTCTGATTACCTGGACACTCCAGACAGTATACTACACCAGTACAGTTAATGTAATCTTTAATTTGATGTATCTGTCCAGATCTATCCGTATACTCTTTTCTAGTTATCATGTGCTGGCAGTTTACACAGTTCCTACAGGCAAAAGAAACTAAAACTGGAGATTTAAACTTTTTATATTTAGAGAAATGACTGGGTACTAATCTCAAGTTCGATGATTTGTAATATCAGTTTTGTCACCCAAAAATTTTTTAAGGTCATCGTCTGTTTGCAGGATGTATAAATTCTATTGATACTCTCTTCAACCTTTTGCCAATGACAATGAAACGTAGTGATAAATCGAGGTCTATTGTTACTTTCTGACCCTGGTTATACTTGTTGGACTACAAGTTATATCATACCCAAATGGCAAAATAAGTTGAATGTTATAGTAAATCAGCACTTGGAGGATCATGAGTTCAGGGGAGGGCTGGCAACTTGTGGCCCGAGGAGTAAATACAGACAAGTGGTCAATTTCTACTGTCATTTGAACCCACTGTCTCAGCCCACCCTCTTTTGCTAATTTTAAAATTGGCATTAATGTTGCAAAGTAAAGCAAGTGATACCAGATAGCTTATAGTTGAAATGGGGCTGCACTAGTGATACTACAAAGCTTGCAAAGGAAATGGGTTTATGCTGCTAATGTAACTTCACTTGGATTGTAGCTCTGTGGTATCATGATGTGTAGCTACATTTACAGCAGCAAGCAGGAGATTTAGTGAGGCAGTATCCCACTTGCCCAGACATATGACCGTCCCAGGGGGCAATTGCCCCTCTACCACCCAGGCCAGCCCTCCCCTGCATGAATTAGTCCGCAGTTTTCTAGTCTAGTGTTCCCCATCCTCCAGATTTTACCACCCCAACCTCATGAAATATTTCCTGTCAGTGTGTGTAATGCTTTCCTGATCTCCACTCGGTATTCCCCACTGAGTTCTCATTTTAGTGTTCTGGTAGTTCTCTAGGGCCTGGAAGGTGGACTCAAAGAGGATAGTGTACAGCATGGTTAATTGGTCCTGAGTCTCCATTCCACAGAACAGCCCTTAACTCCCCACTAAGTGCCGCTGCCATCTTCTATACTCACTCCACTTCCCATCTGAAACCTAAGCATCAACTGATTTCCTGCTCAGCCTAAATTGCTCACAATGATCGATTGCTGGTCTGTACTTTGCTGTTAAATTTACAGAGACAGGTGCATTGCACACTTAGCAATTGCCTTTATGCTGCATTTTGCCTTGTGATGTGCCACATATAATGCAGGGGTGGTCTGCATGTGGCCCACGGGCTGTGAGTTGGACACCCCTGGTTTTTACTGTTTTTTTACATTAACAATGCCATCTTTTGTCATAACAGTTTACCTAGAGTTCACAATACAGTTATTCTATTACTTTTTTATGTGAGAAGTGAACCACTGGCTAAAAATATCCTTAGAATGTGATAAGAAGAGCTACACCACTTCCTTATAATTTGAACTGTAATATTTTTTGAATAAAGCAACTGCCAGCAGCAGAAGTACTCTTGCTGTTCTCAGCAGAAAGAGCCTTAACCCTTTGAGTGCCACAGGGGTATGCAATGCGTTGCATACCTGCGTTGCATACCCCTCTAGCGCTCTAAGAGTTAAAACAGATGCATACCTCCAAACATTTCAAATGGCCAAAGAAGGACACTTTTGTTTTAGGGGTTGTTGCTGGGAGTGTGTGGCTGGTGGGCGGGGCACTACTAAGGCCTTTTAGGTTACTTCATCACCTCTTTGTGTAACAGAATAAATGATTTAGAGAAAGACCAAATTATTATTTACACAAACTAATTTATACGCACATATACTGGAGTTTAAACAAACATTTATATATATTTTATTGCTGTTGAGCAATGTGATATACTTATATACACACCACACAATCTGATCCCCTTAAAAAGAGGGAAACAAGGGTAGGAAAGCGGGACAAAGGGCTTTGAGTCTCAAAGAGGGACAGTCCCTCCTAAAGTGGGTCACTTGGGATGTATGCATATGCTTTCATGACAAGACTTCAGTGATCCTTTAAGAAATCTTTTGAGTTTGAATAATATATTCTAAGGTAGATATGCTGCCCTCAAGTTGTTGTAGCACTACAACTCCCATCACCCTCAGCATTCCAAATGTCATATAGAGATGATAGGAGTTGTACTGCAAAAATAGCTGGAGTAACGCCTCTGACCCACCTCTGGGCTAAGGGTATTTTCTGTGCTAATCAACAGTGAATGGGGTATGGGAAGTGGTCACATGAAAAGGGGGAGTGGCCTTGGGCAGACATAAAGTTTTAAGTTGCCAGTATATATATATATATATATATATATATATATATATATATATATATATGTTTATAGTTGTGTAACCATTTGGGACCTGTCTCATTGTTTTTTTCATTCACAGCTTCTGTGCCATGTGGTGAATACGGTTGTGAATTAACATGTAATGAGGGTGGCTGTGAACATGTGTCCAGGGTGTGTCCCATTGGATTCAGGATGACAGAGACAGCTAATGGTGTTACCTGCACAGGTATAGTGCTGGCTGCAAGACCTCCAGGCATGCTTTTCTTCTGAACATATGCCAATGTGTTGTCTGTGTCACGTATTATAAGCAATATGTTGTCATATTATTATTATTTATTTATATAGTGCCAACTAATTTCCACAGCGCTGTACAATGGGGAATAGACATACAGAGGTAGTGGAGAACAGAAGGGTTAGCGGGTCCTGCTCGTGAGAGCTAACAGTATAGAGGATGGAAGGTTGAACACAGAGGGAGTAAGTGCTATTGGGTGTAAGTGCCTCCTGCCACATGAACTGCCAGTCAGTGGGTGGGAGTGAGAAGTGCTGTTGAGTGCAGTGGTCATGGCAAGGGGTGATTTTTGGTGATAATGTTTATGGAGGCAGTTGATAGGCTTCCCTGAAGAGATGAGTTTTCAGGGAGTGTCTGAAGATCTGAAGGCTGGGGGGAGTCTGATGGGTCGGGGGAGGGAATTCCAGACCTGAGGTGCAGCACAGGAGAAGTCCTGTAGGCGGGAGTGGGAGGATGTAATAAGAGCAGAAGGTTGTGTGCAGAGTGAAGATGGCGAGTGCGATTGTATTTGGAAATGAGAGATGAAATATAGGGGTGTGCGGTGTTAGCGAGGGCTCTATAAATTAGCACCAGAATTTTGAATTTAATTCTGTATGCTAATGGGAGCCAGTGTAGGGACTGACAGAGGGGTTTGGTGTTAGAGAAGCGATGAGTGAAGTAGATTAGTCTTGCAGCAGAGTTCATTATAGACTGTAGTGGGGTTAGTCGGGTGAGAGGAAGGCCAATTAGTAATGAGTTACAGTAGTCAAGATGAGACATGATGAGTGTTTGGATTAGAATTTTAGTAGTATCTTGGGTGAGAAAGGGTCGGATTCTAGAGATGTTGCGGAGGTGGGATGAGTTGGAGACTGACTGGATGTTGGGAATGAAAGATAGGGTGGAGTCAAATGTGACCCTCAGGCAGAGTGCTGTAGGGGTTGGTGTGATGGTAGTGTTGTTAACGGTGAGGGTAATATCTGGGGTAAGGCTGATTTTAGAGGGAGGGAAGATAATTAGTTTGGTTTTGCCAAGGTTATGTTTGAGTTGACTTGAGGACATCCAGGAAGACACAGCAGACAGACAGACAGATACCTGGGACAGGAAGGAAGGGGAGAGATCTGGGGAGGAAAGATAGATTTGAGTGTCATCAGCATAGAGATGATGGTGAAACCCAAAGGAGTTTATTAGTGCGCCAAGGAACACGGTGTAAATTGAGAAGAGCAAGGGTCCCAGGACTGATCCGTGAGGCACTCCGACAGACAGTGGGAGGGGTGGGGAAGTGGGGCCTATACAAACTTTGGGCCTATTTTACCAAATTAAAGAGGAGCAATTCTGGAGCAAGACAACTGCACTGCAGAGGATAATACATATTCCTCATAATTTACATTGCTTTAAATGGAACATGCTTTGGAGACCTCTGTCCAGATGCGTTGGTGACATTTCCAGCATTCAAGTAGTGGGAATTTTCATTTCCTCCATTGATGCAATTGGTTTGCTCCAGAATTGCATCTCTTTAGATTGATAACTATGGTCCTTTGACCCATATTTATTAAGACGGGAGTTATTCTGGAGTAAACCAACTGCACCATAGAGATAAAATAAAACATCCTGTTGGACTTTTAAAGGGATAGTAATGTTAAGTTACTAAAGTACAATCAAGTTTTCTTTATACATTTTTATAACAATGTGTAGCAGTATAACCTTCTAAAACGTGCCATTTTACCTTTATTCTATAACTAGTGTAAAATCCCGTGTACACGGGTCGGCATTCTGTGCGTTCTGGCAGTCTCTACTGAGCATGACTGCTTCGGACAAACATACATCTGGCCTTTTATATTATAGGATAAAGATTCCCCCTCCTGTCCCTTTTACTTGTCTGAAGCAGCCTCTGCAAGCCGGTGCAGATGGTTAGAGATGAGGGACAATTTTCCTTAAGCATAAAGGGATAGAGCAATGCATTGGGGACCTCTCTAGCACGCAAGGGGTTAAAAAAAGCTCTATTCAAGTGCATGGGAATTTAGGAATTAGGAATTTAGGAATATTTAGGAATAACTTCACTTTGCATTTGTAAATAGGGCCCTTTGTTTCTGTTCTGTTCTAGACATTGACGAGTGTGCATCATCCTCTTGTGAGGGAACCTGTATAAATACAGAAGGAGGATTTGTTTGTGACTGTGGCCCGGGCATGAAACTTTCTGCTGATAGGACCAGCTGCTATGGTAAGATCTCAGTTTTTACATGAAATCCATATAAAAAATTCTGCATACATGAAACAATACACAAAATAACAAACTATGGCCCATATGTATAAAATTAAACATTAATGTTTGTTTAACCCCTTAAGGACTGTCCGCAGACTCGCAGACAGCACTTAAAGAGTTTCTGAAGATAATATTCTAAACCAGAGGTTCTCAACCCGTGCCCTCAGTGGCCACTAACAGGCCAGGACTTAGGAATTTCCCTGCTAGAGCACAGGTGTGTTGATCAGAGGCTCAGTCGTATTGATTAACTCACCTGTGCTCTTAAAAGGACATTCTCAAATCCTGGCCTGTTAGTAGCCACTAAGGGCACGGGTTGAGAACCACTGTTCTAAACTAAAAGAGATTAGCTATAGCCTGCAATTGACAGTGAACGAATGCTGTATTAAATACACACACCTAGGGACGTTCCTCTCTTAAACAAAGTGTGAATTAGGATCCTAAAGGTGCAGTTCCTCTTTCAAGGGTAAAAGTTGGAACCAGGATGGTTCAAAGTAAACAGTACTGAAAATCAGTTTCTGTGTGGCGCAACTATTACCACACACTGAGCTCTGAATGAATCTAGGCACACACTGAGCTCTGAATGAATCTAGGCACACACTGAGCTCTCACACTGAGCTCTGAATGAATCTAGGCTCACACTGAGCTCTGAATGAATCTAGGCAGAAACCACACAATGGGGGCTTTGCAAGAACATAAAGTTTGGGCTAGAACACAATAATTAGCATAAAATGTCATACTGTGCCACCAACATATAAAAGTTAATTTCTCCAAAACAATTTATTTTTCCTGAAAAATGATTAATATACCATATAGGCTGATTTTAATTCTATGTAAAACAAACTAAAGGTGACAGGTCCATTTTAATCTTTCTAATTGCCTCCAGATATTGATGAATGCTCAGCCAAAAGATCTCCGTGTCAGCAAAGGTGCAAGAACCTTCATGGCAGCTACCGGTGTATGTGTGGAGCGGGATTCATACTTCACACCAATGGCCACACCTGCGCAGGTATGTGGTACTAGGGTTGGCACTTTTGACACATGTTCCTTTCACCTGGTAAAGTGCATTTTACTTTAGACTCTCTCTTAAAAATGTCCAAAACGTAATTCTTAAATAGTTAAAATGGTAGCCACAGGGTTCAACAGGAGCAGTTCACACTACTTTATACAGTTTTACGCATTTCACAATTGGGGGGGAGATTCACTAAGCAGTGATAATGAGGTGATAATGGGGAAATTACTTCTCCAGTTTATCACTTCTCCTATTCTTTTATGGAACCTATGCACTAAGATTTCTTCAGCTTTGGAGATCTTAGTACATAGGCTCTATAGAATAACATAGGAACTGGAGAAGTGATAAACTGGAGAAGTCATGTTCACTTTATCACCTTTTTGTCACCACTTAGTGAATCTCCACCCGGAACTGTGCTTGGTCATTGAAGCCAGGACATTTTACCAACAGCCCAGTAAAAACTGGATCTTGGGGAAATTATATAACTAGGGATGAGCAAAACGATTCTGTAAGTTCAGTATTTGTATGAAGTTTTACAACACTCAAAACATCCTATATAATAATTCGCTGAAACGTGTGTAACACCTCAGTCATGCGCAGTAAAGACTGCTGCGCGTGCTGCAGTCATACGCAGTAGAGACTGCCTGCTCCGCGGCTCTGAAGGAGCGTCCTGCTCTGTATCAGCCGTAGCACTGGCAGTCTCTACTGCGCATAACTGCTCCGCAACTGGCTGGCAGTGGCACTGTGGCCTGTGTAACGGGCTCTTCAACTAGTATATTGTAAAACAGGTGTTTCTTATAGCATTTTATTTGCTGTTTTAATCAATCAGAAAAAGTGATCACATAATGCAAGAAAAAACAAAAATAGCAGGTTCATATACTTTTGTTATTCAAGATCGATTCCTATCTGGGTCACTAGTCATCAGAAGAACGTAGGCAACTGCTTGAGTTGGTTTGTACTACCTACTCTGACAACAAGGCAGGTCTATTGGCGGTATTAGTGGATGCATCCTATATCATAATTCGCTAAATGTATGTTTGTCAGAAGCTGTCATGCGCAGTACAGTCGGCTGCTCGCTCTGCAGTCATGCACAATACAGACTGCCCGCGCCACAGCTGATAACGGAATGGGGCGCTCCGAATTCAGACATAGTCAATGCGCAGAGAGGACTACGGTTTGAATTAGGAGTGCCCCACTCCGTATCAGCCGCAGTGCGGCCAGTCTGTACTGCACATGACTGCACTGTGGCCATTGCTGGCTGGCACTGTGGCCCTTGTACATGGGCTCTTCAACTAGTTTCAAATGATTGGCCCAGAACAGGAGATTTCTCAGTATTTACCACACCGGTTTACCAATTGAATATCAAATATTTCATTAATTCCTACTGTTAACCGTTGATCACATACATATGTATGTGACTTAGACATGTCAGAGAGGGGAAACTGGCCAAGAACAAAATCTTCTCACAAAAGTTCACTCATAGGTATCAGACACTGACCATTCAAGAAATAAAGAATGTCTCTTCACCCTTCCTACTGTGTCATGGGTACTTTTAATTGATTTTTAATTGCTTTTGAGTAGCTACATTTTGTAATCTTTTGCAGACATAAACTGCAGTGTGGTGATTGTTGTACTCTATCATCAGTGGAAACAGGCTTTGTACAGCATAGCTACTTACGGCCATGCAACAGTCATGCCAGGGGGTGTAGCCATGTGTAGAGAAAAGGGCACTTTTGCCTAGGGAAGCCTTAGATGTAAATCCAGGCCTGTTGGTATGTGATACTTATCACACCAATATATTGGGTAACCAGTCATTGGGTTTCAATGGTGCTATTACACTTTGGAGAATGAGACCAGCAGAATTATTGTACCCCCATATGTTTTTGTTTGACTGTTACTCAGATATCAATGAATGCCGACGGCCAGGCACTACCCATCTTTGTAAGCACTTCTGCCATAACACTCATGGGAGCTTCTTCTGTTCATGCCGGGCTGGCTTCATCCTTGGTCTCGATAAGGTATCATGTGTTGGTAAGTGGTTCTTGGTCTAATGAGAGACAAGAGCTTACAAAAGAATTTCAGTTGATGTAATTTTGCATTGGTAGTATTGATCTTGAGCAATTTACCCAGATGTTACATTCAATAACAACATGTCTGTGCCTAGTATATTTGCATGGGGTTTGAGACAGTAATGTGTGCCATTTCACAGCATTTACTTTTGTCATTTATTTTGTAACAAAATACAGTTTGTAAAATTTTCTTAAAGGAAAATTTATGTTTTATGTTCATATTTATTATTTTGGTAGAATATATTTATTTTACCTGCTAGCATTTATTATTATTATTATTATTATTATTATTAATAATAACAACAACATCTGGAGTTACCCCAAATCAGTTCTTTTTAGTCCTTGGGGGGTTTGCACTAATGCATGTGGTGATAAAGTGGAGATTATTTCTCCAATTTTATCATTTCTCTAGTTCCTGTTAGTTTATGGAACCTATGCACTAAATGTATCCAACCTTGGTTATCTTAGTGCATAGGCTCCATAGAATAACATAGGAACTGGAGAAGTGGTATCACTGGAGAAGTCATCTCCACTATATCACCTCTTTATAACCCCCTTTCTCTTGTTTCTACTTTCATCAATGTGATTGCCCTCTACATGCAGTCTACAAAACCAGTTTGACAGTTTGTGACTCAACATTATCTGCAAAGAATCCTAAGTACTGTGTGCCTCAGTCTAGACTGTCACTCTGTCCTCTGCTACAGGAAAAAAACACACTGCTCTTTTCTTCTGTTTCATACACTGTTGAGTAGCAGATTGTTTTTTCCAGACTGCAAGTAGAAGGCATGTATTTTCTTTGAAAGTGGCAGGAAAAAGAGATGACATAGCTGATTCAAAGTAAGCACACAGAATTAAAGCATAAACCTATCATAAAAATTAATTCATGTACTCTGCTAAATAATACATTTCAAAGTAAAGTATTGCTGAGTCTTTAAATCTCAGTTGACAAAAATAAAGTTGTGATTTGTGGAGAAAATATAATGTGACAAATGTGATCTCATATGGTGCAAGACAGATCAGGCAGACTCTGGCTGTCAGGGAGATGTAGTCCCCAACAGCAGGAAAGCCAGGAAACGCATCTTCAAGGCATTGCAAAGAGGCTGGCAGAGTTAGAGATGGAAAATAAATATAGATACCATTTTAGGATTGTTGTGGCCCATTTTTTTTAAATATTTGTGTGTTTCTTCCTCTTTAGATGTGGATGAATGTCTAGAGAACACTACTGTATGCCCTCTTGGGAGTTGTGTCAACACTCTGGGATCATATCTCTGCTCTTGTCCCCTTGGGTTTCTGCCCATCAGTGGTGGATGTTCAGGTAACAGTATTTAATACCTTACATCTAATCTTTTGTAGACACAATACATCATTACTAATCCCACAAAAAGATCATAGTTTCCCTCTCCTGATTATGGCTGTGTCTTACTGTATGAATATGTTTTTATGAAAAACAGGCAAATGCCTATGGGTGCTTCATTGTAAAAGGAGTTTCAGTTGTGCTGGACACATTCTTCTCAACAAGCTGTGAGCATGGTATGAACAATCTCAATGCTTCTGCACCAAAAGAAATTGTCATGACCAACACCATGAGATATGATCATAATCTCCTTCTCCTAATTATGGCTGATTGATTCTCATTACATGAATGTGTTAGAGAATGAAGGTTGGATTCTCATTTACGCACAATAATCAAGTATTTGTGGGTACATCATTGTGTGAGGCAACTCAGCTGTAATGGACACAACTATCTTACCAAGTTGTTGGTGTGGCAAGCACAATCTGCACTTCTCACCCATGGAGCGTTATCTATCTATCTGTCTGTCTGTCTATCTATCTATTGGTATCCTTTTAAAGCGTTGCATGCATAATAGCATGCAGCTACACACCGCATTCAGAATGTCAACGTGGTCAAATGGGCGACATGAGAATCTCGCCCTGCATCAACAGCGCAAGATTCTCATGTCGCGGCTTTAAACGTTGCATTTATTATGTTAGTAGTAGAAAGGTGCCTTATCTGACAGAAGGACACTGAAGTAGTTGCTCGATTATTCGAGCTTGTACTTGTGAGCTTGTGTGTGTCTGCTTTTTCTGTCATTTTCAGTTTTGATCTCTATCCTGTTCCCGATTCAACTCTTGCCTCATGTTATTGGACCCAGTTGCCCAGGTTACCCCTCTCTGTGGACCTGTCCCTTTTTGAGGATTTCTCTCTTTAACCAACTTGGACGCTCTCTCTTTTCCCCCTGGCTGGTTTCTCTTCGGCACCCAGCTACCTGGCTCTATTTGTGACCCACTTCAAATCTCCTTTATGACGTGGTCCTTGGGGCCTACCCAGTCTTTTGGGGGCATATTATCTGGCAGAATAATCGTCCGACAGCCTCACCCAGCAAACTACTTCTGGCGGGTGTGTTGTGTACCTAGGTATCAGATGACCTACATATCTGATGGACTACATATTCACAGTCATGAACTATGCACATAATACTAAAATATATTAAAATATATTAAAAAAGGTAAATATGATTTTATGACAATGATTCAGCATCCTTCTGTCAGACAAGGCAACTTTCCACTACTAACGTAATAAATGCAATGTTTAAAGCCGCGATATGAGGATCTCGCACTGTTGATGCTGGACGAGATTCTCATGTTGCCCTTTTGATCACATCGACATGCTGAATGCGGTGTGTAACCGCACGGTATTATGTATGCAACTTTTTAAAAGTGAACCCTATCTATCTACACACACACACAAAATGAATGCGTGTCACAGTCTATTATAATACTATTTATTGAACTAATTTTCAGTTGTCAGGATTAGCTTTTGGGAGTAACAACCTCCCTTTATCAGGTCAAGAATATTGCTTTTGACTTGACAAAGGGAGTTTGTTACTCTCAAAAGCTTGTCTGAAAATGTAACGTTAGTCCACTAAAAAAGCTATTATCGCATAATGTGATACTCATTCATTTTGCGTGTATACCACTAGACTAACACAGCTACTGCCAGTGTATATACCCCTGTACTGGTCCAATTATTTAAAGGGATAGTAATACTTAAGCTGTAGATAAATATATGTTGTAGGGTTTATGTCCCCGAATAAAACAAGAGTACTCCCACTGCTGATAGTTTATTAAAAACAAACAGCTCAAACTTAAATTTTTTTAGGTGCAATATCACAGTGGCCTGAAAATTTACAGTGGTGCTGTTGCTACACCATCCCATGGAGATTTATGGTCTACGAACCAGAGCAGTCTATAGGATGGTGCAGTAACTGCGCCACTGTAAATTTTCAGGCCACTGTGATATTGCACCTAAAAAATTCAGCAGTGGGAGAACCCTTGTCTTACTCAGGGGGATAAACCCTACAACATATATTTTTTTTAATTGTAAGTATTACTATCCCTTTAAGAGCTTTTTTGTGTGTTTGTATTTCATAAGCAAAGGGTATTTTCTGTGCCATGCAACAGTGAGTGGATGGGTTGGGGAGCAAGGCTATGTAAAAAGTATGGCTGTGTCCCTACTTGGGCACCTAAGAAGTAAATTAAACCTTACAAGTTTATTCTGATTTGTTCAGCATACTATACAGTCCACATACCCCTTTAATAAGTTCTTCATCTGTTTAATTCTAGAGAGCTCTTCAATGCCAAGCAATTCTCTGTAGACCTCCATTGTATACAGTGGCTTAAAGACTATATTCACCAAGATAAAGAGGAGCAAACACACTGCTTCACAGAGAGTGGTGCTAAAATTTCCCATTCATTTAAACGGGTTTGTGACCACTCTTGCATCCAAGGAGTTAAATGACAAATTTAAAGTAGATCTGTCACTTTGCAACAAACATGATTTTTAAAGACCTTTTAAAAGCACTTATATTTATGTTAGACGTTTTTTTATTTCAAACAATATTTGATGAGCCATTTCACGTTATTGTTTGTCAGATTACACTAACTTCCTGGTAGGAAGTTGCGATGTCTGCCAGATTTACCCAAACTGGCAAATAAATAAAGTTACGTATGTCAAATGATTGTTATAAATAAAGTGTCCAACATAACTATAGGTGCTTTTGAGATCTCTTTCAAAGTCACCTATTAGTTACAGTTCCACTTTAAATGAATGGAAAGTTACCAGCGTCCCCCACCCCCGACACAGACCTTAGTGTTGTTGCTTCACTCCACAGTTAAATTTTTTTTTTTATTTCAAAGATTTTTATTAGGATTTTGTCCAAAACACAGCATGCAAATGCCACAATTAGAAGAATTTGGTATAAATTAACAATGGGAAATTGGTGACATTAACACTTGTATGGAATGTATTGCACAATATAAAGGGGATTTATGCAAAAAAATTGCCCAAAAGATATGAATCGCGCCTCAAAATGTTAAATATTTTGCTTCAAATACAGTCCTGAAATCTTTTATGTATTAGTATTTGCGGATCAAGGTTATTTTCTTTGTCAGGAAATAGTGAATAAATATATGTGAGGGGACTGGTGAGAATTGTTTGAGGTCACTGGGGATGCTAAGATCATCTAGGGAAACTTGTCTAGAGGAGTCTATGATATAAATTTAGACCCACAGACAAAGAGTGAGGCACGCTGTTAATTGTATAATTGTATGAATGTGTTTTTCAGAGATTCCTCTTGAGATGCAGACCTCTAGCCTTCCTCAGGAAACACAAGCAGCTCACGGTGACTGGTCACCACTCCTGTCTACATTACTAATGCCTCAAAGCCCTGGAACCCCAAGTATCAGTGCCTCTCAAACACTCAGGACCAATTCTTTGTTAGCACAAGAGATTTACACAACTACACCTACCTCAGCACCACATAGCACTTTGACAGACTTTGACCCCATACCAGCTCCTCAGCACCTCAGAACAGGGCACTCTCCATTAGCCCAAAAAGCCTCAGGAATTTCCCACATGCCACTGAAGGAAGACATGATTATACAACCCGGTACACCTACTGTTCCACACACCCAAGGCCTAAGCTCACCCTGCTGGCATAACAAGGAACTATATCAGACCGGTAGCTCCTGGACAGAGCCAGGATGTTTAGACTGCACTTGTCAGGTATGCGATAATATAATATAACATACTGGACCATATTCAATTTGGGAGCAAACCAACTGCATCATAAAGAACACATTAAGTTCCCATTTTCCTAATGATTTAAATGGGGTTTTAACCTCTCTTACATACATTTAAAGCCCCAGGTAATCAGTGGAAATGTTAATTTCCTCCATTATGGGTACAGGTGGTTTGCTCCAGCAAATTGAATTCCACCCCAAAAGGACAGTCCTCTTGCATTGCACATATGCTTTGGTTAAATGTGCTCATTTTTCAGGAAGGAAACGTATCCTGCGGAAGAAGGAAATGCAGCCCAAACTGCTCACACCCAGTTGTGCACCCCAACAGCTGCTGTTCATCATGTGATGGTGAGTTTGTCAGTAGGGTTACCACCTAGCCGGTATTTTACCGGCAGGCCGGTAAAAAATTGGCTTCTGTCCAATGTTAAGTCTATGGACGGAATGCCATGGCCGGTATTTTTTGGAAGAAAAGGTGGCAACCCTATTTGTCAGGCATATAACAGGGGAATCTGGGAGTCTGCTCTACTCTCATACATGTGTCACTTCTTTTTTTTTTTTTTGTAGGGTGCCTTTTTGAGGGGATTTCAAGAGCTGATGGGGAGCTGTTTTCTAACACTACAGACAACTGTACCATTTGTATCTGCTTGGTAAGCAATATGACTCTGTATCAATATCCAACTATTGAACTGAAAAGACACTTGTAAAAACATGTCTAATAAGTTAGATATATTAGCAGCATCACCTATAAAGGCATGTATTTTCTTTATATGTGACATTTTATTTATTACTTTCTTCCATTCTCTCTCTTCCTTATGAAATCCGTTTCTGTTCCAAAATGTTTTTTGTATATTCTCTTTGTCAATGGCAATTATGCAGCCAATCATAAGCTAGTTGTATGATGGCTGCTTATTGGCCAAAATATGACTTAAGTGGGTAGGGTTAAATTACAACCTTGCTGCAGGGACAGATTTACATCTGAGGTGTTCCAACCTAGACCACACCACAGTATATGGCCTCCACCCCCAAATCCTATCCAGTGGCACTGAAATTGTCCTTAGCCTGTAACATACAAGTACAGAAAGTTCTTAAAGTAGAACTGTCATTTGTTATGAATAGATCATTTTGAAATAGTTTCAAAAGCACCTATATCTATGTAGGCTTGAAATAAAAAATGGCAAACAAAAATATAGGCTAATTTGAAAGCACTATAAAATCACCTATTTGTTGCAAAGTGACATTTCCACTTTAACCCCTTTTTTTCTAAATAGATCTCAAATGCATTGATTCACAATGTGTTGGATAGCTATCTAGCATCCAATGGTTTAAGACAGGCCTTGACACATACCAATTCCAGGTCACATGACACCTAGAAATTGGAACCTGGCCTATCAAACTTGCCCTGTGTGTAGGGAAGCAGCTTTCCTACACCGCAGAGTAAGTTTTAAAACTTTAAAGTGGAACTACAACCGCATAAAAAGTTTATCTTAAATAACTCCCCACTTGGCGACTAGCTGCTTAGTAGCGCTAATTGCCAGAATTATTACCTTATTAAGTAGATTTCTCCTTTCTTCCCTGGCTGACAGGCAGGACGGAGTGTGGACATCTTGCCATAGTGACGTCCACGCGGCTGCGCTGTCAGTCCCTTTTGGAGTTGGACGGCTCCTAGCAATGTCTCCTAGAGCCGTCTGGGACTGACAGCGCAGGTGCGTGGATGTCACTATGGCAAGATGTCCGCGATCCGTCCTGCCTGTCAGCCAGGGAAGAAAGGAGAAATATATTTAATAAGGTAATAATTCTGGCGACTAGCGCTACTAAGCAGCTAGTCGCCAGATGGGGAGTTATTTAAGATAAACTTGTTATGCGGTGGTAGTTCCGCTTTAAATTATACACAATCACTCCCATGAGCATGAGAACAGTGGTGTATATATATTAAAAAAGTTCTTAATGTGATTAAAAAAAATTAGACCTCATAGGAGGCATCGGATCCCCCCCGGCAATGATAGCCTATGCAATGCCATAGTCTATCAATGCTGTGACCAGGAAGGTGATCACCGCCTTCCCTTTAAGTCCTCTCTTCAACCCAGCATTCAGTGAATGTCAGGCTTGAATAGAAGACCTTCAAGACCCACATGCATCATGTGAGCCTTGAAGGTCCTCCTACTCAACCCTGGCATTCATTGAAGAGGAGGACTTAGAGGGAAGGCAGTGATTGTCTTCTTGGTTGCAGCATTGATCGCCTATCCTACTGGATCAATGCCAGGGTGGGGTTATCAAAAGGGGTCAGGATGCCCGCTCACAAGGTCGGATTAAAAAAAAAACCACACATTATAACAGTAATAAATAAATAAATAAATACATCCCACCACCACAGCCTGGCCGAAACACTGTATGATACCCCCACCAGCCTTGTTCCCTTGCCAAACGGAAGCCAGTTCCCCATATACAGTCTGTGACCCAACCAGCCTTCTTCCCTGTACATAGGTATCCACAGGTCCCTATGTATACTGTCTGACCCCCTGCAGCCGAGTTCCCTTGCCCACTGGTAGCCACAGATCCTCACATATACTATCAGACCCCTGCAGCCTTGTTCCCTGTCCACTGGTAGTCACAGATCCCCACATATACTGTCTGACTGCCCTGCAGCCTTGTTTCCTATCCACTGGTATCCAGAAATCCCCAAGTATACTGTCTGACCCCTGTACCATTGTCCCCTTTCCTTCTGGTATCCAGAGATCCCCCTGTACACTGAGTGACCCCACCAGCCTTCTTACCCTGACGATTTGTAGCCGCGATCCCCACATATGTTGCCTGACCCCCAAGTCGGGTCCAAGTGCCTCTCGCAGCTATAGATCTACCATATACGCTGTCTGACAACCCTCCCAGCCTGGTTCTGCTGGCAGCCACAGAACTCCACATACTCCGGCCTTGTTTCACTGGTAGCCACAGATCCACACTTTAGTCTGTCTGACAGTTCAGCCTTGTTCTATTGGTAGCCAAAGAATCAAACACACTGTCTGCTTCCCCAGCCTTGTTCCACTAGGCCCCAAGGGAAGGGTCTCCTCTGATGCAGAGTCTAACTCCTAAATATGTGGTCTGTCTTCTTGAGTCAAACCAGAATATATAAAATGTACATAAACCAGTCACTATAAACTAGGAGCAAATAATGTGCAGGTACATTGGTATTTGTACTGACAGAATATGTGTACGGCCAGAACAGCTGAGGCACCTCCCATCTAAATTTAGAACTCTAGGCAGTTGTCTTTGTTGCCTAATGCCAAATCTGGTCCTGCATGGCTGTCAGCAAAAGCAATGCAGTGACGATTTCTACCATTTTGAATTTTGCTAATGGCAGCTCTCATTTGTTTGTGGGGAACAAGATGCCAGTATTGTCCTAAATTCTGGAAAGAAAACTGTTTAATGTCCTGTTCTACATTTTGTATGATGATTTCCAAACCAGAACCAGTGCTCAGTCCTGCCACAAACTGCCAAAATTAAAGGGATAGTAATGTTTCATAATAAAAGCAGCTCTAATTAATCATCATAGTATTTGGACTTTGGAGAGTGTTATTTCAGTTCTGTCAGAGTTGTAGTTCAAGAGTAATTCAATGACAAAATATCCCCCTCCCGCCCCTTTTACTGATGTAACACTGCTCAGCCAGAGCAGAAGGGAGGTGCCCAGGTTGATTGCAGAGAGGGACAATCTTCAATTAAGATAAGGTAAAAACCTGAAAAACTTGTCAAGGGGGGCAGAGCTTTCATTGTTCTCATAGGAAGAAGATTGTCCCCTTCTGTTATCTGTCTGGTCTATGGACTGGATTCCACATCTGAGAAGAGATGGCTTACACTAGGTAAAAGGGGCGGGAGAGGAAATTTTGCTTGTGAATATCTCTCAAACCATAAAGGTTTGAGAGATAAGACTTATATCGTTCTTCATGTTTTTTTAATGCCTACAAAATAAAATAATGATAAAATGAAGTATTACTATCCCTTTAAGCCTTGACTAGTGAGATTCAACGGAGCATTCTGTGGTGCAGTTAGTTTGCCTCTGATTACTCTGCCTGTTTGTGCATACGGCACCTAGTCTTAACTGATACATTGCCAATGAAAATGCATTTTATTGGTACAGTCAGCGCTGCACCTGCTCTTTTGAAGAAAACAAATCACAGAACGTGTAAACAGGTGGCTAGGTGCGTCATATTTACCAAACTGTAATCAGTACAACTAAGTAAACCAAATATCATTCTCAACAAAGCCCAGCAGAGATTTGTATTCCTACTGTGTAGCTGTAATATGTCTTTGTAGCTGGTGAACTAATGATGTGTAAAGTAGTAATAAAGAAACTATTAACTTCTAAATAATACCTCATTAACCGTAATCTTGGCAGAAAATCCTAATGGCCACTATTAATCAATCTTCTGTACCTCAGAGTGAATCTTTAACCCTTTGAGTGCCAGAGGGGTTTGCAACGCATTGCAAAGCAATGCGTTGCGTACCCCTCTGGCGCTCAAAGGGTTAATGATTACTGGATATCTTGTCCAAGCAGGTAGACATTTTGTTGTTGTTGTTGGACTCCAGTACTCCAAACTCCACCTAGTGCAATCTTCTTAAGAAAGAAAGGTGCTTCAGTAGGATGGGTGGGATTTGCATTAACTCTTTGAGCACCAGTGGGATATGCAATGCATTGAGCACCAGTGGGATATGCAATGCATTGCTTTGCAATGCATTGTACACCCTTCTAGCACTCAAAGGGTTAATGTGAAATTAACTCTCTAGTGAGATAAATTCTGCTGTTCCTTTATTATTTTAAAGGGGATATTTCACCCCTTTACAACTTTGCTTAAATACTTTTGTCATATATCGTAGATAATTAAAAATGTATAAATTAAAGAAAAAAAAATGCTTGTTTGGCAAAATTAAAAGAATAAATACAGTCCTGTACCTACTTCCGGGCAGACTGTGGTTACCTGATCTGTAACCACAGTTACCTGATCTGTAACCACAGTCTGTCACTCTGCCTCTGCTCTCCTCCCTCTATCCAGCCTCCTCCAATGATGGAGGCTTTCTGTCTGCAAGCTGGAGCTCTCTCATTGGCAGAAATCGATTGCTGGCCAATGAGAGTGCTCCAACTTACAGACAGAAAGCCTC
The DNA here is from genome assembly GCA_037306005.1 of Rhinophrynus dorsalis. NCBI lineage: Eukaryota > Metazoa > Chordata > Amphibia > Anura > Rhinophrynidae > Rhinophrynus > Rhinophrynus dorsalis. The sequence continues at coordinate 444,436,695 of CM074722.1, read as the reverse complement.
TGTCGTCAGAGGAGGCTGGATAGAGATAGGCAGAGTGGCAAGTGCTTTTTTTTTTTTTTTTTTTTTTTTTTTTTTAAATGTATACACTTTTCATGATCTACTATATAGGTAAAGTTGTAAAGAGGTGAAAGATCCCCTTTAAAGGGATAGTAATACTTCGTTTTAACTTTATTTTATTTTGTAGGCATTAAAAAAACATGAAGAATGATATAAGTCTTATCTCTCAATCCTTTATGGTTTATGAGATATTCACAAGCAAAGTTCCCCTCCCGCCCCTTTTACCTAGTGTAAGCCATCTCTTCTCAGATGTGGATCAGGTTGTATGACAGGACAGATAACAGCAGGGGACAATCTTCTTTGTATGAAAACAATGAAAGCCCTTCCCCCCTTGACAAGTTTTTCAGGTTTTTCCCTTATCTTAATTGAAGATTGTCCCTCTCTGCAGTCTACCTGGGCATCTCCCTTCTGATCTGGTTGAACAGGAGGGGAAACTTTGTTTGTGAATATCTCTTAAACCATAAAGGTTTGAGAGATAAGACTTACATCATTCTTCATGTTTTTTTAATGCCTACAAAATAAAATAAAGTTAAAACGAAGTATTACTATCCCTTTAAGTTCATAGGCTCCCTATGGCCTCGATTCAGTTCCCACTGACGACAAAAAAAACAGGTGAAGGTATTTCTTCAAGCACGGTAAGTAATTCAGTTACCTGTGCTATGAAGAAATACCGGCTAAAACCCCCCCACCTCAGGCGATAATATTGGGGGCATTTGCACTCATTGACACACCACAAAACGCCGAGATATGCCATTCAATTCCATGCATTAGGAAATAAGATCCATTAAGGGACCCACTTTAAAGGGATAGCAATACTTTAAAATTACTAATCCCACATGTAGAAGACCTTTTAAGTGAATGATTTCTTTTTTATTAACCCGATTGCGGCTCTGCTGCAGAGCCGCCGGACGGTCATACGACAGGCTTCCCCTGCAGTCAGTTACAATGCTGACTTCAAGGAAAGGGGAGGGAGGGGGAACTTTGCAAGCGAATATCTCTTAAACCATAAAGGTTTGAGAGATGTCACTGGGGGCAAATCATTTCTTTTTTTTACTACAAAATATTGGGATTAGTAATTTTAAAGTATTACTATCCCTTTAAAATGTGAAAATCTGCACTCAGTTTTTTGGGGGGACAGAGTCCTTTAACGCATCAGAATTTGAACCTGAAAAGCAGCATAAAAAAACCATGTCACCAGTGGATGTATTTATATGGGGCCCTAAGCCCCATATCAATACATCCAAAGCAATCCCAAAATGTGACAAATGTTAGTAGAATTAACACTTTGAGTGCCATTGGGGCTATGCTTACCCTACTGGCACTCAAAGGGTTAATCTGACTAAGTTAAAAAACAGCCCTTGACAAGAAACACTTTCCAGTAATCTTGCAGGGTCCTCAGCACCCTGGTCAGCTACTATCCATCTTCTTCCTTCTTCATCAGCTTCCTCCATCTTCTATCTTCTCTTCTGTCTTCTTTTCTTCCTTGTGTCAATCAGTTTCCTGTAAAAAGAAAAGAAAAGAAAAAAAAATGTGAAACATTAACCCTTTCAGTACCTCTCTGGCACTGAAAGGGTTAAATGTTGTTCAAACATCTTAATTTGGAAATATGTATATTGTTTAACCCTTTGAGTGCCAGAGGAGTACTCAACGCATTGCAGAGCAATGTGTAGCATACCTCTCCAACACTCAAAGGGTTAGAGTAATGCACATATCTCAAGTTCAAATTCTAGATTCCCCAAACGAAAAATTATTTTGCCAATAGCATTAGCTAAAAAACAATTTTTCGTTTTCAATACAAATTATATCATTTAAGCAAAAATATTGTAGCTGTGTGAAATTATCCCTATTTGTAGGCTCCTCCTCTATTGCCGGCGGCAGGAAGTGAAACAGACAAATCCCCACTTTGGTACCTTACTGGCCTATGCCCGATTCAAAAACATGGGCAGGAAATATGACCAGAAATCCATTTCTGTGGCCCAATGTCCATTGTGATTTTACTTGGCAGGACAATTGCATACGACTTAGACATATTATTTTGTCGGCTGGTAGGTGATTTTGCCTTACCACATGTTTTACCGGACACAATTGAATCGAGCTATTTAAGAGGTATTGCTTGGTATTACATAGTCACATAGGGCGGATTGCATGAAACATGCACAATCACTATTTCAATGTACTTTTGATGGAAAAATTATTACCACCAAAATGCTGGTGAATTGTGCATGTTTTTATAAATTAGTAAAAGTATGCACTTTTTTTTAGTGAATACATTCCAAAAAGTGGACATAGCTAAAACATTTGGTTTGCTTTGCCATTAATTTAGGAACACGTGCTAAGGGTGCCATTAATTTTAGATGATATGCTATTCAGCATCATGGCTTTATTAGGTTTCTAGCATCAAGAAGTGAGCAATTGCAAATAGCATAAAATTTTCCCACTGTAAATCTACGAAATAAAAATTATATAATCGTTCCCATCTCCAAGATGGGTTTTTGTTTATTTACGGGAACATTTTGCTTAAACTGCTAATATATAGTATAACTCTGTATGTTCATTTCTGCTAGAAATGTATGTAATCTTCCTTTACCACATCCCTGCCAAAAAAAATCTACAAGTTAACAGACCTTCCTCTAAAGAACCCCTTCCTCTGCTGAGTTGAATATTGATTGAGGGAGCATAAATGCCCAGGTCTTGTTGCCTGCAGAATTGTGTGAAGCTAATGATCTCCTTCAGGGCTAGGGTTGCCACCCAGCCGGTATTTAACCAGCAGGCCGGTAAAAAATTGGCTTCTGTCCAATGTTAAGTCTATGGAGGGAATGCCATGGCCGGTATTTTTTGAAGAAAAGGTGGTAACCCTATTCAGGGCCAGAGTATGCAACTGCCTTGAGCTCCAAATTTTGAGGTGCGCCTCAGCTGTGCTGTCCATACCCACATTTTTATGGCCAGAGCACTCTCAATGTTCCTGCACCAGTTTTATATCCTTTTGCAGGAATGATAGCTGTAATCTCTTAGATGCTAGCGAGATCTACAGTGCATAACTCCACAATGCCTTAGAGATCTCTCTAGCAACCAAAGGGTTAAAGTGTTTTTCATTCTTGCATGTTAAAGCGATAGTAATACTTAAATTTAACTATAATGCATATTGTAGCCCTTAAAAATCCAAATTAAATGACCCCAGCGGCATCTCTAAAACCTTTATGGTTTCAGAGATATCCGCTTTCAAAGTTCCCCCTCCCCTGACATCAGCGATCTAGCTGACTGCAGGGGAATCCGGTCCCTGAACAAGAGGTGGCTCTGCAGCAAAGCTGAGATCGCGTTATGGAAAAAGAAGTCTTTAACTGAAAAGGTCTTCTACTTGTGCTTGCAAACCAAGCACACATAGAAGGCCGTTCCAGTGAAGTATTTCTTTTTCCATAACGCGATCTTGGCTCTGCTGAAGAGCCTCCGCTGGTCCTGAGACCGGATTCCCCAGCAGTCAGTTAGATTGCTGACATCAGGGATGGGGGAACTATGAAAGCGGATGTCTCTCAAACCATAAAGGTTTGAGAGATGCCGATGGGGTCATTTAATTTGTTTTTTTAGGGGCTACAAGATGCATTATAGTTAAATTTAAGTATTACTGTTCATTTAAGACAAAGAGTATTTTCTGTGTCAGGAAACAGAGGATGGGACTGGGGGCAGTACTTAATACACTTATTATGCATTAGGCTGACCCATGCTCTGGATCAGTTGAGAACATAATGTGGGTCGTGGGTAATGTATGAATTTGCCGGAGCAGCTCATTTTCTATCCTGAGAAGCTGCCTCTCTATTTATGCACATTGTGATAATGGACTAGAGTGTAGGCATTCTTTAGAACATACCAGCTCACACACTCTGTCATTGTTGAATTATAAGCTGGCAAGTCACGAATGTCCCCCATTGCATGTGCAGGGAACTCAAGTAAAATTTCAGTACTTTCCTCTACTCCACATTCATACATAACCTTAAACCACCCAAACCCTTCCCCACTGCCCACTGCAAGTAGATTAGTAACTTGGCATCAGGTAGGATGGGATGCAGCATTTAGATTAGAGCAAAATCATGATAGTTAACCCCCTGCCAACCCCCCTGCTGCAAATCCCCTAAGACTGGAGGGGTAGTTAATGGTTTGACCTCCAGCTGTTGTTAACTACTGGGATGATGGGAGATGTAGTCTGACTCCTCAACATCTAGAGGTCCATAGATTGGCTATCCCTGCACTAAGATCTCAGCATGCTCAAAAAGAGTGGGAGTACATGACAATTGAAAAAGGAATTTAATATAATGGTGTAATAATGTTTGTCATCTTCCAAATGTCCTTTCAGGCTGGAAATGTCACCTGTATCCCCCCTGTTTGTCCTCCTGTCACATGCACTGAGCCCTTCATGTCTGACTGCTGCTTGAGATGCCCAGGTCAGTGATGTTGTTATTATAATTAACTATAATTAACTGTTGCGCTTGCGCACCTTGGGGGAGTTTCACCAAGCACTGATAAAAAAATGCTAAAGTGGAGATGACCTCCAGTTTATCACTTCTCCAGTTCCTATGTTATTCTATAGAGCCTATGCACTAGGATCTCCAAACCTGAAGAAACCTTAGTGCAAAGGCTCCATAGAATAACATAGGAACTGGAGAAGTCATCTATATTTTGTCACTTCTTTATCACCGCTTAGTGAATCTCTCCTCTGATGTCTTCATTCCAAGACAGTGTATATAGTCCTAGATAGGGACTTCCCAGGGTTTGAGACAGATTTAAAGGGGTAGTAATGTTTCACAAAAAAACTTCATAGTATTTAGGCCATAGATAGTGTTATTTCAGTACTGTCAGAGTTGTAGTTCAAGAGTAATTGAATGATAAAGTATCCCCCTCCCACCCATTTTACCTAGTGTAAGTCACCTCCCATCAGATGTGGAAACTAGTCCTGGGACCAGACAGCTCACAGCAAGGGGCTATCTTCTTACTGTGAACATAAGGAAAACACTGCCCCCTTGTCAAGTTTTTCCTTATGCTCACTGAAGATTGTCACTCACTGCGATCCATCCGGACAGTCTTGCTGCTCTGAGATGAGCAGTGTTACATCAGTAAAAGGGACTGGAGGGGGATACTTTATCATTCAATTACTCTTGAACTACAACTCTGACAGCATTGAAATAACACTCTCCATGGCCCAAATACTATGAAGATTAACTGGAGCTGCTGGTTTTGTGAAACATTACTATCCCTTTAAATTAGAGGAATGTCCCTGTAAATCCAGGACATGTGGTCACACTAAGGTACTGATAAATGTTTAGGAAGCTAAAGAAGAACAATTCTGGAACAAACCAACTACACTGCAGGGTTGTCCCAGAAGGAGGCTTCCCATGGCCCGGAACACAGATTTACATTATGGGAATGTCCTGGTAAAGCCAAGATGTGTTCACATGAAAGCACTGGGAGACACATTCAGGATACTAAAGAAGAACAATTCTGGAGCAAATCAACTGCACCATGGGGACAAATTATGTTTTCCATTGATTTAAATCATGCGTTTAACCTCTTGAATGTTAGAGAGATCATTGTTGAAAGCCCCATTTCCATCAAAGTAAAAATGAGAATTTTTATTTGTCCCTTGTGGTTCAACTGGTTTGCCCCATAACTGCTCACAGCTATCTTCCTGAATATGGCCCTGGACACTGTAATTAACATGATAAAGGTTGTTACTATTGGTGTTATTGTATATGAAGTAAAAAGCTGATTTAGGGGCTTTTTGACTGTTATCTCCTGCAGGCATCAGTGGGAGTTAACACATAAAACGTGCAAAATGTCCTTTTCTCATATATAATCTGGAGCTATATGATGACACTCTATCAACCCTTTTAATGCCAGAAGCAATACTGGAGCAATGTGAAGCAATATGTTGCAAGGAACTCTGGCAGTCAAAGAGTTAAGGGCATTTTCTTCTGGTACTCAAATGACTAAATCATTAATATTTATGTCTTATTATGAAAAAAATATATTGCAGTGTTTTTTCTGCTAAGTAAACCAAACATTGGAGATGCTTCATATAAAAGTTATTTCTGCTAAAAAAAGCTTTTAAATCAATACTAGGTGGTAATAATATTGCTCCAATGTCAACAAAAGAAAAATGCATTACATGATCTGGTGTGAACTACTGTGACTTGAATGAAGCATTTCTCAGCACTGGGAGGATCCTTGTTTTACTCAGTAGGATATATCAGGCATATCAATCATGGCCCCCTCGCTGTTTTAAACTGCCAATCCCTGTATTATTCACACTACATAATAGTACGTGGCCCATAGAGCTATTTTATCACTTCAGTATACCTTGTTACGGAATCCTGCCTGACTCTATAAACAACAGCACAGGGTGGTGGAATGAAGGTAGACACAGTGGTAATGGGCCATTTGGGCTCATGTTCTCCTCTGCAAGTAGAAATACACTCACAGTACCCTCAAATTAGAAAGTCATTGAAGTTCTGTTTTTCTAACCACTTGAATGCATATCTAGGCATTGAGCACCCCTCTTGCACTTCAAAGGACAAAGTTTTCCCCACTACCTTCAGCTCTGTCCCACAGCCTGTCGATCTTTCTCTGTTCTGCCTAGTTCCCACCTCTGATGGAGGATTCCAGCATATGATCTGGCTCGCTCTCTTGCAAATGCAGGTCCAGGTCATTGTACAGGCACATACTGAGCATGTTCACTCACTCAGTCCTTTATAAAAAGTTCCAGTCTGCTTGCTTCTCTGGCTGTTCTTAGTATGGCAAGTGGACTGGTACTTTTTATAAAGGACTGAGCGCATAAATGTGCTCAGTCTGTGCCTGCACAATGACTTGGACATGCACTTGCAAGAGAGCGCGCCAGGTCATATGTCGGAATCCTCTGTCATCTGAGGAGGTGGGAACGAGGCACTACTTGGGGAGGGGAAGAGAAGAAGATTGACACGCCGTGAGACAGATATGTCCTTCAGCCTGTCCTGATCGTATGTCACCAGCATAACTTTACAAGCCAATATCTTGTGTAATAAAGAATGATATTGAAAAAAAAATGGATAACAGCAAGGGAACTTTAAGATGAAGACAACTTTACTAAAGGTGAGAGGTCCCTGTTAAGGGGACATTATACACAAGCTGCAGGGACAAAAGCATTGGCCATAGAGCTAAAGACGACAGGAAAGACTTCGAAAACAGAATTACAGTTTCTTCATAAATGGAGGACACTATGAACCTGTTTCTAAATCCAGAGCATCCAGGGTAGGGACCCCATTTTCATTAGCTGGAGAGTGGGTGGAGCTGGTAAGTGTGTTTGTGTATGTTGGCTTCACTATTTTCTTCTATGTCCCACTACCTTCTTCATGTTGATCACCCCCCATGTCACAATTCTTTCTCCAAAAGCCTTGGTAGTTTTTATTTATTTAATTGTTTATTTAAAAAATGTTTTACGAGGAAAAATATACTGGGTTTTATCTCTTTTTCCAGTATGTCCTGGAGATCATTTACAGCACATAGTTACACAAATAAAGGAACAAAAACAAAATTTCTCTTATGCCCTATGTGGAACACAGGAACCATGAGGTAAAGTATCTTCTTGCAAGAGGGCAGGGCACTTACCTTAAAAGGACAATATGTTAATATTTCTAGACAATCCCCATCAGTCCGTTCCTTTACTTGTGGATACTATAAATTATTTTAGGAAATTTTCTGGTTTAAAGATCAGCTATGAGAAATCTCAGGCCTTGTCCTTAGCTAGGTCAAGACCAGCTGAGGAAATACTTAACTTTCCTTTTGCATGGACTGATTCTGAATTAAAATTCCTTGGGATCATACTTCCTGGGATCCTGCTTTATTATATCATAGGAACTTTCTACCATTGATTCAAAAAGTGTTTTCGGAGCTCAAAAATTGGTGTCCATTTCCGTTTTCCTTTATTGGCCGTTGTAACCTTATCAAAATGGTTAGTTTTCCTCAACTGCTATATCAAATCCAAATGCTTCCTCTTTTTCTCTCCAAGCATGATTGTACTGTTTCGGATAGGGCTTTTCGTCGGTTTGTTTGGCAGGGTAAGAAGTCTTGCATTAGTTTAGGCAAATGAGACTTCTGCAGTTGGAGTGGGGTTTGAATTTTCCTAATGTGCATTTATATAATATGGCAAGTTTACTTAGAATTGCTATTGACTGGATTCATGCTACTAGTATTTACACGGATTTTGCACTTGATTGTGAATTGGCAAAGCCTTTTGATCTTAGATATCTATTGCATGCCCCTCTCTCCACCATCCCTCTTTGCATACGGAATAATTTACTACTCTTGGGGATTGATAAAGCGTGGCAAGTTGTACATCAAACATTTTATGCCTCTAAACATGCATCTATTTATTTACCTTTCCTGGGGAACGTGGATTTCCAACATGGTTCTCCTGACCCTAGATAAAAAGCTTTGAGCTAGAGCTCATTTAGCGGTGGTGGTAGATTTGATTAACCCTGACACACATGTTCTCCTCAATTTTCAAGATCTCAAAACGGCTGCTAATTTGCCCAATAATCATCTCTTTCTCTTTTTTCAAGCGCGGCACTATGCCACCACCACTTTACAAACTCTGCCGGCTAGTCCGCTCTCCTCAGTATTGAACAGGTATATATCTCCACTACAAAGGGAAAACCTTACACAGCTTCTCTCTATTACATTCTTTCTCAGGAACTTGAATAGATCACTCCCATACTGTCGGGTGGGTGACTAAAGTGGAGGACGATTTTCCCTGACCTGGACTTGTATAATGCTTTTATTAAGAGACTTAAATCTAACTCTTCTGCCTACTTCCATGATACCCTATATAGTCTTCTTCATCATACGTACATATCTCCTTCCAGGCTAAGAAAATGCATCTTCCTACCTCTGACTCTTGTTTTAAATGCAACTTGCCTGGGGCCACGTTGTTCCTTAATTGATGGGATTGCGTGGTTATTCAGACATTTTGGTGCCAGGTTGTGGATGAGCTCTCTGAGATCTTTGAATGTCCAATCCAGAGCTCCCCGTTGGAGTTTTTGTTGGGGTTGGATCTATCTCTTAATCAATTTACTAAGCCACAGGCGAAATTGTTTCATGTTTTACTACTCACTGCCATCAAAACTATACTTACTCAATGGATCCGGCAGGATGCCCCGACGGTGAACCAGTGGCGTGACAAAGCGAACCTGGTTCTCTGTGCTGAGTGGTTAGCATCTTTGGCTAAGAGGGAGACTTTAGAGTTCAAGTTTTGGCAAATTTGGGAACCGTTTACACACTTAGTTTCCAACACACTTCCTGGTGCCTTCTTCATGATATTTGGATGAATGCATAAGTTATCTCCCATAACTACCATACCTGGCCCGGTATTCCTTTTTTTTTTAATTTTTTTTGTTCTCTCGTGTTCATGCTACCGGGGGACTGGTGGATACCTTGGGGGTTGTGCCGGGATTGGGGTTGCTGCAAAATTTATTTATTTATTTATTATTATTCTCTCATATCTTTCGTTTTTCTTGTTATCTTTCTGTCTTCCCTTCCTTTGTAGTGTGGGTTTTTGTTCCGTCCCTTCTCCCTCCCTTGTTTTGGTTTGTTTTAATGTGGTTTCACTGATTTATCGTACCCATTGATGTCTGTAATGTTGAGGGACTTCTGAGTCTAGACTTGTGGGAAGGGTATTACTGCATTTGTCTTCTAGTTTATGTAAACCCTTCTCAGATTCCTCATTTGTGATGTATCAGCCATCTGACCTTCTCTACCCCGTTTTTCTTTTATCCTTTTCTTTTATCCCTGACTTTCATGCTTTTGCTATTATCAGTGGTGAAATCATTATATTTATAATTTTTGTCTTTTCTGTCTTACTGTTCCTGTTACTATTTGTACTGTTGATCATAATAATAATAATAATAATACAAAGTTTGAACCCAGAACTGTCACTCTTTTGCTTTCTGCATACAGCTCCAAGGACTTTCAACTAGCCAGCCAGCATAGCAACAGCTCCTGGTGTATATTTGCATATATATGACAATTATTTTCCTATAAAGCAAGTTCAGGAACCAGGAAATGTGTCTGAAAAAACAGGATGTTATGTTACATAAATTCTTAATATCAATAATTGTTAACCCTAGAGACGATTTGACTGTTTACATTACAGATGGATGTGAATTCCAAGATCAAGTTTATCCCCATGGAGCCAAGTTTAGCCGAGATGACCATGGATGCACCAACTGTTTATGTCAGGTCTGGACAGTCCTGGTTAATGCCAGTGAGATTGGTCTATAACATTCAGTGAAACTGAGCAAAGATGGGAGGTGTGATCCTCTGGATTTCCAGCAATTGTTGGGCTTGCAAATTACATATAATATCCTTTTCAATGATGTGTCACATACAAATAAAAGCCCCTTGGATGCTAGAGCAGGGGTGGGTGACCCGAGTCCCTCTAGCTGTGGAGAACTACAGCTCATATCATCCTCAGCCAGCCAATGGCTAGAGGGCCTCAGGTTGCCCATCACAGTACTAGATGTTTCTCACATTACAAAGAAATACAATAGCAACATTTTTTGCATCCCAGATATTAAATGAATGAAGATAATATGTGTACATGTTCTTCTAACATCATCACTAAAACGTTTACATTGTGTGGGTGACTGGTAGAAAAATCACCAAGAGCCAATGGCAAACCTGCTTTAAAGCGGAACTACCACCCTTAAAAAATGTTGTATCAAATAATCCCCCATCTGACGACTAGCTGATCAGTAGCGCTAGTCACCAGAATTCTTACCCGTTCATGAGAATGAGCCTCTACTCCAGGACTGACAGGCAGGACGGAGCACAGACATCTTTCCATAGTGATGTCTGAGTGCCTGCTCTGTCAGTCCCAGCTGGCTCTAGGAGATGTTGCTAGGAGCCATTCGGCTCCCAAAGGGACTGGCAGCGCAGGCGTGCGGACGTCACTAGGGTATGATGTCCGCAATCCGTCCTGCCTGTCAGTCCTGGAGTAGAGGCTCATTATGATGAACGGGTAAGAATTCTGGGACTAGCGCTACTGATCAGCTAGTCGCCAGATGGGGGATTATTTGATACAACATTTTGTAAGGATGGTAGTTCCGCTTTAAAGTGGACCTGTCAGCAAAAAATAACTTTTGCCTATTAATTAACAAAAGATCATTTTTGTAAGATGCACAGTTTTCTTAAATTTTTTACTTTTAAGGCTGGGTCCACACAAGAGGTGTAAGCAGCTCTACAATTCAGTACCATTTAAAGTGCCTGTTTACTCACCTTCAATTGCCCATAATCCCCTGGTGAGCCTCTTGGGGAGTATGGCAAGTATATGGTAGAAGTGGGACAGGTGCTGAATCAGTGCTGAATCGGTGTCAGCTATATATATATATATATATATATATATATATATATATATATATATATATATATATATATATATACACATATATATATATATATTTTTTTTTTTTTTGCAGGGTCCATCTTGCTGAGTACAACCACCACTGAGAGATGTTTTATTCAGAAGTTATTTAAACTAAAACGTGAGGCTTAGTACCTCCATACCTGAAACTTTACAGCTGTTCCGTTGCTACAAGTTCTTATGGAGGTTTATGGTCAACTGACCAGAGCTGTCCATAGACTGCAGTAGTAACAGCACCTCCATAACATTTCAGGCCATGGAGGTACGCCACCCAAAAAATACAAGTTTGAGCTGAAATAACAAAACATCTCTTGGCAGTGGTAGTACTACTCAGCAAAATGGACCCTGTAATATATATATACTAGTGTAAAAGCCCGTGTACACGGGCCAAGGTCCGGGTAATGTTAACCCTTTGAGTTTCAGAGGGGTAAGCACGTACCCCTCTGGCACTCAAAGGGTTAAGAGGCCGGTCCTGCTCTGCGTCCTGCCACCAACGCAGTCATGCACTGTAGAGACCGCCCAAAAGCACAGACTGCTCCCAGCATTCCTACACCTCCCAGCATTGTGTGTGTTCGGGCAGTCTCAACTGCGCATGACGGCTTCTGACGAACATCCTAGCAACTTATTATATAGGATTATTAAGTGTTACTATCCAATTCAATTACTTTTTAAAAAAACATCTTTTAGCCGTAGGAGCACTACAATGTATATTTATTCAATATTAAGATTTACAGTCACTTTAAGATTTACAGTATTAAGTATTACTATCCATTTAAATACCTGAAGTGCATGTACTATTTTAAAATAAAAGTTAATTGAAATAGTATATGTAGTAAACATGTTCAACCAGCAATTTTAACATTAAAATGAAGGAAAACATTAATTCATATTTATAAATATGGGCCAGAATAACTTAAAAAAATATATTAAATCCCAATGGTCCATATTCAGAAAGTGTAAGCGAAGCAATTCCAGAACAAACAATCTGCACCATAGGAAACAAATTAATATTTCCAATGAATTAAATGGGGCTTTTAACCCCTTAAATGCTAGCGAGGTCTCCAAATGGGAACTGGGGAATTGTATTTGTACCTCTGTTGGGCAGTTGTATTGTTCTCGATTTGACCTTTGGTTTCCTGAGTACGACCCAACGTTAACCCTTTGAGTGCCAGAAGGGTATGCAACGCATTGCTTTGTAATGTGTTGCGTACCTCTCTAGCACTCAAAGGTTTAAACAAGCAGATGTGCCTATTATAATTGTCACACTTGTGCTGGGCATCAACAAAGCATTTCTATATTTGGGGCCACCTCTCACAGTTATGCCAGGGGACAGAGGACATTTTAAAATACTCCTAGTGTAAGGAAAGTATGCACTTCATTAATGGATCAGTAGTTTTTTTACTTTAAAAAGCAAACATATGTTGTAAGGATTTTCCTGCTAAGTACAAAAAGGCTAGTCCCATTGCTGACAGTTGTTTTATTCCAAAGTTATTTCAGTTCATATTGCCACAAAGTGGTAGTGCTGTTATTATTACAATCTATTGAGAATTAATCCCACTGGAGATGTGAGCCACAGGCTACAGGTCTTTCTAGTAGCTGGCAGTAATTGTGCATCAGTGGGAATTTTACTCAGTCCTACAATATGTGTTTTTCATAATTAGACTTTATTAATCCAATACATCTAGGACAAGATGCATTAATACTGCGTCACTCCCACTGCTGTCAGATGTTTTATTCAAAAATTATAGCAGTTTAAATAACTAGGAAGTGAATTTACTGTGTTTACTTCCTGATAGTTCTAACTGACAGGAAGTGACAGGCAGTTTCTATCACATTCTATGGAGAACTGTATGTCTCTGACTTTTCTCTCCATTAGAATCTACCAGGAAATCTAATTAGAATTTGACCACTAGAGGGCACTGCTAATGTAAAAAAAACATGGGTTTAAACTGTAATAACTCTGGAAATATAAATCTCTAGGCAGTGGGAGTACCATTATTTTACTCAATAGGAAAATCCCTACAATATATATTTTTTTCATTAAAAAAAAGTTTACTGCTCCTTTAAGGATAATGACTATAAAATACAGACATCACAAGATATACAAAATCACTTTTCATAATGAAGATGTACAGCTCACTGGCAACATTATAGTCAGACTATTTATTCAGTGAATACTGGTAGCTCTTATTATCTATACCAGGGATAGTTTTGACCTCCAGCTGTTTGGGACTAGAACTCTCATTATGATCAAAGATTGTCTGCTCCTGCTCTAACCTCAGTGTGCAAATAGAACTCCACACTTAAAAGTGTAGAGAACTATTTTTGTTCACTATGTCTGAGTAATATCTATGTATAAAACATTTTCAGTGACAAAATGGCCACATTGCTCTGTGTCCTCCAAGGAGGTATTTTTCTGTTCCCTGCCAATCATTATATATGAACTGGCTACAATGGTGACATTAAAGGGATAGTATTACTTCAAAATTACTATCCCTCATATCGTAGCCCTTAATAAACTGAGTTAAATGACACCAGTGGCATCTCTCAAACCTTTATGGTTTAAGAGATAGCCGCTTTCAAAGTTTCCTCTCCCCTGCTGTCAGCATTCTGCTGCCAGCAGGAGAATCCGGTCTCTGAATCAAGAGGAGGCTCTTCAGCAGAGCCGATATCTCGTTATGGAAAGAAAAATGAATAATTGAAACAGTCTTCTATGTGTGCTTGGTTTCAATGAATCATTTTTCCTTCCATAATGAGATATTGGCTCTGTTTAAGAGCCTCTGCCTGTCCCGGGACCGGATTCCCCTGCTGGCAGCAGAACGCTGACAACAGGGGAGAGGAAACTTTGAAAGCGGCTATCTCTTAAACCATAAAGGTCTGAGAGATGCCGCTGGTGTCATTTAACTCAGTTTATTAAGGGCTACAATATGAGGGATAGTAATTTTGAAGTAATACTGTCCCTTTAAGGCAGTGGTTCTCAGCTTTTTTTACTCAAGGCACACCTAACACGCAATCTGGAACTTTCGGGGCACCCCTAACATGTTTAATGTAATTTTTCTAGGGCAAAATAAAGGGTCCAGTTAATAAATATACAGATATTATTAGGTCTCATAATCAGAGTAATAAAATTAAACATATTGTGCATAACAATTTCCATATTTCTACATTTAAAAGACAATATTCACTTTTTTTGTCAGAAAACATGGGGCATGTTTATTTGATGTCCGCTGCAGACCAAAGTGCCACGGCACCCTGTATGAGAATCACTGCGTTAAGGGCTTGTTTACAAAGATATTGTGTATTGGAGGAGTCGTGAGCTGAAATGTAGTAAATGCATCTCCCCATTTAATACGTTCCCTGTGTTTTTTTGTGTTTTTCTGTCCCCTCTTTAGAATGGTGTGGTTGAATGTTCATTTGTTCCATGTCCCAGTCTAGAGTGTCCAAGGGAGGACTGGGTGCTGGAGTCTAGCCAATGCTGCTTTCAATGCCAGAAGCCCCCACAGAGTACAGGTAAGAGATGAGTGTTTAATGCTGGTTCATCTAAAGACCTCTTTAAGAAACAAAAAAAGACTTCATGGTGGGTGTCCTTCATACATCATTTGGTTATATCCATATGCTATTTTTATTTGCATTATATGTATACTAGTTTAAAAGCCTGTGTACATAGGCCATAGTGCCACCCAGCAACCTCAGCTGGTGCCTGGAGCCTCTCTGCTCACCAGCTGGTCCCAGGAAGGTGTGCAGATTCAGATCACCCCGCTGTGTATCAGCTGCGGCACATCTGCAGCGTGGGCAGTCTCTACTGTGCATGACTGCAGCGTGGGCAGTCTCTACTGTGCATAACTGCAGCGTGGGCAGTCTCTACTGTGCATAACTGCAGCGTGGGCAGTCTCTACTGTGCATGACTGCAGCGTGGGCAGTCTCTACTGCGCATGACAGCTTCTGACAAACATCATAGCCTTTTATTATATAGGATTGTAGTCTACTACCAGGTTAGTCTCTCTCTCAGAAGCCATTCAGATTTATTGTAGCCCATTATGTGCTGTTGAAGGGGGTGACCTAGAGGCAGATTTCAACAGAGATCACTACATACTGGAAACTGCAGATTACATATATAGTATATATACATAAATGCACCTGACTGTTGTAGGGAGGATACATGCCTAGGTAACTTAATCTGTTAGACAACTTGAATCACTTATTCCCGTTTTAGAGGTTCATAAGTTGATAAGTTCATCCTTGATAAAGATCCATGCAAGGATCGAAACGTTGACCATAAATAAAGTTACACATGTTCTTCACGTATAAGACCTGAGAGTGCCGATTTCGTTTAAATATATATATATATATATATATATATATATATATATATATATATATATTACTGCTCCTTTAACCATTTAGATGATGGAAATGTATCTAGCGTCCAAGGAGTTGATGTTACCAATTTTCCATATTATCTGTGTAATCTGTGCAATCCCTCTATCTTCCTCTTGTTCCGTGCCAAGGATGCCCTTTTGATGATAATGGAATTGAGATTCCCATTGGTCAGATCTGGTCCCCCGGAGATCCTTGTGCAGTATGTATTTGTCAGGTAAGCTGAAATTGTTGGGTTTAAAAGAAAGGTTCCTTTGTTAGTTCCAAGAAGCAACAATTTCAATAATTCTCTGGCTAGCACTTAAAGTGATAGTAATGTTTCACAAAAATAGCAGCTCCAATTAATCTTCATAGTATTTAAGCCATAGAGAGTGTTATTTCAATACTGTGAGAGTGGTAGTTCAAGAGTAATTGAATGATAAAGTTTCCTCCTCCCTCCCCTTTTACCTAGTGTAAGCCCCCACTCCTCAGATGTGGAATCCAGTCCATACACCAGACAGCTCACATCAAGGGTCAATCTTCTTACTGTGAGAACAATGAAAACCCTGCCCCCCTTGACAGGTTTTTGAGCTTTTTCCCTTATCTTAATTGAAGATTGTCCCTCTCTGCAATCTACCTGGACACACCCTTCTGCTCTGAGATGAGCAGTGTTACATCAGTAAAAGGGGCGGGAGGGGGATACTTTATCATTCAATTACTCTTGAACTACAACTCTGACAAAATTGAAATAACACTCTCCATGGCCCAAATACTATAATTATTAATTAGAGCTGCTTTTATTATGAAACATTACTATCCCTTTAAGGGTATAGTAGTTATTTTATGAAAATATGTCTATCACATTACTTTGCCTGTTGAGTAAAAAATGGTACCTCCACAACTGAGAGAAGTTTCATTTAAATTACATTTCAAATCTGACAATAGATTGCAGTGTTTCTTTTCCTGGAGACTTTTGTTCTCTATAGAACATATAGCAACAGTGCCTCCTAGTGGTGACTTTTCATACAACAAATTTGCTTAATGAATTAAAAAAAAATCAAATACTTTTGAACAAAGCATCTCACATCAGTGGAAATGTCCTTTTTTTACTCATTCCAGTAACAACTCCCCTGGCTGTTTTCATGTGTCATTTAGCAGTCAAGATAAAGGGCACAATAATGACAGGAAACATCAGTATTTGATCCACATAATTATTGTAATTTTGTATGAGAACTGAAGAGGTCTGTTTTTACTGAGCCCTTTTCAATGAGTTAAGAAGCCACACATTCATAGGGAGAAAAAAAAACACCCATTAAAGTTAAAAATCACTACTTTATTTTGATGTGCTCCAAATCAAACTGATGTGAAGGTCTTTCTCATTTCACTTGGAGCATCCATTCTTATTCGTAGACCATATTTCAAGGCATTGTATTCTGAACCTTATTCATTAAGCTTAAGAGGTGCAGTTCTGGAGTAGACCAACTACACTGCAGGTTTGAAACAAAAATTCCACAGATTCGTATTAATTTAAATGGAGCTGAGAGCATACCTGTTAATGAACCTGGGGTTATAGTATGAGCCCCAGGGGGTCATCAAGAGACCAGAATGGGGGTCGGAAAAGAAACCTCTGGTGCTCTTTCTTTAGCCCATCAACAGAGACTGGACACCAAGGGCTAGATTCTATTGTAGATGCTAGATGTTAACACCAGTTTTATCAAACATTTTCCTACTGAAGTCTATGGGGAAAACCAGAGATAAAAGCAGTGATAAAATTAGCATCTGTAATAGAATTAAGCCCCAAGACTCTATGGTGGAGTCTAACAGTCTATTGAGGTTGGGTATACAACCCACAAAGTTTATGCCTGTAAGCCACAAACTTGCGGATTGTGATTCAGGCCTCTGCTATATATGGGCTGCACAGGGCAGGCACAAGCTTTTAAGTAGGTCTGCTCCCATTAGACCAGTGAAAATTTTCAGTTCCCCACTATGGTGCAGTCGATTTGCTCCAGAATTGCCTCTCTGTGGCTTGATGAATAAAACTCTCTGAATCCTCAATCAATAAAGCAAACAGTCTCTCCAGAAGATGTGGAGTATTAGATGGTGCCATTTCCTTAATTTACTCGAGGAAATTCCTCTAGGTCAGTTAATCTTACACTGACTGCCATCTGAGGATTATGGGCATTGTAGCCCAACAACAGCTGGATAAAGGCTGCCCACTCCTGGCACATGTGCAAGAGCAGCAAATAAATACTGGGGTGCTAAATCTTTTCTACTGTGCATTGCGTTGGAGACCTATTGATTTTAAATGCCATTTAAATCAATGGGTACTTTGGTGCAGTTAAACTTAATGGATTCTGCCCCATATAGTCTCAAAAATTAGATCTACATTAGAGATAGAATTGAATTGTCTGTGTTACCCCTTTGGTGATGAACAGGACTCCAGCAGATGCTTTGCAAGAAGTTGGAAATCTCTCTAGTATCTAGTGGGGTAAAGGGAAATTAATATCTGAAAAGCAAAATGGGACTAAATACCGGAATACTGAAATAGTAATATGTTATTTGACCCTTTATTGAAGATACAAAACATACAGGGTATGAAAATATGAGGACGTTGAAGGAAGACACAGCTTCCAAGTTGTAAAGTAAATTGTTACAATACGTCCACAAAATGCACTCAATGCATTGGATACTTCTCTAGCTCTCAAAGGGTTAACAGTATATTAATATATTTTACCTAATATTTTTCTTTTTTATTTGATTACGTGTATTTAGTCTGTGTTAGTTATTTTAGTTTCTCTCCTTTCACTTTTGGTGACAAGTGCCTTTTATCTACTCTCTCTCTGTGAATCTGCAGAGGATCATAAGAACTCTGTCTGAGAGTGTAACACATTTTATTTGCTATTGTGCTGAAAAATCAGCACAAAGGAATAGCCTGAAACACACAGACAGATTTCTTATGGTCCACTGGACAGAGCTTTTTCTAGGGCAGTGCAATGAGCACCACTGAACTGGGCACCACCGAGAGGGTTGTGCCAACTCCCCATCTCCTCCCAACAATAGAAATACAAGTTTATCACCCCACCTCCCTCAGTCCACTACACACGTTTTAATAGTATTGTATTTAACCCCTTAAGGCAGTGTTTCTCAACTCCTGCCCTCAGGACCCACTAACAGGCCAGTACTTAGGGATTTCTCTGCTGGAGCACAGGTGTGGTGATCAGAGGCTCATTCACATTGATTAACTCACCTGTGCTCTAACAAGGAAATCATCAAATCCTGGCCTGTTAGTGGGTCCTGAGGACAGGAGTTAAGAAACACTGCCTTAAAGGGGAACTACCACCCCACACAATCTTTACCTTCACTAAGTCCCCATCTGGCGACTAGCTGCTTAGTAGTGCTAGTCGACAGAATAATTACCTTATTTAATAGATTTCTCTTCTCTTCCATGGGCGACAGGCAGGACAGAGCACGGACATCTTGCTATTGTGACGTCCGCGCACCTGCGCTGTCAGTCCTAGCCGGGTCTAGGAGACGTTGCTAGGAGCCATTTGGCTCCAGCTGGGACTGACAGAGCAGGCACGCGGACGTCACAATGGCAAGATGTCCGCGCTCCGTCCTGCCTGTCACCAATGGAAGAGAGCAGAAATCTATTAAATAAGGTAATTATTCTGGAGACTAGCGCTACTAAGCAGCTAGTCGACAGATGGGTACTTAGTGAAGGTAAAGATTGTGTGGGGAGGTAGTTCCCCTTTAAGGACCAGTGGTCCTGGGACATTTCCTTCCCTTAAGGACCGCTTTGATCCTTGCCGACACTCCAGTACACATGACCTGTTGCGTGTATCGGCGTGCCTCTTTGAGGCCTGAAAGAGATCGCTCCAGTCTTGTAGCGGGCAATTTTAGGCCCCATTTTTACTTACAGCACTCCCGATGGAGCGCTGTAAGTAAAAAGAACATGACATACTATGACCGCCATCAGTCCTTAAGTATTTAAGGACCGTGACGGTCAAAGTACGTCATCTAATCCTTAAGGGGTTAACATTACCTCCGACGGCTCTAACCCTCTGAGTGCCAGAGGGTAGAGCAGGGAGGTTAATAAGTAATTAGAAAAATGTAGTAATTCTGCAAAATCGTTAAAGGCTATAGTGTTTCACATTTACTGATAACAGACTTTGTATGTGAGTTTAGGCAGACAGCTCTATTGTGTGCAAGAAAACAGACTGTGTAGAGACCTGCCCTCATCCGATCGTAGTGCCAGGACAGTGCTGCCCTGATTGCTCAGCAGGTAAGAGCATGTAATGTGTGCAGAGTCAAGATTGTAAACAAAATGTATTAGCATGTAAGAGGTCTAACACACAGACATTGTATCAAAGGAAGCAAACTGTGTACACTACACACAGGGGGCTCAGAGACCCTAATATCTAAAATGTAAATCAAACAAAGAAAAAAGTAACAATATATAAATGTCACTCAGCTTCTAAAAAGTTTATTTTATAAATACTGATCTGAAAAATAGTCCCTAACATAAATTATAAAACAAAAATAAATAATAAACTCCAAAACAGGACACCCACACAATAGTCAAGTACATCCACCCCTCCCCTCACATATATAACCCCAAATACATTTTAAAAATCAATCAGACCATAAGGAACTGGAAAAAGAGTTTTTAGAAGCAACCATGCAAATAGTGTTTACAGAAGAAGAATATTTGCACAGCTTGAATTCATTCTACAGGAAAAGGGCACAGAGAAGATGGACATGGAAAACCCCTAATGGTAAAACAAGTGAAGTGGCATCAAAGGAATACATTTTAAAGGGATAGTAATACTTCGTTTTATCTTTATTTTATTTTGTAGGCATTAAAGGGATAGTAATACTTCGTTTTAACTTTATTTTATTTTGTAGGCATTAAAAAAACATGAAGAATGATATAAGTCTTATCTCTCAAACCTTTATGGTTTAAGAGATATTCACAAGCAAAGTTTCCCCTCCCGCCCCTTTTACCTAGTATAAGCCATCTCTTCTCAGATGTGGAATGCAGTCCATAGACCAGACAGATAACAGCAGGGGACAATCTTCTTCCTATGAGAACAATGAAAGCCCTGCCTCCTTGACAAGTTTTTCAGGTTTTTCCCTTATCTTAATTGAAGATTGTCCCTCTCTGCAGTCTACCTGGGCACCTCCCTTCTGATCTGGCTGAGCAGTGTTACATCAGTAAAAGGAGCGGGAGAGGGATACTTTGTCATTGAATTACTCTTGAACTACAACTCTGACAGAATTGAAATAACACTCTCCAAAGTCCAAATACTATGATGATTAATTAGAGCTGCTTTTATTATGAAACATTACTATTCCTTTAACGTTGGATGTGCCTATCGTCTAGTGAGTGCAAAAATCAAAATTGACTGCACAAAAAAGAAAGAAAATTATCAGGTCAACAAACATGAAGACTGACACTAGCCAGCTATTGAAAAATCATAATTACCGAATTAGAACTGTATAATCACTTCAGTGTGCTGCAAGACCTTCCAGGCACAGACACTTCAAACCACTATGAAAAAAGTTATTGAGACATTGCCCATGCCCTTGAACCTACTGTGAAACAAGAAAAACCAACCAGAATATCAAAACTAACATTGGCCATGATGAAAAAAAACAAGAGAAATGAAGCAATATGGTAATATTAGAAACAGGGTAGAAAATGTAGAAATGTGCTTCCATAAGGAAGCTCAAAAAAGAAGAAATGCTCAAGTTCAATGCAAAAAAAAAAAAAAAAGATGGTCACACATAGGAGCCAAGTGCTTACATTAAAGCTTGAAGATGGTCCAAAAGCAAAAACTCTACAATAAATACTAAACTGATTGGAGGAATGTTAGAGTAGCAAAATGTATTATATAGCCAGCTGTCCCACACATGATGACAATGATTATGGACAGGGCCGGATTTACATTTCAGGAGCCTGTAGGCACATAAATCTGAAGTGCCCCCCCCACTGGCTATTTCCACAATGCTCCAAATCTCCACATTAACCCCCATCAGCTCCACATTGCCCCCATCAGCTCCACATCCACATTGCCCCATCAGCTGCCCCCATCAACTCCGCATTGCACCATCATCTTAACATTACCCTCATCAACTCCATATTGCCCCCATCAACTCTACATTGCCCCCATCAGTTCTACATTGCCCCCATATTGCCCCATCAGGTCTACATTGCCCCTGTCCTCTCCACATTGCTTGCCCCCCATAATCCCTATATTGCCCTCACATTGCCCCCATCATCTCCAGAGTAAGCCTCACCTCCCCCCACATCCTTTTCCTACCTCCCTGGTGGTCCAACAGCAGGAGAGATCTGTGCTTCTGCACAGACCTGTAGCTGCTGGAGCTCCCGCGCGGTCTTCTCTTTTGTAATGCAGAGGGCTGGGAGATGATGTAATCTCCCAGCACTCTGTATTACTAAAGAGACGGGGGAGCTCAGCAGCTACAGGTCTGTGATGAAGAAGGCACAGACCTTACATGCAGCGGGCTGCGCAGTGCAGCACGGCACGCCGTTTAAGAAAAAGAAAAATGATTTCTATGGCAGGCGCCCCTCTGTAGGGTCCGCCTGTAGGCAGATGCCTACTCTGCCTTATGGAAAATCCGGCCCTGATTATGGAGAGTGCTTGTCTGATTACATTGACAGGGATTTTCCTGTTAGTTTTAAAATTAATTAGATTGATACTGAAATAGGGTGTATAAAACCAAAAATGTGAGGGAAAAATACTGTAACTGATTTCTGTGCGATGTTTTCAAATGCTCGTAGTTTAGAAAATAAGAACTAATTACAGTAATGACTAGGAAGAATTTGGATGTGGTGGCTATATCTGAGTCTTGCTACAGTGAATCTTGTGACTGGAATATAGGGTACAACCCTTACTGAAAAATGAAGGAGGAGTTGTTTTAGGCGGGTAACTACTGAAACTTGTGATAAGGTTGTTCAGCCCATCTCCCTGCCTACAAAAGAGATGTGAAACTTGTGCACACATTTACACCACGGACAACATACCAATTCCAAACACCCAGTTACACCATAAGATCAATGGTACCTTCACCTGTAAATCATCCAATGTAATATACCTTATCATGTGTGCAAAATGCCCAACAGCTCTGTATGTGGGAAAAACTGGACAAGCACTACATAGGAGATTTAATTCCCACAGATCCAGTGTTAATAACAAAAAGACAGAGACACCAGTGGGAGAACATTTTTGCCAAAATGGGCACAGTGTCAAGGATATTAAATTAACTGTATTGATGGGACTGTTTCGCACTCAGAGGGACAGAAAGGTAGGGGAGGTAAAATTAATGTTAAAATTTAATGCAATTTGTAGTGGGTTGAACAGGGATAATGAATTTATGACAAAATATAATTTCTAAGCAAAAGCCTACAGCACCTGGTAGTCCCAGGCGGTCTCCCATCCAAGTGCTAACCAGGCCTGACCCTGCAAAATATAATTTAGTTGACTGACCTTTCCACAGACCCAAGAGCATCGTAAATACCTCTAAAGCCTCAGAGGAAGAGTGCAATTTACCATTGACTGATCAAAGATATCTGGATCTGGACTGCATTCTGTTATCTGATTTCCATGCTAAACAGTGTGATGTGTACTTGTATTTAAGAGAGATGTTTTCATATTTATCTGTATAACATGCCTGAGGAAGAGACCTAAGGTCTTGAAAGCTTGCATTTAAATCTGCTTAGTTAGCCAATAAAAGGTATCAAAAACTATATTTGCCTCCTGTAAAACTTTCTTTAGGTATACTAGTTAAAAGGGAAAAAATAAAGGAGGAATACTAAAATTAAAGTCAGGAAATTGTAGCTATGTAGAGGGAGATAGGGAAATAGCTGACTATATATTTATTTATTTTCAGTCTTTAAAAAGTACTGGGAAAAATGGGTTCCTTAAAGGGATAGTAACACTTCGTTTTAACTTTATTTTATTTTGTAGGCATTAGTGATGAGCGAGCACCCCAATGCTCGGATGTTCGGGTGCTCTGACCGAGCACCCCCTGAGGCTCGAGTGCTCGGCCGAGCACCCGAGCCCCATTGAAGTCAATGGGAGGACTCGAGCATTACACCAGGCACCCCCTGCTCTGATGAGGGGAGGGTGCCTGGTCCATAGGAAAAGGGCAGAAAAAGATGGAAACACTACAGAAATGGTTCAGGGACAGCATAGGGAGGATGTCTGGATGCACCTTGGACTCCAACATCGCTGCTGGGAACGATCTTTCGCCCGTAGTACGCCATTTTTACAGACTGACCGTAAAACACACAAAAAGGAAAATAAAAACGACTTTAGGCGAAAAATTGTTACCAAACAGTATTTGCTGTATATTTACTTGTATATCATCTGCAAATTCTCCCAAAAATTTCATCGATTTTCTGAAGTGAGGCCATGATTAAGAGGGAAACGTGCGCAGAGGCAAATTATCCCAAAAATTTCCTTGATTTTCAGAACTGAGGCCATGATTAAGAGGGAAACGTGCGCAGAGGCAAATTCTCCCAAAAATTTCCTTGATTTTCAGAACTGAGGCCATGATTAAGAGGGAAACGTGCGCTGAGCTGACCATCTAAAACATTATGGGTGAGGGTCTGCTGCAGAGCTGACCATCCTAAACATTATATGCGAAGGCCCGCTAGTGAGCTGACGCTATAAAACATTATATGAGAGGGCCCGCTAGAGAGCTGACCCAATAAAACATTATATGAGAAGGCCCGCTGGTGAGCTGACCTATATAAAAATTGGCAAACAGGGCCCGCTGGTGAGCTGGCCCTATATAAAAATTATATCACAGGGCCCGCTGGTGAGCTGGCCCTATATAAAAATTATATCCCAGGGCACGCTGGTGAGCTGGCCCTATATAAAAATTATATCCCAGGGCATATGGAAGAGGAGGAGGAGGATGAGAAGATTAAGAGTCAACCATATACCCGTTTTTTGGGTGGAAGGGGTGAATGGGAATACAGAGTATTCCCATCATTGTAAATAACATATATAAAGTGAGTTTATGTTCCCCCGGGGCTTTCCTCCAGTGGAGTGGAGAAGTCAGGGGAAATCCAGGCCTTGTTCATTTTTATAAGTGTCAACCTATCAGCATTGTCGGTGGAAAGGCGGATACGCTTATCTGTTATGATGCCACCAGCAGCACTAAATACCCGCTCAGACAGAACGCTGGCGGCAGGGCAGGCCAGCACCTCCAAGGCGTAGAGTGCCAGTTCATACCACGTGTCCAGCTTGGACACCCAGTAGTTGTAAGGCACAGAGGGATCATTGAGGACGCTGACACGGTCTGCTACGTACTCCTTCACCATCTTCCAAAACTTTTCCCTCCTTGTGACACTAGGCTGCGCATCAGGGTGAGGGTGCTGGCGGGGTGTCATGAAGGTGTCCCACGCCTTGGAGAGTGTTGCCCTGCCTTTGTCGGAACTGCTGTGTGCTCCCCTTTTCTCCCCTTCTCGGTTGGCCAAGGTAGCACGTACTCTGCCGCCAGCGTTGTCAGATGGAAAATTTTGGAGCAATTTTTCAACAAGAACCTTCTGGTATTGCACCATTTTGCTTGTCCTCTCCACCGGAGGAATGAGAGATGAGAAATTCTCTTTGTAGCGGGGGTCCAGAAGGGTGAACACCCAGTAATCCGTGTTGTCTAAAATGCGTACAACGCGTGGGTCACGGGAAAGGCAGCCTAACATAAAGTCAGCCATGTGTGCCAGAGTACCAACAGTCAAGATTTCGCTGTCCTCACCAGGAGGCTGACTCTCAATATCCTCATCCTCTTCCTCCTCTTCTGCCCACCCACGCTGAAGAGATGGAACTAAAGTTCCATGGCTACCCTCTGTAGCGGAGGCAACCGTGTCTTCCTCCTCCTCCTCCTCCTCCTCCTCCTCCTCCGCCTCCTCCAATTGTCGCTGAGAAGACGAAGTGAGGGTGCTCTGGCTATCACCTTGTGTAAGCTCTTCCTCCCCCATTTCCACCTCTTCCACATGCAAAGCGTCGGTTTTAATTGTGAGCAGCGAGCGTTTCAGTAGACACAGAAGTGGGATGGTTACACTGATAATAGCGTTATCGCCGCTCACCATCTGTGTCGATTCCTCAAAATTGCTTAAAACCTCGCAGAGGTCTGACATCCATTCCCACTCCTCACTTCTGATTACAGGAAGTTGAACGGAGAGGCGACGACCGTGTAACAGCTGGTACTCCACTACTGCCCTCTGCTGCTCACAAAGCCGGGCCAACATGTGGAAGGTGGAGTTCCAGCGCGTGCTCACGTCACACAGCAGCCGGTGAGCTGGCAATTGTAAGCGCTGCTGCAGCTTCAACAGGCCGGCCGAAGCTGTAGATGACTTACGGAAATGTGCACACACGCGGCGCACCTTGGTCAAGAGATCATGCACATTGGGGTAGGTTTTTAGAAATCGCTGCACCACTAAATTAAATACATGCGCTAGGCATGGTACGTGTGTGAGCTTGCCGAGCTCCAAAGCCGCCACCAAGTTACGCCCATTATCACACACAACCATGCCTGCTTGCAGGTTGAGTGGCGAGAGCCACTGCTCGGTCTGGTGACTAATCCCCTGCAACAGCTCTGAGGCCGTGTGCTGTTTGTCCCCAAGGCAGATCAGCTTCAGCACGGCCTGTTGACGCTTCCCCACTGCAGTGCTACACTGCTTCCAGCTACTGGCTGATGGGGGAGTGGCGGTGTGTGTAGAGAATTCGGAGGTGGAAACGGAGGAGGAGGAGCCAATAACGTAGGTGCTGGTGGAAACCCTGATGGAGGTAGGGCCCGCAATCCTCGGCGTGGGTAGCACCCGTGCCATCCCAGGGTCCGAGTCGCTCCCATCCTCCACGACATTCACCCAGTGTGCCGTCAGGGAAATGTAGCGTCCCTGGCCACAAGCACTTGTCCATGTGTCAGTCGTTAAGTGGACCTTCCCAGTAACTGCGTTGGTCAGGGCACGGGTGATGTTACGGGACACATGGTGGTGTAATGCGGGGATGGCACACCGGGAAAAGTAGTGGCGGCTGGGGGCCGCGTACCGAGGGACAGCTGCTGCCATCAGGCTGCGGAAGGACTCAGTGTCCACAAGCCTAAATGGCAGCATTTCGATGGCCAGTAATTTTGAAAGGTGTGAGGTTAGTGCTATGGCCTGTGGGTGGGTGGCTGGGTATTTTCTCTTGCGCTCAAATGCCTGGGGTAACGACATTTGGACGCTGTGCTGGGACAGGGAAGTGGATGTGGTCGCTGATGGTGCTTCAGATGCTACAGGTGCAGGGCGGGAGGTATGCGGGCCTGCGCCTTCGACAGGCGATTGGCCGGCACCGAAAACAGGGGAAGAGGAGGCAGTGGTGTGGCCTGCAGACACAGATGGGCGATCCAGGCGTTCCTCCCACTTACTACGGTGCTTGGATGCCATGTGTCGGATCATGCTGGTGGTGGTGAGGTTTCTAGTGTTCATGCCTCGGCTCATTCTGGTGTGGCACAGGTTGCAAACTACAAATCTTTTGTCGTCCGCACTTTCCTTAAAAAAACGCCATACCGCGGAACACCTACCCCTTGGCAAGGTAGATTTACGCAAGGGGGTGCTCCGTGGAACATTTGCGGGCCGGTTTGGTGCGGTCCGCCTTCTTTCTGTAGCCACACCACTGCCTCTTCCAGCCTGTTGCGGTGCTGCAGATGGCTCACCCTCAGGACTGCTGTCATCGCTCGGCTCTACACCTTCCCAGGTGGGGTCAGTCACCTCATCGTCCACCAAGTCCTCCTCCACTTCCTCACTCTGATCATCCTCCTCAAGTCTTGATCCCACCACATACTCGGTCATTGACAACTGTATAACATTCTCCTCAACAAGGTCTTGAGAAGGAAATAGTGGTTGATTTAATGGCAACTGTGTCTCATCATCATCATCATCATCCACTACTTCCTTTGACCTTAAATGCCGTTCACATCTGTCATCTTCTTGTGATTGGGTAGCCTCTAGAGGTTGTGAATCAGGGCACAAGATGTCATGTTCCTCTGCAAGCGTGCTTGGAGAGAGGGTCAAATGAAGGATTGGTGATGAGACGAGCTCATCACTATATCCCAGTGTGGGATCACTTCTTTGACCAGACCGTGTATGGTGGGAGGAAGGATGATCAGAGTGAGGATTATGTTGACCAGACTCTTGGCTACTGAGAGTGGACTTGGTGGAAGACAGGGTGGTGCTTAACCGACTGGAAGCAGTATCAGCTGTCATCCAACCGACCACCTGTTCGCACTGGTCGGACCTCGAGAGTGATGTCCTGCGACGCCCTGTGAAATCAGACATGAAGCTAGGTATGGTGGATGTCTTTCTTTCTTGTGCTCTGGCACCAGGCACAGTTTCTCCGCGTCCTGACCCGCGCCCTGAACTTTCAGGATCACGTCCACTTCCCCGTCCCTTTTTACCCGCCTTCTTCATCTTACACGATATATATGACTTTAATATATATGAGTTTGAAAACTTAACAGTATTTCTTACTATTCTGCAACTCTGCAGAGTACACAGAATAGGCTGCTAAACTGCGGTGACACACACTGAATGGAATAAGTGACTTTAATATTTGAGTTTGAAAAATTAACAGTATTTCTTACTATTCTGCAACTCTGCAGAGTACACAGAATAGGCTGCTAAACTGCGGTGACACACACTGAATGGAATAAGTGACTTTAATATTTGAGTTTGAAAAATTAACAGTATTTCTTACTATTCTGCAACTCTGCAGAGTACACAGAATAGGCTGTTAAACGGCGTTGAAACACACTGAATGGAATATGTGACTTTAATATTTGAGTTTGAAAACTTAACAGTATTTCTTATAATTCTGGAACTGTACAGAGTACACAGAATAGGCTGTTAAACGGCGGTGAAAGACACTGAATGGAATATGTGACTTTAATATTTGAGTTTGAAAACTTAACAGTATTTCTTATAATTCTGCAACTCTGCAGAGTACACAGAATAGGCTGTTAAACGGCGGTGAAAGACACTGAATGGAATATGTGACTTTGATATTTGAGTTTGAAAAATTAACAGTATTTCTTACTATTCTGCAACTCTGCAGAGTACACAGAATAGGCTGTTAAACGGCGTTGAAACACACTGAATGGAATATGTGACTTTAATATTTGAGTTTGAAAACTTAACAGTATTTCTTATAATTCTGGAACTGTACAGAGTACACAGAATAGGCTGTTAAACGGCGGTGAAAGACACTGAATGGAATATGTGACTTTAATATTTGAGTTTGAAAACTTAACAGTATTTCTTATAATTCTGCAACTCTGCAGAGTACACAGAATAGGCTGTTAAACGGCGGTGAAAGACACTGAATGGAATATGTGACTTTGATATTTGAGTTTGAAAAATTAACAGTATTTCTTACTATTCTGCAACTCTGCAGAGTACACAGAATAGGCTGTTAAACGGCGTTGAAACACACTGAATGGAATATGTGACTTTAATATTTGAGTTTGAAAACTTAACAGTATTTCTTATAATTCTGGAACTGTACAGAGTACACAGAATAGGCTGTTAAACGGCGGTGAAAGACACTGAATGGAATATGTGACTTTAATATTTGAGTTTGAAAACTTAACAGTATTTCTTATAATTCTGCAACTGTACAGAGTACACAGAATAGGCTGTTAAACGGCGGTGAAAGACACTGAATGGAATATGTGACTTTAATATTTGAGTTTGAAAACTTAACAGTATTTCTTATAATTCTGCAACTCTGCAGAGTACACAGAATAGGCTGTTAAACGGTGGTGAAAGACACTGAATGGAATATGTGACTTTGATATTTTAGTTTGAAGACTTAACAGTATTTCTTCCTATTCTGCAACTCTGCACAGTACACAGAATGTGCTGCTACACTGCGGCGAAGCACACTGAATGGAATATGTGACTTTGATATTTTAGTTTGAAGACTTAACAGTATTTCTTCCTATTCTGCAACTCTGCACAGTACACAGAATGTGCTGCTAAACTGCGGCGAAGCACACTGAATGGAATATGTGACTTTGATATTTGAGTTTGAAGACTTAACAGTATTTCTTCCTATTCTGCAACTCTGCACAGTACACAGAATGTGCTGCTACACTGCGGCGAAGCACACTGAATGGAATATGTGACTTTGATATTTTAGTTTGAAGACTTAACAGTATTTCTTCCTATTCTGCAACTCTGCACAGTACACAGAATGTGCTGCTAAACTGCGGCGAAGCACACTGAATGGAATATGTGACTTTGATATTTGAGTTTGAAGACTTAACAGTATTTCTTCCTATTCTGCAACTCTGCACAGTACACAGAATGTGCTGCTAAACTGCGGCGAAGCACACTGAATGGAATATGTGACTTTGATATTTTAGTTTGAAGACTTAACAGTATTTCTTCCTATTCTGCAACTCTGCACAGTACTCAGAATGTGCTGCTAAACTGCGGCGACGCACACTGAATGGAATACGTGACTTTGATATTTTAGTTTGAAGACTTAACAGAATGTGCTCTAATCTGCAACTTTGCACACTAAACAGAATGTGCTCTAATCTGCAACTTTGCACACTAAACAGAATGTGCTCTAATCTGCAACTTTGCACACTAAACAGAATGTGCTCTAATCTGCAACTGTGCACACTAAACAGAATGTGCTCTAATCTGCAACTTTGCACACTAAACAGAATATATATATTTTTTTTTTTTTTGTTTTTTTCCCCCCACACCAAATAACCTGCTGCCCCCACACACAGTAGTCCTAAAAAGGACTTTTGGTTCTTTTTTTTTCACAATTTTTGTTTTTTTCCTCCCTACACTGCCTTTCCCTTCCTATCCTCAGCTCTCCCTGGCTCAGACTGAGCCGAACTCGCTGGTCAGGTGCTATACAGCACCTGACCACGGGTTCTGGCCAGCCAATCAGTGTAATGCCAGCAGCCAACATGGCTGCTGGCATTACACCGATGTCAGAGCCTCCCTGCACGTTTATTGGCTGCGCAGCAGCCGCAAAACGTGCGGGGAGGAGACCCGAACATGGCGGGCGAGCACATGCGGTACTCGTACGAGTACCGCCATGTGCCGAGCAGAGCGATGCTCGAGCCGATCCGAGCATCGGCCGAGCATGCTCGCTCAACACTAGTAGGCATTAAAAAAACATGAAGAATGATATAAGTCTTATCTCTCAAACCTTTATGGTTTATGAGATATTCACAAGCAAAGTTCCCCTCCCCGCCCCTTTTTCCTAGTGTAAGTCATCTCTTCTCATATGTGAACCTGGTTGTATGACCAGACAGATAACAGAAGGTGACAATTTTCTTTGTATGAAAACAATGAAAGCCCTGCCCCCCTTGACAAGTTTTTCAGGTTTTTCCCTTATCTTAATTGAAGATTGTCCCTCTCTGCAGTCTACCTGGGCACCTCCCTTCTTATCTGGTTGAACGGGGGGGAGATATTTTGTTTGTGAATATCTCTTAAACCATAAAGGTTTGAGAGATAAGACTTATATCATTCTTCATGTTTTTTTAATGCCTACAAAATAAAATAAAGTTAAAACGAAGTATTACTATCCCTTTAAGTAAAGGAACTGTTAATGAGAACCCAGGCGATACTGGGGATTCTGTTAGAGGATGAGGTGTTACTGATGAGATTCATCAAAGAATATTAGATCTGTGCTTGCTTGATTGAAAGGAGTAGTTACAGATGAATGAAAAGTCACCAATGTAGTGCCACTATACAAAAAGGGACTCAATGAGGAGTCTGACATCCGTTGTTGGGAAATGACATGCAAAATCCATGGCAACATGGATTTACAAATAAATTTGCAAAATAAATCTAGCTGAATATACCTATGCTATTGCTCAAGTGATGGACAGTTGTGGAGCAGTAGATGAAGCTTATTTGGATTATAGTAAAGCTTTTGATACTGTACCACATAGGAATCTGATTCATAAGATGTAGAGGACTCAAATAATTTGCTGACGGACAGCAAACAATGCATCATAATCAATGGCATTTATTCAGAGGATGTGGTACTAATAGAGTTCCACTGTGGTCAGGGCTAGGGACTGTTTTCTTCAGTGTCTTCTTCAGTGAGATCACTAGAAGTACTCAAGATAAAACAAATGAACAATGGTTTAGTAAATTGGAGGCATAGTCAAGAAAGTTCAATGCTGAAAAGTACAAGATAACCCATATAGGACATAAAAACTCAAAAGTGGAGTACAGGCTTAAAGGTACTTTGCTGACAAAACATCAGAGTAAAGGGACTTGTGAGTTATTTCAGATGACTTGAAAGTAGGCAAGCAATGCAGTAAAGCAGTAGGAAAATAAACCCAGGATCTTGTTTGTTTAGGAAGATGCATTAGTAGCAGGAAGATACATACTAATTCCACTATATAGCTCACAGGAAAGGCCTCCCCTGGAGTATTTGGTACAATTGTGGAGACCACATCTCCAGAAGGACATTAATAAATTGCAAGCACTTCAAAGAGCCACCAAAACGTTTCAGGGTCTTCATGACATAGGATACATCTTGGACAAAGGAGGAAGAGGGATAAACTATAAAACTTCAAATATATTAAGGTATTTAATGCATTTCAGGAGGAAAGCATTTTTCAGAAAATGAGATATACGAAAACAAGATGTCATGATCTAAATTTAAGAGGTGTAACGGATTGAGATTTATGCTTATTAATCCTAGAGGCTATTTATGGAATATGTGCAATAAATTCACACACACTCCTGGGCCTAGATGCACTAAAAGTCGATGTGGTGTCAGTATAATATTTTCGATGTGTTTGAATCACTCTGACAATTCAATCTGCACACACATCGACATATTCGCCAAAATTGTGTAGAAGGGGAGGGTTGGAGAAGGTCCCTATTAGCATACAGGATTTTCAAAGTGCTGTTGGTGTGGAAGGGATCTCCTCCCCTCACACGTCACCAACACTATGACCGTTCTGAACAGCATTCTCTGTGCTTCCCTACCCAGCCTGTAAGGGAATACAGAGAAGGCTGTCAGCACCATGGACTGCACTGAATGCCATAGGGATGTGCATTGCTCACCCCTGTGGCATTCAAAGGGTTACAATAAACTGAAACAGTACACCAAACACTACACAATGTCCACCTATATATACACATATGCAGGCAAGGTATGCAGCCCATACTTTGCCTATTAACCCTTTGAGTATCAGAGGGGTAGGAAACACATTGCTAAGCAATGCCTTCCTACCTCTCTGGTACTCAATGGGTTAAGTGTAGAATAAAGGACATGTTTGTTGGCTAAATGGCAGTTCCTGAGATGAAAGTCGAATGGAGTTAGTATGTCGAATATATGCAATATATGTCGACATACTAAGGAGTGGGGGGGGGCATGTAGAAGGGGGGGCATTGTGTAGTGTTTGGTGTACTGTTTCAGTTTATTGTATCCCTTTGAATGCCACAGGGGTGAGCAATGCACATCCCGATGGCATTCAATGCTGTCCATGGTGCTGAAAGCCTTCTCTGTATTCCCCTACTGGCTGGGTAGGGAAGCACAGAGAATGCTGTTCAGAATGTCGTAGCTCTCCCTGCTGTTACTCCATAGGAAAGTACAGGGGACATCCCAGCTACGCCAGCCTGAGTGAAGTGGAGACTCTGAACTCCAACAGCAGAGGCTGCTAACGGAGTTTACTGAATGAGTTGAGGTGTCACATTATAATATCAACCCCCTTGCATACGAATGTATCTTATTATGCTTCATTTCCATATGGAAATAAGCAATTGTCGATTCGAAGAATAAAAATTCTTAGACATGATGAAGGCATGTCGGATGAATGTCGATGTGTGCCTATTTTTGTCGGAGTTCTGGTGGTGTGATGTTGTAGACACTTTGTGAATACTGAGGATGTGCCTACGACACTGCTCCGACAGAACATCAACATTCGTAGCCCTCTTCGACCTTTAGTGCATCTAGGCCCATGAATATTTAGGATGACAATTCGGCTATGTCCACAGCTTATTCACATATGTCCATGGCTCATTGGGACAATTAACAATTGTTCATATGACTAGTGGCCAATATACGTATAAACTTATCCTTGCGCAAAGTTGGAAAATATAGCATAGAAAAACAGATGTATTAGAAATATAAGTATTAGAAATATAAGGAGCCCCAGGCTTATTACTTTCTACAAGTAATTTCCTATTGCATAAACCTTTATATACATTTGTATTTAAAATAGTGAGAGACCCTCCAAAAGATTGCTGAGATTAAAATTAATGCAATTTAATATCAGATTAGTACATCAAATTCACAAGAACTAGTTCTACATACAATACACATAATACAAAACATTCAATTTAACAATAGAATACAAAGCATAACATTTGTGCAATTTTCCTAAACATGCATGATATTGAAATGTACCTATGAATGAGGGGATTACCCAACCTTGGCAAAGATTTATTTTCTGGCCCTCTCTGTTCTGTCCTGTTCTTTTCACTGTCAACCTTAGTGGTATTCAGAGGTGTAACTAGAAGCCAAGGGGCCCTGGTGCAAGAATTGCCATGCCCCCCCGACCACACTGGCCCCCCTCAACCACATTGGCCACCTCCACATTGGCCCACATCTCCACATTGCCCCCCAATCTCCACAATGCCCCCATCTCCACAATGCCCCCCAATCTCCATAATGCCCCCATCTCCACAATGCCCCTGAATCTCTACATTGCCCCCATCTCCACAATGCCCCTCAATCTCCACATTGTCCCTTCCACAATGCCCCTCAATCTCCACATTGCCCTTTCCACAATGCCCCCATCGCCACATTGCCCCTTCCACAATGCCCCCATATCTCCACAATGCTCTCATCTCCACATTGCCCCCCAATCTCCACAATGCCCCCATCACCACATTGCCCCTCAATCTCTACAATGCCCCCATCTCCACATTGCGCCCCAATCGCCACAATGCCCCTTCCACAATGCCCCTCATTTTCCACATTTCCCCCATCTCCTTCCTCCCTGGTGGTCCAGTGTCATGGCAGAGGACAGGACTGTGCCTCCATCAGCACAGACCTCTTCTTCCACGCGGTCCCTTCAGTAATGCAGAGCACTGGGAGATGATGTCATCTCCCAGCGCTCTTCATTATGAGAGTGCCAGCCTGCCGGAGGGAGATCAGCATAGTCTTATAGCCAATGCTCCCTTCAACATGGTCTCAATCTGATTGAGCAAACACATTGATATTGGGGAAAAATTCATGCTCTCCCACTTTGATGGGAAGTAATTCTTTTGATGTTTACAGTGGGTACTATTAATGCTGCTTTGATCTTTACATTGGTTTTTGGGATCCTAGTGTTATACCCCAGGAGGTGAGATAAAACCCAAAGACAGGGGAAAAGACCATTGTGCTCAACATGTGTTATTTACAGTGTATTAGTATTTTGTATCACTATTCTGTTTGACATCAAATGAATGGAATAGGTTTGATTCATCCTTCAATATCAACCCCTATACACACCTCATGTACATATTACATACATATACACACACATATATATATAT
Source organism: Rhinophrynus dorsalis (assembly GCA_037306005.1). Classification (NCBI taxonomy): domain Eukaryota; kingdom Metazoa; phylum Chordata; class Amphibia; order Anura; family Rhinophrynidae; genus Rhinophrynus; species Rhinophrynus dorsalis. The sequence goes on along the minus strand of CM074722.1, from coordinate 444,401,242 downwards.
ATATATATATATATATATATATATATATATATATGTATATATACAGGGCTCAAACATTTCAAGTCCTGAGCTACTAGCCAGGCATGAAAAGTTACTCGCCACCAGTTTCTACTCCTAGCCCCACCCATATCCCTGCCTTTAACTCCACCCATATATCCTCCTCTCAGTTTGATCTTTATTCTTGTGGTTAGCGGTACTACCACCATAGTAATAAAATATTAAATGAAAATGAATGTTTTAACCCCTTGGATGTCAGAGAGGTCTCCAAAGCATTCCAAAGCTATGCACTTGGCACCTCCTGGCATCCAAGGGGCTAAATGTATTATAATTGTACCACAGAACTTAAGATTTAAATGGAGCTACAAAATGATAATCACAGAGCTCACAATTGAAAAAGGGCTATACATTATATCACAGAGCTTACAACTGAAATGAGTATACACTAGTAAGTCTACAGATCATACAACTCAATTAAAGGGACAGTAATGTTTCATAATAAAAGCAGCTCTAATTAATCATCATAGTATTTGGACTTTGGAGAGTGTTATTTCAATACTGTCAGAGTTGTAGTTCAAAAGTAATTCAATGACGAAGTATCCCCCTCCCGCCCCTTTTACTGATGTCACACTGTTCAGCCAGATCAGAAGGGAGGTGCCCAGGTAGACTGCAGAGAGGGACAATCTTCAATTAAGATAAGGGAAAAACCTGAAAAGCTTGTCAAGGGGGGCAGTGCTTTCACTGTTGTCATAGGAAGAAGATTGTCCCCTTCTGTTATCTGTCTGGTCTATGGACTGCATTCCACATCTGAGAAGAGATGGCTTACACTAGGTAAAAGGGGCGGGAGGGGAAACTTTGCTTAGTTTGAGAGATAAGACATATCAATTTTCTTGTTTTTTTAATGCCTACAAAATAAAATAAAGATAAAAAAAAATATTACTATCCCTTTAAATATTCTCTGTGGAACTTTTAGAACTTCTTCAGAAAACCCTGGGAACTCTGTATGATAGCCGCTGATTGACCATTGCATTTCTGCATATTACCAATTCTTTTTCTTAAAATCTTGTAGGTTGCTCTTATGGCAGAAAAACCTTCAGGAACAATGAAAGCTTCCCTTCCACTTCAGACCCTTGCCTCACTTGCATCTGCTTGGTAAGGGAGGGTTGGATGGGGTATCAATGATACTGGGCAGAACTCTTACATCTTTTATAAGATCAAGCAATTTAGGTGTGTATTCATCAAAGACACGCATTGCTTGTTTCTATGTTATTATGGTTGACACATTGAGGATTTTATTTATTCTTTTTTTCAAATTAGATGGATACAATTACATTGAAGCAAGGCATATTTATCATTCTATATAAAAATAAATATTAATGCATATACTCTTTAGAGATAAGGATCACGAATACAGTTCTGATGATAAATTGTTTCTTGAGATTCCAGTAATGATGTGAGTTCACTCTCCATTTCCTCTTGCTCTTTACAGATGGGTACTGTGGCCTGTTCTCCTATTGAATGTGCACTCAACTGCACGTATCCTTTCCATGACGAAGGAGAATGCTGCCCGGTGTGTCGAGGTAAGTTATTGTTAGATCACATCTTGAACTAGCATTAACCTTGTGCTCTCCTCTGAATTAGGTGTTTATGTCTCTATAGACTGCACATATGATGGCAGAAAGGTGCTGAATGGACAGACTTTTTACCTGGAAAGTGAGCCCTGCACCCAGTGCACCTGTCAGGTGAGATGTTCTCCCAACTGGGTTTCTTCTACCTGAGAGCCCACCTTGTGTGTTACAAGATAATAAGGTTCTCATTCATGGTCCTCATTTCCATTTCTTAATTGGTATTTAAATTGGTAATGTATGTATGTATTGGTCCCTGTTTTACAAAGCCACATGCTATAATTACTGAATATATGGATAGAATTATATATCAGGCACCCTGGGCAAGGCAACCTAGATGCTCTTAACCATGCCCATGGTCCTTTCCTCCTCCTCACCCCCATCCAGTGTTGCTGCCATAGAAAATGCCTTTAAAGGGATAGTAATACTTAAAATGTAAAAAAACATATTTTGTAGGGTTTATCCCCCTGAGTAAAACAAGAGTACTCCCACTGCTGAAAGGTGTTTCATTCAAAAGTTATTAATTTTCAAAGTTGAAATTTTTAGGTGCCATATCACAGTGGCCTGAAATTGTACAGTGGCGCTGTTGCTACACGATCCTATGGACAGCTCTGGTCCCGGGACCATAAATCTCCATAGGATGGTGTAGCAACAGCGCCACTGTACAATTTCAGGCCACTGTGATATTGCACCGAAAAAATTCAACTTTGAAAATTAATAACTTTTGAATGAAACACCTTTCAGCAGTGGGAGTACTCTTGTTTTACTCAGGGGGATAAACCCTACAACATATATTTTTTTTTACATTTTAAGTATTACTATCCCTTTAACTTATAATGTAAGAAATGCTCCCTACTCCTTGGTTGGTATAAAGGTCCTCAAACCATTCATGCACTGGAGTCCTCGTTAGCATCCCAGAGGTAATTAATCTATCAGTAAAGTAGCATATGAATGGGTAAATATATGGATTCAATGATAAAGTGGCAAAAACATCCTCTATAAACAAGGAACTGGTGTCTTCTGAGAGACAGATTGGATTCATTTGGCTACATTCACAATTCAGAATGTTGGTGTGAACAGCACAGAGGAGAAGCCCCTGAAATTGTGCAGCTCTAGGCATTTGCCTGTTCTGTCTAAATGGAAATCTGTTTTTTATTTAATAAAAATATACAAATGAGTTTTATGTTTTTCTTAAAGGGATAGTAATATTTCACAAAAACAGCAGCTCTAATTAATCTTCATAGTATTTGAGCTATAGAGAGTGTTATTTCACTACTGTCAGAGTTGTGGTTCAAGAGTAATTGAAGGATAAAGTTTCCCCTCCATCCCCTTTCACCTAGTGTATAGAGGAATCCAGTCCATAGACCAGACAGATAACAACAGGGGACAATCTTCTTCCTGTGAGAACAATGAAAGCCCTGCCCCCCTTGACAAGTTTTTCAGGTTTTCCCCTTATCTTAATTGAAGATTGTCCCTCTCTGCAATCTACTTGGGCACCTCCCTTCTGATCTGGCTGAGCAGTGTTATATCAGTAAAAAGTGCGGGAGGGGGATACTTTGTCATTGAATTACTCTTGAACTACAACTCGGACAGAATTGAAATAACACTCTCCAAAGTCCAAATACTATGATGATTAATTGGAGCTACTTTTATTATGAAACATTACTATCTCTTTAAGGCCTTGGATGGTAGTTATACAATATCTACAGTGCACTGGAGTCATCTTTAGCATCCAAGGAGAATTCAATAGTCTTTACTTGACTTTGTGAAAGGACTACTAGTTTATACTAATAACCATTTACTGTGGCGCTTCTCAATAATACCAATGGTAGACTCATAACATTACACAGAATTCAAACTGGATAGTACAGACAATGTATTTGGCTGTGCCAGAAACTCATATGGTGTTATAATTAGCACCATCTATACTGGTTTCATTATAATATATATATATATATTTTAAAAAAAAACTCTCTCTCTCTATAGATATAGATACAAATATATATAAAGGAAAACACACTAAAAGGAGAGCACAACTTTTTACCGTATAAAAGATTTAATTATTTATATAAAATAAAGAATAAAAATTGCACAATAAATCACGTATGAATAGTACATCATAAACTATAGCGCTTTAACTATACATAAAACTATAAGCTCCGGAGCCAGTTCTGTGTACACAAATATTAATTGTAAATCAAATACTGAAAGTTCCTTTCTCTGTGCAGTGTAAGTATATATGAGAATAGATGCACTTAGATGTTACAGTGTCAAAGATAGCCTGTTCTTATTATTCAAGATAACTTTCTTGAGGGAAATGTGCTTAACCCTTTGGATGCTGTTATTATAGTGTTGAATAATCATAAGGGCCCTTAAAAATAATTCTATTATCAATTATACCTATACTGCACCGAGGAAGATACTTTCAGTATTCGATTTACATTTAATATTTGTGTACACAGAACTAATTCCGAAGCTTATAGTTTTATGTATAGTTAAAGCGCTATAATTTGATTATTTAATTGTAATTGTTGGGGATAATGACATCACCCTTTAGCGAGGTCAGGGGTCAAGCACCACGTGTTTTTCTGGCCTTATAGCACTGGGATAGGGAATTTAAGGTCACCATTTTTTGTTTTGTGCCCTAGGAGGGCCAAAACGTTGACAGATTCATTCACTTAAATTATGTAAGTACTTGTTAGTGCTCATTTGTTGGGAATTACTCCTAACAATACTCTGTTGTCACAGGACTTCTTAGTACGTGCAATGAATAGTTGAAGTTGTGTGTGTGTGTGTGTGTGTGTATAAAGAGGATAGAGAAATGAATTGGAGCAGGCACACCCATTAAAGCCAATGCTTTATTACATCACATTGGATGGTTCTAGAACACTGAAGGGGATATTAGAGTGATATGGTTCTCAAGTTGACAGCTGTTTTGCAATATTGCAAGATTGTGCTGCTTAATCAAAGCACCATGCCAGTTTAACCCTTTGAGTGCCAGAGGGGTACTCTTCTGTCACTCAAAGGGTTAAAAAACCCTACCTTTCAGCCCATAATACTATGCATGTTTAAAATGACAGTTAAAGAGCTTCTGTACCGACATGGTAATAATAATACAGACTATGTGCTATAGATCATACAATTTCTATTTATGTATATAGTTGGAAATCAAAGAAGGCATCTATTTGGTGTCCTTATTTCCGTCATAGAAATAATGTTGAAATTATATCATGTTTACAATCAATACTATAAAAATATTTATCAACTTATAATAACAACACTGAAAACTACTACAGAAAAAAAGAAAGCTTACAACTGCCTTCTTCGATTTCCATCTATATATATATTAGTTTAAAAGCCCGTGTACACGGGCCAAGGTCCGGAACCCTTTGAGTGCCAGAGGGGTACGCAATGCATTGTTTTGCAATGCGTTGCATACCCCTCTGGCACTCAGAAGGTTAAGCAGCTTCTACCTCACTGTTCCACGCGATGCAATCATGCGCAGTAGAGACTGCCGAACGCACACAATCTCTACTGCGCATGACGGCTTCTGACAAACATCCTAGTGAATTATTATATAGGAGGATATGTGTATAAACCATAAAAACTTCAGATGCACATCCAGTAATTTTTTTTTTTTATGTTAAATTTTTTTTTTATTGTTAGGAGCAAGATAGAGTAATACAAATGAGTAACATAGTACTGACAACATTAAATTACAGGAGTTTTGAACAAGCACATTGTCAGTATACACATAGCAAGTAATCCAAAAGCCTCTAGCATTTTATTGAACTGCCCTAGGAACAACCCAGCTAACCCTAAACCTAAACCCCTCGCACAGCGTCCAGCGTCACCCCCCCCAGCCCCCCCCCAGGAGCGAACCACCATCACATGCCAAACAAATAAGCCACATTAACAAGCATGGTCAAGGAGAATAAACAACTGTTTCCGGAGGATCCTTGCCGAGATTATCAATGGTCCCACTGGATGCCCCACAGATGCGGGAACGTGGCAACACTCAGAGGGGACAACCCCCCAAGGACTAACTAAGGTTTGACAGCCATGGCCCCCAGATTTTATCGAATCCTCCAGGAGATCCTCTATGCATATAAGATAATCTATAAAAGGGAAGATTACAGGTCACCAGATTTAACCACGCTTAAATTCTAGGGGGATCGTCAGCCATCCATGCCATTGCCACCACCTTCCTCACCATCATCTGTAATTCTCTGACCAGGGTTCCCCCAGGTGCAGATGCCATCTCGTCTGGAAGGATAGAATGGATACACATCTTAGGTTACATTGGAACAGGGTGCAGCACAGCCGCCTCCAGTCGGGACACTTCCCTCCTCCAAAACTCCTGCACGGGCGGACAATCCCGTATTGTATGAAAGTCATTTTTAATGAAATATGAACTGAAATAAAAATACTTCGAGATCAAACTTAAATTAAGAAAACATATTAATGTTTCATAGTGATAAGAATGTTAACTATCAACTATTAATCACTGGTGCTATATGATAGACTGACAAGCAGGGGGTATAATCTATGATATGTGGATATATCAAGGGGAGCATGCGATCAATGTAGACAGCATGACATTTCTAAAAAAAAAACATGCCCCCCCATGTCTAAGAAAATAAAGAAGGAAATAGCTGGTAAGTGGTTTATACTAGGTAGAGATCCCATGTTAGCAACAATCTACTGTAATAATTTGCTACAATGCGTTGCTCCCTGTGTGCGCAACACAAACGCATGGACTCAGCCCCATGTGACCCGCTCCCCCTGCACTTCCCCCCGCGCCTCCCCTGCGCAGCACAAATGCACGGACTCAGAAAGCCCCATGTGACCCGCTCCCCCTGTGCCCCCCGTGCTTTTCACTGCGCAGCACAAATGCACGGACTCAGACAGCCCCATGTGACCCGCTCCCCCCACGCCTCCCCCAGCGCCTCCCCCCGAGCATCACAAAAGCACGGACTCAGACAGCCCCATGTGACCTGCTTTCCCCGCGCCTCCCCCCGAGCAGCACAAACGTATGGACTCAGACAGCCCCATGTGACCCGCCCCCCCACGCCTCCTCCCGAGCAGCACAAACGCACGGACTCAGACAGCTCCATGTGACCCGTCCCCTGCGCCTCCCCCCGAGCAGCACAAACGCACGGACTCAGACAGCCCCTTGTGACCCACTCCCCCCCGCGCCTCCCTCCGTGCAGCACAAACGTACGGACTCGCATGAAGGGAAGTGACGGGAACTCGGACTCAGACGGCCACGCTTTGGCCCGTGTACACGGGCCTTTACACTAGTCTGTTATATTTAAAAAGAGAAAAAGTGACCACCTGAGAATGTAAACACACTACTTTGGTAACCACGTAGAAACCAAGAGGAAACTAAAGGTGTGTCTTGCATGTTGGAACATGGATAGTAAAGATATTGCTAACTTTGCAAATTACCCCCATTAAAGTGAATTCTTATAGGACGAAATATGTGGTCCATGGCCTACTCTGTCCTTGTGGTAGGTTTCACATAGGGAAGACAATTAGATTCTGTAAAGGACACAGTATTGGTGCATAGAAGGAATATATTAGAAGGTGTTGATGAGACAAAGTTGCTAACATATTTTAAGGAATGTCTTAATAGCTGGTGAGATAGTTCAGCTGGTTAAAGCACCAGCTGTAGAATCTGTTCAAAGCTCTGGGTTGAAGGTTCTAGTCATTGTAAGGTCAACTCAGTCATTCACCCTTGTGAGGCAGATGAGTACCCAGGACATACTTGAAAATGAGAGCTCAATGTATCCTCCCTGGTAAAATACTTTCATTAAAAAAAGGATGAATCGTGATATGAAATTCATGGGCTTGGAAACTGTGACTGGATCACACAGGGCCCGGGATAGAAACCAAATTTTACTTAGTTGTTTTTAGTGTTGTTATTTTAAATTGATACATAATTAGACAGCATTGATTGTAAACATATCACTGGAGAAAGGACACGTATTTGAATTCCAAAATAAATAAATGTGTGTGTACTATAGAAATTTTATGTGTTATATAGGAGCTGCTATGCCAGCATAGATGCTCTTTAACTCTTGATTTAAATGTGCATGGTATTATGAGCTGAAGCATGGTAACGTGGCATGATAAGTGGCTGTGTCATTTTTCATGTGTTGCTAAACAGCTGTCAGCCTGAGTAATTCCCACTCTGCTATCCCGTTGGGCTTTGTATAAACATGTAATAAACCATCCTCTTCCATGGGTGAATGCCACGTTGATGAATTCTTCCATTCATTTTTCTATATTATGCTCATTGTTGTCAGTAAAAGGCAATGTATATATATATATATATATATATATATATATATATATATATATATATATATATATTACCAATAGGGGCAGGACTTGGGGGTGGAGTGTAAGTATTAGTAAATGGTGCAGGCCAATTGCACCAGTACTAACGGGGCTTTAAGCATGAAACCTTGTCTCGGATTTGTGGGCCTTTAAGAATGAGACCTTGTGTCTTTTGCATTAACCCCCTCAGCCAATATCTAGCAAATCCCCTGGTGTTACACAAGCTGGATATCATGCTACATGTTGCTTTATTCTTTTTACTTGGTGGTCTATTTGAGAGTAGTTAATGGGGGGGGGGGGCGTTATTTATGGGTGTGGTTCAAGTAAAAAAATTACTGGTTAACAGGGGAAAACCAAGAAGGGATTTCAGTTGCCCAGAAACCCTCCTTGCAGGAGTTTAACTAGAATCTACTGGCCTGTGGGGCTAAATCTAAGGCGCCCCTCCCAGTGGTCTGGGATAAGTTTGAATAAGTACTTACACATACTTACAACATATACTTAAGTTAAAGTCCTAGTGCAAGTTTGAATCATTAATCGACAGTGACCAAGATGCAGGTCATATGTCTTCTCATGTTAGAAAAAGAGAAATGAACAGTTTGTTTGCAGTTCCACTGACCTGATGAATCATGACTCATAACATATTTGCTGACAGTTAATACTTTTTATGCCAGAGGGATGTCATTTGCTTTTCTTTGCAGTGTGGTGGACATCTCCCAAGTGCTCAGAGAGGTTAATGAAGGAAATGTAAGGGGCTTATCAAACCTATTCTATTCTTACTGGCTGTCAGCAGCCATATGTGATGCTGTCAGCTACGGTTACCAAGATAGGTAACCGTAACCGATCAGACTGTAATGAGTCCAAGAATATTTCTGACCCAACAGATCCCTATTTAGATGCTGTAGTTGCACTCATATGCCCTGTGAGTTCAGAGAGTGATAAAGCACCTCAATAATGAGAAATCCGTGCTGCTGTTATACATAGGTCAATACCAGAGGTGGGCAACTACAATTCCTGTTCCTCAGCCATCCTCCGTTGTTGTACCATGACTCCTATCTTCCTCAGCCAGGCCACTGGCCAAATGAGGATGATGGGAATTATATTTCAACAATAGCTACAAAACTTAACTAACTTCTCAAAACAAATTCTAGGTATTGCTGTTGTCTACTTATTTTATTTTATTTTTTGAAAATAACTCTCTTGTAATCCTGTTTTTTCTCCTGGTTAAAAGAATAATATCACATGATATGAAGATAATATACTACAGGGTTTATCCTGTTGAGTAAAACAAGTATACTCCCGCTGCTGAGAGATGTTATTCAACTGTTATTACAACTCAAACATGCATTTTGGGTCACTGAAACCAGCTGTCAGTAGACTGCTATATAAACAGCGCCACCGTAAAGGGATAGTAATACTTCCAAATTACTAATCCCCATATTGTAGCTATGCTAAAAAGAAATGTATTGCCCCCAGTGCCATCTCTCAAACCCTTCTGGTTTGAGAGATAATAGTGTGCAAAGTTCCCCCCTCCCCTTTCCTTGAAGTTCATCTTCTAGCTGACTGCAGGGGAAGCTGTCGTACGACAGTCTTACGTGCATCAGGCAGCTCTGCAGCAGAGCTGAGATTGCGTTTATAAAAAAGAATTGTTTCACTGAAACGGTCTTCTACATGTGCTTGGTTTGCAAGCGCAAGTAGAAGACCGTTTCAGTGAAAGAATTATTTTTTATAAATGCAATCTCGGATCTGCTGCAGAGCCGCCTGATGCACATAAGACCGGAGATCCCTGCAGTCAGCTAGAACGCTAACTTCAGGGAAGTAGGAGGGAGGGGGGAACTTTGCACACTATTATCTCTCAAACCATAAGGGTTTGAGAGATGACACTGGGAGCAATAAATTTCTTTTTAGCATAGCTACAATATGGGGGTTAGTAATTTGGAAGTATTACTATCCCTTTAAATTTTCAGGTGGCAGATGTACTGCCTTAAAAATGCAAGTGTAAGCTCTAATAACTTTTAAATGAAGTACCTCTCTGCAGTGGAATACCCATGTTTTCCTTAGCAGGACAAACCTGGCAATATATATTTTTTCCATTTTGTATACAATACATTTCAATTTATAAGATCTGTTTTCGATATTCTCGTAGGAAGGGGAAGTACAGTGTGAAACAATCTTATGTTCTGATTCCTGCTCTCACCCCTATGTCTTCCCTGGGGAATGCTGCTCCTCCTGTGAAGGTACAAAGTCCTGGCTTATTCACTTTTATTCCTGTCTATACTTATGCCTCTTCATCTCCATGACACCCACACTATGGGGGTTATGCACGAAGGCTAGATACTGAGGTGATAAAGTAGAGATGAATTCTCCAGTGATATCACTTTTCCAGTCCCTATGTTATTCTATAGAGCCTATGAAATAAGATCTCCAAAGTTGGAAAAATCTTAGTGCATTGTCTTCATATAATAACAAAGGAACTGGAGAAGTGATATCACTGGAGTAGTGATCTCCACTTTATCACTTTCCTAACACACCTTAGTTCATCTCCCCCTATGTTTCTATAACTGAAGGCATCTAAAAGGAAAGAGACGTCCTGAACAAATTTTTGGGCTATGGGAACACTTGTCTGTTGTGAAAGGTGTCTTTCTTTATCTTTCAAACAGACTGTGCTTTTGAGGGACATGTTCTGGAAAGTGGAGGTTCCTACATACTGAAGACTGACCCGTGTGTTGTATGTCATTGCTCTGTAAGTATATACCAAGTTTTGGTTTTGTTTCGAACTATGCTGAGTGTTCCCGTCTGGCCATTGTTGACCTTTATATTGTCCCTGTTAACGGTGGGTAGTAAGTGGGATTTATGTGGATATTTTTTATTTTAACTCACAAGAAACATTGTGGGGATGCACTAAGGAGTGATAAAGAGGTGATGAATCAGAGACGATAAATCTAGTGATATCACTTCTCCAATTTGTATGGTATTCTATGGAGACAGTGCACTAATATTTCTCCAACTTTGGAGATCTTAGTGCATAGACTCTATAGATTAACATAGGAACTGGAGGAGTGATATCACTGGAGAAGTCATCTCTAGTTCATCACCATTTTATTATGCCTTAGTGTATAACCCCCATTATGTATAAAGGTAAGGTGAACAATTTCTGAGCACACTAACTTCATCACAGGGGATAAATACAAAATTCCACTACTGTAAGGATCAGTAGACATTTTTTATTAACCCCCCCAAGATATATTGTAGGGTTTTTCCTGATGAAAATAGAAGGGTACTCCCATTGCTTTCAGCTGTTTTATTCATAATGTATAACCATTCAAATTGTCACAAAGAGATTAAGCTTTTACCATTACTTTCCATAGTGAACTGTAGCCAGTGACTCTCCTTTCCCATAGAATGCAACAGGATAACTTCCTGGATACCTAGTAGACTATAGGTGAACTGCCTGGACATCAGGTGACACTGTTAATGTAAAAAGCAAACAAACAGTTTAAACTGTAATAACTTTAGAATGAAGCATCTCTAATTTTTGGGAGCATTCTTGTTTTACTCTGAGGGAAAATCCCTAAATTAAATGTTTTGAGGTTTTTTCATAATAAAGATTTACTGTTCCTTTAAATAGAGCTTTATCTCTTTTAAATCTACAGAAATGTCCAACTCGTGTCCTAAGGAGTTAAAAGCTCCACTTAATGCAGTGGGAATGAGGGGAATTTTTATTTCTCCCTCACAGTGCAGTTGGTTTGACCTAGAACTGTTCTACTTTGCCTTTATACATAAAGTTCATTATGTTTATAGGCTGGAAATGTGCAGTGTGAGGAAAGAGAGACTTCCTGTACTCCGTGTGAAAAGAAGACTCAGGACTGCCTGAATGGTAAGTCCACTCTACACAGATTGAAAACGAAAGAATTGCATATGAAGTATCTAAGCCTCATTGCCTCATTACCTGTTACCCTCTACAGAAGTTCCGGACATCTTTTACACCAGACAATTACAATATTCTCCTGATCTTCCTGAATTGAAAGACACCAGCAACCCACTGATGATACTGAGTGATGCAAAACCTTCTCAATCCAGCCGGCTATCTCTATTCCTGAAAATTATTTCTAGAAGGAACACAATGGTTTCTGGGACACATCCACCTTCTTTCACTCCTGTTATTCAGACAGAAACACTTTTAGACTCTGTTCCTTCCAGTTACCCTGGGCATATTTTAACTAGCAATACTGTGCATCATATAGTAAAAACCGATACATCTGTGACTCCTACAGCAGAATCAGACCCGTCTTTACCATCTAGAACATATTCAGATATTCTTCTGCCTCATGCACAAACTACAGATCATCCAGTATCCAGCATTCAAACTATATCTTCTGGCTCCTCTCCTCCATCTGGAAGCTCATTCTATGCATCATTTTTGGGTTTGCCTTCACCAGATTTACTGCCCTCTTCAGATCTTAGAACAACTCTCCCGCCCTCTCATATGAGTATTCAGTCTTTCCCTCCAACAGGTACTTTTGCCTCTCCTCTAAATGTATACCTTTTTGGTGTTACTGTACAAGGGCTTTCTCATTCATCCTCTATTTTTACTGACTGCCCTTTCCTCCCTCTCACAGTTTGTGGACAAAATAATGGAAACATTGGAGAAATCACATTCACTTAGTTTAGGTTTTCAGCCACTATTCCTCTTAGCAGATGTTGTCTTCCCATAATCTATGTATGCAGTCATATACTTTTACACTCTAGAAATCTAAATTAAGTGAAAATAGCTCTAAACCACATAATCGAAATAAGTAGAACAAAAAAGATAAACAATAGAAGTGTTATTTCAGTGCTGCCAGTAATAAACATTTGTCACTAAATTCCTTAGTGTTTCCATTTTTTGTCCATCCCCTGTGTCTCTATATCACCTCTCACCCTTATATGTACCCTGGGCTCATATTTCACCCACACAAGTGATCATATCTCCTCTTTTTTTTTAGGAAGGTTCTCTATTCCTGTACCTACCACTCACCCCCTTTTACTAAACATAAATACTCCGGGTCCTACTCTGGCTCCTACAAAATATACTAGTTACCTTCACAAACCTAAAGAGACCATGGACCAAAAACAGCTTCCTCTAACACAAGTGAAACACGGAGAGATGAAGAGTGGAAATCAGGAGTCTGGACTGACGACAGGTGAGAATGAGTCTTCAGTTCTTACCATTTCTTTATTTTAATATTTCTTTGTCTTATGTTTTATATATGTTTTCTGACACATTCATGTTTAAAGGAGAGTCCTATAGAGCTTAGGTTTTTTTCTATTTTTCCATAGGATGCTTTTTAAATGGCCTGAACTTTACCAACGGCTCCATCTTTATTACAGATGTGGACTACTGCCTGCAGTGTGAATGTTTGGTAAAACTTACCCAACACAGAGGTTCAGACACATATTCACTAGAAATTCCATCAATCGGGCTTATTTCTCTCTATTCTATTATGTGATATTAATGTAAAAGCCTGTGCACATGGGCCAAGGTCCGTGTGATGTTAACCCTTTGAGTGCCAGAGGGGTATGCCGTTGCTCACCCCTCTGGCACTCAAAGGGCTAAGAGGCCTGTCCTGCTCTGCGTCCTGCCGCTGACGCAGTCATGCACTGTAGAGACTTCCTGAAAGCACAGAATGCTCCCAGCACAGAACTCTCAGCATTCTGTGCATTCGGGCAGTCTCTACTGTGCATGACGGCTTCTGACAAACATCCTAGCGAATTATTATATAGGATTGTCTTCCCTCCAACAATGGAACTTTTATACTAAGAGCCAGGTTCTATATAAGGAGAAAAAAAGTCATTCTGGCCTTTCTCATATGCTCATTACCATTGTTGCTTATTGAAGCAGCCTACCAAAACTTCCAGATTTGATTTCCTCCTCAAGTAAAATTTGGCAATATGTGTTTGGCCTTATTCTGCAGAAGCCATAGATAATGCAACAAAAGACAATTATTTTCTCTCTGTATATTATATATAGACATACAGATAAAAAGAGAAGTCAAATTGTGTAGGGATTTTATATTTGTGAGACAAAAAATACACCAGTATTTTACCAATCAATGGATGTGCTTTTCAGCTGCACTCACCTGCTGATCAGACATGCTAGAAGGACAGATGTCTTCTGTCACTTTAAGCTTCCTCACAGTGTACACATTTACATTTCCGTGCAATCACCCCCAACTTCCATTTGTTTTCATGCACCTTGACCTTTACTTTGAATCTGTCTCTTCATCTATATTTTATTGAGACTTTAACCATGCTCTCGTAGACATGGAAGCAAACTGTATATTAATTGCGGCCTTTTTATTTTAAAGATCATGTTAAAGGGAAACTGGTTACATTATATACTAGTGAATACTGAAACTGCAACACTTGGAAGTTGATATGAGGTTCACATGTAATCTAACACACACACATACACACACAAATATGGTGGAACATGAGAAACGGGTGATTAATGTCGGGGGATGATACAGGCAGTTATACAGAGAGGCATATTGTCAATAAGATGTCCAGTAGTTTCTCAGGGAATGTTAGTCCATGCAGTGTTGACCGGGACTCTCGGTTCCTGCATGACACATAAGGTCCCACACATGCTCAGCAAGGTATGGAAGGGTACAGGGGATGTGTAGGTAACAGAAGTGTGTCAAAACCAAAGAGGTTGTATGTGTTAATCTGTGAAATAACTGGATGGTTATTGTCCTGCTGCAGTACTGTGTCAGGAAGTTCTGATGAGATGGTGTGATGACAGTTTACATACCATTTTGTTATGTGAGTACCCAAATGTGCATTGGGGATGTGGTCTGCCATGCATGATGTAGCTGCATACCATTTTACCAGGAGCTGACCTTTGATTTCTTTGGACAATCCATTCTTCCACAGTCTCTTGATTAGTGCTCTTCTACACTATTTTCAAGCCATCATGACATCCTAGAAAGAACTGTGACTCATCAGTAAAGAGCATGAATGTTCATTCCTTCCTCCAGTGTTTTGCGGCTGAGCACCATTATTGTTGACATGTCATTTGCAATGACAATAGCTGCAGGGAGTGGGGTAATATCGCACCCTGTTTGTCAGGCAGGTAACATCAAATGGTTTGGGTTGACACAGCTGTACAGGACCAACATCCTTGTACTGTACCAACATCATGGGCAACCTGTTCAGCACTGGTCAGCATAGACAATCCAAGCTATTGATGTTCCTTTTGTGTCTGCTAGTTGATGATAATCTTGATGTTGTTGTACTCCAAGCATATCATAAAGCATCCCTCAGCCACAAATACAGTGTTAAATATCTTCAAACTTAACAGATGATCTTCCCAGCTGAAAACCTTTATAACTCTCCAATCATTTAGCTAAGTGAACTATTGTTGTGGAACTGTAATCATTTACATATCTCAGTCCATTGCTTGCTGAGATTTACATAGCTCTATTTCTCCTCCTTCCTAGTTTCCCAGGTTTGGAGGTCAGAAAACTGACTCTTCAGCAGGCAGAATGACTGACCCTCACAACCAAAGACATGTGGCTATCAGTTGTGGTAATGCAGCTTCCAGAGGCACCAACTGTTACATTTACATAGTATGCCTTCTTGCCTAAGAGCTTCCAAATAGTATCTGGAGCTCAATTCCAAAACGTTCATACCCTGCAGATCAGTTTTTCAGCAGGAACCTCTGAGAGAATCCTGGAAATCAGTTATTTACCCTCAAGTAAGCTGTCTGGCTACTTAGCAGGGCTGACCAATGCAGGCACTTCTGGATCAAGATGTCTGCTCCTGTTCGATTCCAGTTAATGAGGTTGAAAATTAATTTATCAAGTTCAACCTTTACCATATTCATTAATGATCTAGAGGAAGGCAAAAAACAAACAACAACCACAATACTACTACAACTAATAAAACATTGAAACCATGTAACTATATACTAGGAGTGATCAATTATTAATTTACAAACATTTAGCATTTTTAAACTATGACATCAACCTTTGTTTAAACGTTTTACAATCACTTTCTCTGTATCGATATAACTGCATTATTTTATGTATTTGCGTGTATTTGTACACATGCACATATCTATATATAGCTATAGATCAGGGTAGAATATTTGTGGACCTTCAGCTATAAGATACTACAGCTCCTATCATCCCAGGTCAATAGCCATTGGCTGGTTGGGGATAATGAGAGTTGTAGACTCCAAAACCTGGAGATCTAGAGATTGAATATTCTTGCTGTAGAGAAAGTCTTCAGTGGAATCACTCAATGCTGGTGCTACCATATAAAAAGAATAAGCAGCTGCTTGAGGCCCCTACTTCATCAGAGGGTCCTGCAGTGTTTTTACTGTATCACCACCTCATGTAAACAAAATCAAATAGCAATGTCTTATTAGAAATACCAGCGTGGGAGTAAAGGGAGTCCCCATGTGAAATTTTCACTTTTGGCCCCCAAAAATCTAGAGCCATATTAGGTTAGATTCGAGTTAAACAAAGACAACACTATTGTGACTTGAATCAAGCTTAAACAAAGTGTAATTTACTAATTCAGCATTTCAGTCTCTTACTGTGACTTTTATCAAGACAACATGGTAACGTTCACAGGCAGTGACCCAAATGTTGATTGAATACATAATTGGCAATTATCAATAATGGACAGCCATTATCATTAAAGATCAGCATGTTTATTTCATATGTTCTCCCTCAAACTGGAAAAGAGAATGACTGGACATGCTCACTGTGCTTGTTACCAAGGTTGGACAGCCTGTGGTTCTCTAGGTGTTGTCAGACTACATATCCCATCATCCTCAGTTGTTCAACAGAAAGGGAATGATTGGAGTTGTAATAAAAAATTACCTATAATGCAATAGGTGTCCCTCCCCTGTCTTAAAAGAACCAGCTGAACTGCTGCATAGTGGGTCTCTCTGTAACAATTTTCACAGGGGTGGGTAGGGGGGTGGACCACCATTGGGAGGGGGTGTCAGTAAACTACAAACAGTTAGAATTTATATATATATATATATATATATATATATATATATATATATATATATATAGAGAGAGAGAGAGAGAGAGAGAGAGAGAGAGAGAGAGAGATATGCAGGGCTTATTTTAAGTCCTTTGCTACTAGCCAGACCATGAAAACATACCCACCAGGGCTGAATTTCTACTCGCCAGGGTTAAATTTTCACTCGCCATTGGCTAGTGGAAATTTTGAGCCATATATATATATATATATATATATATATATATACACATACACACACACATAACAATAAGCTGTAACAGTTTCATTTCAGTGAATGTAGATATACACAAGTCCCCCTAGTTTGTCATCCTTGTTCTCTCAATTTTGACTTCTAGAAAAGAGACATATATTGCAAACATGAGGACTATTTTCCCAGTGGGTTGTGCTGCCGGGGCTGCTCTGAACCTCCTACGGTTTCATGCAATGGAGGAATAAATCAGGTAACCTACCTCTATGAAGTGGAAGTGTCGTTTGGTTTGACTGGATATATCTCTAGCATTCAAAGGGATAAAGTGACAAGCCAACCTTCTTTTTTTCTTTACATATTCCGTACGTGCATAATATGTAAAGTTACGTTACCTATAGTTGTTATTTTTTTTACTGATTTTTTTCCACTGATTTTTGTTTCCAGAGAGTTTTCTATCAGGGAATGGAAAATCAGGGATACTGATAAAATGTAACACTGCCCATGAAGCAGAAAAAACAGCATCTAGAACACTGACTGCTTCAGGAATATAATAACATTTGTCACTATCCCTGCTTTCATAGTTGCTGACAGAAAGCTCCCTGGAAAAAGAAATTTAGAGAGCTCAGTGATAGGAACATAAAAGTGTAAAAGAAAAACCTAAAATAAAAACTATAGGCAATTTAACTTTACATATTATGCACTTGCAGAATATGTACATTCAAAAATAAGCTTGACAGCCCTCTAACAGGGATGATAACAGCAGCTTTGTTTATTGTTCTCTTATTTTCCTCAGTTTCATATAATATTCTGAATGCTTTTGGTTTGCAGGTCCACTCGGAGCAGGACAATAGTCAACATTTCTGTCAATGCAGAAAAGCAGTTCTTCAGTGTCAGTCCTGTTCTTACAAAGAGGGGTGCAGAGGAGACGGCACTTCACAAAGTTCTGAATCAGGTATGTATCTGTTACTCACACTATGGGGAACATTTATAATTGTGGCACTAGTAGAAGTCATTCACTTTTTTCAACTATAATTTTCAGCTATTAATATAAATCATATTTATTATGTAGTTAGTAAAGTATTAATTTCTTTTCTTTTCTGTGAATTTCAGTTGTGATAACATTTGATGTTCATAATTATAATTAATAAATAACTGTTTTCAGTGCTTAGAAAACCAAATAGTTTCCTTAGTATTCTGTGGAGCATTGATAAGTAACTAGGCTCAACACAAGAGCTGCATATGTGGCCCTTGACAATTACATAATATTTGTTAACAGATGAGAGATGGTACCGTGTTAGCCGTAGAAATACAGGAGGTGAATAAAGTCAAGTTCACTGATCACAGAGCCTGAGACTGGACTGAGCTTTCTTATCTGATTTCTATTCTAAACAATGCAATGTGTACTTGTATATAAAAGATGTTTTCATATTTATCTGTATAACATGTCTGAGGAAAAGACCTAAGAGGTCTTGAAAGCTTGCATTCTAAATCTGTTTAGTTAGCCAATAAAGGTATCAACTTGACTATATTTGCCTCCCATAATATTTGTTTGCATTAGTTGACCACCATTATGCCTCTGACTCTCTATTATAAGGAAATGCTCACAGAGAACGAGCAAAAAACAGATGTAGTTTGACATCACATTTTAGATCTCTAGTGCTATTACATGGACTTCTTGCTCTCAATGCCTGGGTAAACCTGTTGAAACTCACTATGGACCCTGATAAACTGTCAGCTGTTCTCGAGTGGCCGCAACTCTCAGCTGTTCTCAAGTGGCTGTGACCCATAGGTCTCCGTTCCCTTCAACGTTTCCTTGGGTTCGCTAATTACTACAGGAAATTTATTCACAATTTTTCCTCAATTGTAAAACCCCTTACCGACATGACCAAAAAAGACTGCAACTCCACGCACTGGTCTCTGGAGGCCATCAAAGCATTTGAGGTATTAAAGGTCATCTTTGCCGCAGCATCCATTTTCACACACCTGAAACCCGAGCTTCCATTCATCCTTCAGGTCGTTGCGTGTGAGACAGGTGTAGGTGCCCTACTGTCTCAACATCCTACTCCTGAAAGCAAGTTGCACCCGTGTGAGTATTTCTCAAAGAAGCTAAGTCCTGCGGAGTGCAACTATGAAATTGGTGACCGTGAGTTGCTGGCTATAATACTCGCTCTTATAGAATGGAGGCATTTACTAGAGTGAACCTCAGTGCAAATCCTAATCCTCACTGATTATAAAACCTCACATACCTGTCCGAATCTGTCTCTCCAAGACAGGCCCGTTGGGCCTTATTTCTGTCCCATTTTAATTATGTGGTCTCATACCTGCTGGGCACCAAGAATGTCCAGGCTGATGCCCTATACAGACAGTTCTCGGGTGCTAAGGAAGAGAGCCCTCCTAGTCCCATTATCCCTCTGGACCGAGTACTTTCCACCATACGTACAACCATTACATCTCCCCTTGGGGAGAAAATATGCGCCGTCCAAGTAGATGCACCTGCTGAAATTCCTTCTGGGTGCTGTTTCGTACCTAGTAACCTCTGTACCAAGGTACTTTCCACATATCATGATACAAAGTTAGCAGGGCATCCCAGAAAGAACCAGCTTCTCTGGTCAGTTTCCCGTCTCTTCTGCGGCCAGAATGTAGCAAAGATATTGCTGCCTTTGTTGCTGCCTGTCCAGTCTGTGAGCAGTCCAAATCACCCCATCAACTTTCAATGGGCCTTCTCCAACCCATACCCAATGGGGAGAAGCCATGGTCACACCTTGCCATGGACTTCATAGTTGACCTCCCTTTGTCTAACGGTAACACAGTCATCCTCATGGTCGTTGACCGATTTTCTAAGATGATTCATTGCATACCTTTCAAAAAACTTCCATCCGCTAAAGAGTTGGCTATGGTCTTTGTCAAAGACATGGGGTTCCCAAAGTCATAGCTTCTGACTGGCATAGCCAGTTTGTCTCGAGATTCTGGAGGGCATTCTGTGTGCAACTAGTTATCCAACTCTCCTTCTCCTCGGCCTATCACCCGCAGTCAAATGGGGCCACAGAAAGGGCTAATCAGGCTTTGGAGCAATTCCTGCAGTGTTACATCTCAGACCATCAGAATAATTGGTTGGACCTGCTACCTTGGGCGGAGTTTGCTCATAACAGTGCTGTCTCAGCTTCTACCCGGCTCTCCCCCTTCATGGTGAATTATGGGTATTAACCCTCCATGATTCCAGATTTGTTCTTTCCCCAGGGGATTCCGGCACTGGAAGATCATCTCCAGCGAATCCGTTCCACATGGGTGCAGGTCCAAGAGTCGTTGCGACGCTCACAACAATCCCAGGAGCTCCAGGCCAATCGTAAACGCCTACCAGCACCCTCCTACCAGGTCAGGGAGAGGGTCTGGTGGTCCTCCAGAAATCTCCACCTCCGAGTGTCCTCTCAGAAACTGGCTTCCCTCTTTGTGGGGCCTTTCTGTATCCTGTGAACCCTGTGGCCTATGCCCTAGACTTCCCTCCCAATATGTGGATCCATAACGTGTTCCATGTCTCACTGCTGAAACCCCTGGTATGCAATCTTTTCACTACGGTCACTCCTCGACCCCATTCGATGCCCGTTGACCGCCATGAGGAGTTTGAAGTCCATTCCATAGTCGACTCTCATAGGTTCCGAGGGAGGCTTCAATATTTGGTCCACTGGAATGGGTACGGTCCAAAATAGCGCACATGGGCTCCAGGTGCAGACGTGCATGCCCTCGCCCTCCTCCGTGCTTTCCATGCACACTTTCCCCATAAACCTGGTCCTCCCCTGTGTGAGGGGGGTGTCGTTGAGGGGGAGGTACTGTTAAGGTTTGGCTGAGCTGCTCTAACTCTGCCTATTGATTCTGCTGTTTGAGCTAATCTAATGCTCTGCTATCTATTGTTGCTGCCTTCTGAGTTCCTGGTCAAGCTGAATCAGCTGACCTCTCTGATTACTCACCTGACTGTTATCAGCCAACTCTCCCAGGGTATTTAAAGCAGCTTGGCTCATTTCCTCATTGTCCTTGTGCTTGTTGCTGACCGCTATGGATTCTACTGAGCTCCTGTTTATCCGTGTATGACCTGGCTTCCTCTGACGACCCTTCTGGCTCCTGAATCACTGGCTTGTTCCTGACATTGCGGACGTCTGTGCTCCTGACTCCGGCTTGGCTGAGTACCTGTCTTGGTTCTTGACCCTGGCTTGTCATTTGGTTTATGCTCCTGGATCACGATTCTGTTTTGTTTATTTTTTGTTACTTTAATAAAGGTGTTTTGCATTTTATATTTTTTGCGTATGCCTGGTTCCTGGACCCTAACAGCTTCTGGGTGTTGACTAGCAGCAGAAAAAGTAATATCCCCTTTTGTTAGTTCTCATTGAGCCTACCATGTATCTGTCTTTGACTTTCTATTATGTAAACACTGTGGTCAGCATTTAGAGCAAATAACAACTGCAGATATACGTTAGGTCTGAGCCATGTGAGTGGACCTGGAGCAATGAAATATTGAGAAGGAGCATTTAAACTAGATTTGGACAGCTAAGAAAATTATTAGCTCATGGGGAATTGGATGGATTGCCTACAAAATGTGTAGAGCCTCAGTCGCACCTGGGAACTGGCAAGTGGCCTTTGAGCTATTAATTTCACGCTCCCGCTACCTCCATGGACATGGCATGCAGGAATGACTGAATATTTTATCTCTTAAACCAAGGAGCAAGCAAAACATTAATAAGGAATATTAGGAATTCCTGGCTATAGTAAAGTAAGTTGGGGGTTATTATTGGGTGGTGTGCATCAGTGACTTATTTAGGCTTAGTCCATCTAGGGGCATCAGACTGGATAGCTTTGCCTCTTTGTGTCTATATTGATTTTCTAAAGAATATACACTATTTAAAAAAATGTGCGATTCCGCAGCTCAGGGCTCATATATTAGTAACCCATATACATTTATAAAAATATTTCTCCAAATTTAGTTTTCATTCAGAATGTGCCAGATAAGGTGAGAGTGTGGCTGGCAAAGAGTGTATGGAGGAAGGAGGGAGCTGCATGCTCTTGGTTGGGTCCAGGATTCAGAAAGCCTAAAAACATCACTGGTGGTGTTAGTTCCATCACTGGTGGTGTTAGTTCCCCAGTTAGTGATGAATGATGAATGGAAATGGATGGTGGCTGAAGCACGTCTCTCTGATGGAATGGTGAATGATGCTGTTCTCTTGCTGCTAATATAAATAGTAGCCATGTCTGCTCAGTAGGAAACTTGTCTTGGAAAATCAAAGTTTAAACACAGAACAACACATCTATTTTATGGGACATATGTTCAAAAGTAAATTGGAGGAATTGTAGCAAAAAAAACAAAGCAATGGACCTACAGGGGAAAACTACATCTTTGCGTTGATTAAAATACATATTTTAACCTCGTGAATGCTAGAGAGGTCTCCAATGCTTTGCTTCACATCACTCAAAGGGTTCAAAGGCCCATTTAAATTAATTGAAATGTTAGATTTTTTTAAAGGAACAGTAAACTTATTTTTATGAAAACACATATTTTACAGAGCATTTCCTGCTGAATAAAACAAGGTCACTACCATCGCTGTCAGATGTTTTATTAAAAATTTATAGCGGTTCAAATAATCATGAAGTGAATTTACTGTGTTTACTTCCTGATAGTTCTGACTGACAGGAAGTGACAGGCAGTTTATATCACATTCTATGGAAAACTGACTTTTCTGACTTTCCTCTCCATTAGAATCTACCGGGAAATCTAATTAGAATTTGACCACTAGAGGGCACTGCTAATGTAAAAAAACATGGGTTTAAACTGTAATAACTATGGAAATATAAATCACTGGGCAGTGGGAATACCATTATTTTACTCAATAGGAAAATCCCTACAATATATATTTTTTCATAAAAAAGTTTACTGCTCCTTTAATTATCGTACAGTTGATTTGCTATAGTATTACTCCACTTTTCATTTGAACATACAGCCCCAAGTGTAATATTTCTATAATAAAAGGGAAGAATAAAAGTAAATTCATAACTATATTGCCCACTTCTAGGGCTTTAGGTGTCTCTGGGGCCTCTTTCCCTTCTTACCAGCCTTTTGTGTCCTCCATTCCACTCACTTTATGTAATTCAGTGGCTGGCAGTACAGTATCCAAATTGTCAGACCTATCCACCTCATCCATGGTTTCTTCCATCATCTGCTGTGGCACTTTTCGAGCTGCAACCTTCACCTTTTTACAGCTTCTATCCATATGCGATAAAAGTTAGTGTTTTCGTGTGTATGAGCAGTTTTACCATGAGAGGTATTTATACACAGTCAGTTGCATTCTATCCTTGCTTGTACAAAGAGATGATTCTCCTAGCTCTGAGTGTGCTTCATTCTGGATTGCTATCTGAGTACCAATTTCTTGCTTGTTTGACCTTTATCCTTTACTGCCTATCTTGACCAATGTCTATAACTTAGACTATGATCCTGTGTAATCTACTCTGACCATTGGCTTTAACAAGCAATAATCCAGAGCCAACTGATCTGACCATTGGCTATGACGTTGATTATGAACCAGAGCCACCTATCCTGTCCGTGTCTGTGCTTCACCTGTGTGTAGTGGATCCAGTGATAACCTTTGGCATCTACAGATCTGCTGTCACTCGGTGTCTTGGTGTAGTAGTGCTGTCCCACCAAACTTGTGTTCACCACCTCTAACTCCAGCGTGCGGATGCAGAAATGCTACACTATGCTCTGCACTGCTCTCTAGCTACACTCTCCAGCATTGCACTTCAATTGCAGTTGGTAGCATTCAGTCCTGCTGGGTACATTTTGAGCAGCTTTCTTTTACGCAATACAAATCGAATGGTTAAAACTTTTGATAGCTCTATTCCCAGGGGTTCCTTCTTCCCATAAATTAACACTTTTTATTCTTCTTTCTCTATTATTCAGTCTTTAGCCCACCCCCCATATGTTTCCCGCTCCTACTTAATTCCCTAACTTTCCTTTTACAATTTTTCTTTGCGTACTTGTATATGATCTCATTGCTGTTTCTTAAGATTGTATTCTATCTTGTATCTTACCACATGCAGCTGATAATATTGTTTTGAATTACCATGTTGTTCATAACTCATCCCCCATCATCTTCATCCCCTCTTCTTTTTTACCCTAAAAACACAATAAAGTGATTGTGATCTTTATTGAATGGTAGTAAAATTAAATTGTAATATTAACAGTAACATAGTAAATTAGTTTGAAAAAATGTGCAACTCAATCAAGTTCAATCTTTGCCTTGTAACCCAGAAAAATTAGTATTATATAAGCCTTCCTGCTTCAAAAATGAGTATTAGTCTATTTAACAGGACTTCGTGTAATACTCAGTATAAACCTGTATGTACAGTGGCAAAATTGTGTTATCCACTCTTGCTTGAATACCCATTTTTATGCAAGGCAGTACTTTGTTTGGTTTTGCTACTGTTTGACACTGACCAGTGTTTACAAGGACTCCCAGATCTTTCTAGAGCAAAGAGTCTCCTAGAAAGATTATATCAAGTTAATAAATGGAATTACAATTTGCTCATTCCCAATGCATAACCTTATACTTTCCTACATTAAATTGCCTATTCCATTAGTCTGACCAATGTGACATTTTATGTAAAGCCCTCTATAGAGAACAAACATCCTCCTCTGAATTTATTACCCTGCATATTTATGCCTAAAAACTAGGTTTTACTTGTAAGCCCAGAGTTTCACTTTGAATTATTGTTTAGGAATTAGTTTTCAAGGGGCGTTGGAGTGCAAACATTGTCATCAGAGTCCTACATATATCTCTGGTATCAGTCCCGCTTCATTAAGAGATACAGTAGAATCTAAATATATATATATATATATATATAATCTTAAAAGAACACTAACACTTCCAAATAATAAATGGCCCTTATCTTATTATTTGGTAAAGCCCCTCATGGCCTCTGATTTTCTTGTTTCGCTTATAAATATGAAGTGTTCTTTTTTCCTAGATGTTATGCATATGGACATGGACATGAATGGTTACTGTTCCACTCAACTCCACTCTTCTGTTCACACTTCGTACTTCAGTTAGAAGTAACTTCAGTAAGCAACAATGGGCATTCTTTTTTGGCTATGAGGTCCTGCTGCAAATGATGTCTGCAATCTCCGTCTCCCCTGCAAAACTGGTCCCCCCTCCCATAGTTAGTAAGGACCTTATGGTGTTCCTTACTGAAGTACCTTGTAATGAAAGCATGCAGAGCTCACATCAGCAGAAAAGTGACAGATGGAGTGGGTGGAACTTAACGTTCTGGAAATCCAGCTAACTGCAGTAATGTCTACCTCCATCCCCATGATATCTAGGAAAGAAGAAGGCTTCTCTTTTCAAACAAGGAAAAATCAGAGACGATAGGAGGAGTTTTGTGTGGGTCATGAGGGCATTCCATGCTAGAAAAGGAACTTGAAACATTTTTAGTGCTACTCCTCAGCCACCTATACAGAAATTGGTACTTTGTACACTGCTCCCTGCAAGGGAAGGTCAGTGAGGAAGTGTATGGGCATTTTGGGTGGTTTGTTCCTCTATTTCTTGATCTGTACTAACAAGGAATAGAGGAAATTGTTGTAACTTTATTACATTTCCCTGCACATGCTATACGGTAGGCATGTCAAACTGAAATACAGTGGTGGGTCACATACTATACATCTCTCTCCATGCAGGATGGCCACATTGGCTGCTGGGGAATTTGAATGTATGTGTGTGTGTGTACATGCGCGCCCATAAATGCTCGCTTAACTTCTCGGAGCAGACTTATAATATGCTTCATCTGACATATCTAGTCCTCTCTAAACTTGCAAGGATGTACCCAAATGCTTGTGAGGACTGCTTCAAGACTTGTAATCTGAGGGGCACTGGTGGGACTGTAAGAAGGCTTCATATATCTAGAATAAAATAAATAGTCTCCTTTCTGAACTATTAAACAAAAACATATGTTTGAATATGTGGTTGGTGCTATTAGGAAAAAGGGTTGACTCTCTGATGAAAGCAGAAAACAGACCTGTAATAGCTATTTGTTTAGCTGTTAGATTCTCAATTCAATGGAAATCCTTCTCCTTATCCTGGAATATGGTTCTTGACAAAATACAATACATTGCTGTTAATGAATACCTATGTTTAAAACTTATACTAAATTCTTAGCAACCTGGTCACCCTGGATACATAGTAAATACAGTAAAGATTGAAAATATTTGAAAGTTGTTGTTTCTTAAATTTCTATGAGATTTTGTGAGATTTCCTTCTATTATATTTTATTGTATTTTATGTCCTTTTCCTTTCTTTTTGAAACTGCTTTGACTTTGTAATTACCAAATTCAATAAAATTAAAATATAGAAAAGTGTGCGTGTGTGTATATACATGCACACACATTCCATCTATCTATCTATCTATCTATCTATCTATCTATCTATCTATCTATCTATCTATCTATCAAGAGATTGTAGAATCAGTACTTTCAGGACTTTTCCAAGTTTCAGTCAATTGCTATTTACTTTGAAAATGTCAAGTTTTGATTCTCACTGGGATCTTTATGAAGACAATATCATATTGCACCCTACCCCCATAAATACCCAGTGTAACCCAACACTGAAGAAAAAAAAACACCAAAACATATTAACAGAAAGTAGAAAAATTGAAAATGTCACATTACCACAGTATAAAAATCCTTATCTAACTTTCGAAGGAAAAATAAAGGCAACGCAAATTAGTGCATAAAACATCTGAAAGAAATAAGTGAAACAATCACCATATACAAATTATCCACACTCTATTTATATATGGCCAATAGGGGGCCACGTAGCACCTCACCAAGATAACTATGCAAATGTAACTTGTTCATTGTATAATCGCAGGTGTCTTATATTTGCATATGTATATTGGAGGATATTACATAGCATAACAATGGACAGCTATCTAGCATTCAGATGTTTAAAGCTGCAAAGAAAAAAATCCATTGATCTAAATGGGGTTTTGAAACTTCCGATGCTAGGCTTCAGGGCACTTAAAAGATTTCTCTATATGAAGGGTCTCATATGGATGTCCCACAGGCTACATCTGGCCAGAGGGCTGCATGTTTTGGGCTCTTGGGTTGCACGTGTTCCTCTGTTGCGTGGAGAGTTGGCAAAACAAATCTACTTATCGGCTATTGATCACATCAGTAGATATTTTCTTACGGACAAATTTCTGATCATATTCTCACAAAAGGCTACAATTTGATTTCCAAATAACTTTTTTAAAAAACAAAACAAACTGCTGCTTTGGAAACCTTTTGGAGCCCTAAAAAACACTCCAAAATAAATCCAAAGCAAGGTCATCAAAGTCTAAGGAAAGTTGATGGACAACAGTTTCTTCCCTTGGGCAGAATCAGGCAAGGGAAGAATGGGGGAAATAGCCCTCCCAGTCCCCTGCCTGATCAAGGGGGGCAGTGCTTTCATTGTTCTCATAGGAAGAAGATTGTCCCCTGCTGTTATCTGTCTATTCTATGGACTGCATTCCACATCTGAGAAGAGATGGCTTACACTAGGTAAAAGGGGCGGGAGGGGAAACTTTGCTTGTGAATATCTCTCAAACCATAAAGGTTTGAGAGATAATACTTATATCATTCTTCATGTTTTTTTAATGCCTACAAAATAAAATAAAGATAAAACAAAGTATTTCTAACCCTTTAAGAGATCTATTGAAAAGGGAATACCTTGAGCTAAGTTCTCTTCAAGCACCACTGATTTTAGCCCTCGTTTTTAGCTCTACTGTAATTATGCTGTTTTCATTTTAAAGGGGAACTTTCACCTCCTCATTATCCTTATTGTATCCCTTCCTTTGTGTCCCCTCTGTACAGTGCGGTCTTTCTTTTTGCCTACAAATCTGTTTAAATGAAGAAAAAAGATACTTGAATTGTGTACCTTATGTCGTTAGCAGCCGCACAGCCGCGCACCGTACGGTGCAGAAGACACTCCCACAGCCTCAGCTCCTTTCACTTGCCCCAGCATCCTCCGATGACGGAGGCGTTCTGTTAGTAAGCTGGAGAGAGATCTCATTGGCTAGATATCGATCTCTCCAGCTTACTAACAGAACGCCTCCGTCATCGGAGGATGCTGGGGCAAGTGAAAGGAGCTGAGGCTGTGGGAGTGTCTTCTGCACCATACAGTGCGTGGCTGTGCGGCTGCTAACGTCATAAGGTACACAATTCAAGTATCTTTTTTCTTCATTTAAACAGATTTGTAGGCAAAAATAAAGACCGCACTGTACAGAGGGGACACAAAGGAAGGGATACAATAAGGATAATGAGGAGGTGAAAGTTCCCTTTTAAGTTTGACTTTTTGGGACAGGTTGCACAATATGTAAGTCACTGTGGTGTATAGTTACACTTGACCTTGAGTATTGTAATGATCACTACCAGATGCATTGCGTGCAAATGAAATTTCCTACCACAGAAGGCACGGGGTCAATTTTGTTAATGTTTTGCTTTCACTTTTCACCAATTTCTCACTTCTGTTGTCTCTGTCCAAACTATATTCTGTGTCATTGTGGGCCAGGGCCATTTTAATGACTGGGGGTACCTAGAGTACACTGAGGACCACAGGCTTTGCGTGGGGTGACCTCCACATGGCACAACCCCTGGCTTTCTTTTTTATCAAGGATCCCCATTTAATTGATGGAAGTTTCTTCTGGGGCTTTCTTCCATCTGTAGTTCATCTTGGAGCCCTGTCTCTGTACATTTTGCCATTTTGTGGTGATGTCAAGAGGTCAATACAACCATATAACTCCTTGCATGTAGCAGGATGGAAGGTAGTTTTCACACAGGGAGACGGGGTGTGGTATGTGTGTGTTGAAGGTTCAAGAGGGATGTGAAGACCACTTTGAGCTCAGAGGATGCATAGTGAATGCCTTCCCCTCTGCTTCTTATCATGGATTAGATCTGAGTTACATTATTATTAGTGAGAACTCTTTTCTGAGGGGCACACTCACACAATTGATAATAAACATTATTTATATTCCTATATGGGGGGCCTCCTTGTACAATAACGCTATGGGCCTCAGGTCATAAAACTTCCCTGCTGTGGGCACCTACTTCTCCTAGGCTTAATACCATGTCTCTCTGGTCCTGAAGCCACCTGCTGAATATTCTATTTGGGCAACACAGGTGTTGCCGCCAATATTTTGCTTGGTCCTGCCATAGCTTGAACATCCAAGCTTGTAGAAGAGATAGATGCCCACTTTCATTTCCAGAATCCATGGGCTCATTGCCCCATATCTGCTTCTTGATTGCAAACCTTTTTGGCAAATGTTGTGGTAAAGTGGAGCAAATTACAATGTGCTTTGTTTGCCAAATGTTTTTAGCCTTTGAGTGTCAGAGGGTTGTGCAAAACATTGCAATGTAATGTGTTGCAGACAGCTCTGGCACTTGCACAGTTTAAGATGGAATTTGAACACGGTCGGTGCAGGATATTACTTGCTTGCATCTTTATTGGTGTTAATGATATCTTCAAAGATGAGAGTTGGTACGGTGTTAGCCGTAGAAATACAGGAGGCAAATATAGTCAAGCTGTTACCTTTATTGGCTAACTAAACAGATTTAGGAGGACTATATTGCATCCTGTATTATCCTAAATCTGCTTAGTTAGCCATTAAAGTTGCCAATGATATCTTTGACAGACTTAAAGGGGAACTACCACCCCGCAAAAACTTTATCTTAATTAAGTCTTCATCTGGCGACTAGCTGCTTAGTAGCGCTAGTCGCCAGAAATATTACCTGGTTTAAAAGATTTTCGACTTATTCGGAGGTTGACAGTAGCAGGAAGCACGGACATCTTGCCATAGTGACGTCCGTGCGCCTGCGCTGTCAGTCCCTTTTGGAGCCGGCCTATTGATTTTGTCTATGGGCCCAGTGTTCAAAATAATAGAGGCGCAGTTCTGAGATAAACTAACAATGCCTTAGGTGACAAATAAATGCTCCCACTGATTTACGTGAGGTTTTAACTCAGTGAATGCTACAGTTGTCTCCAACACATTGCTTCACAATGCATCAGAGAACTCTGTAGCACTCAAGAGGTTAAAAACACCATTTAAATCAGCCGGAATAGGGGAGAATTTTTAATTGTACCCTGTGGTAAATTTGGTTTGCCCCTGAACTATTCTATTATGCCTCTGTGTATAAGGCCCTAAGGACATTGGGGGAGATTTATAAGACTGGAGTAATAAAGAAAGTGTCTTTAAAATTGCCCCAAACCGACATAAGGATATTTATAAACATTTATTGACATGTTTTTTAAAGGGATAGTATTGCTTGAAAATAATTTTATTTTATATTGTAGCCCTTAAAAAACATTAAAATGATATAAGTCTTATTTCCCAAACCTTCATGGTTTGGGAGATATTAGCAAGTAAAGTTAATAATAATAAAAGTAAAGTTCCCCTTTCCTGGCTGTTTTAGCCAAGTCTGCCATCTAGTGGACAGATTTGGAATCCGGTCCACTGATCAGCCGGCAACTCTTTAGCAGTGCAGAGATCACGATCTTTAAAAAGAACTACTTCATTGGAACTGTCTTCAAAGTGTGCCTGGCTTGCAAGCACAATTTGTAGACCATTTCAATGAAGAAATTCTTTTTAAAGATTGTGATCTCGGCACTGCTGAAGAGCCGCGGCCGGTCCCGGGACCGGATTCCAAATCTGAAGGCTTGAGCAGTGACGTCTCTCCAGGGGAAACTTTACTTGCTAATACCTCTCAAACCATAAACGTTTGGGAGATAAGACTTATATCATTTTTAATGTTTTTTTAAGGGCTACAATATAAAATAAAATTATTTTCAAGCAATACTATCCCTTTAAGTGCTAACTCCAGTCGGTCGACTTTTTTGAAAAGTAGAAATGGTCTCTTTCAAATACGAACTGTGGATCAATGTATTTATAAAGAAATATGCCAATTGCGCCAAAAATAAAAGATGTTTTACTGATAAAATCTTAACCCTTTGAGTGCCAGAGGGGTA
Source organism: Rhinophrynus dorsalis (assembly GCA_037306005.1). Taxonomy (NCBI): domain Eukaryota; kingdom Metazoa; phylum Chordata; class Amphibia; order Anura; family Rhinophrynidae; genus Rhinophrynus; species Rhinophrynus dorsalis. The sequence continues at coordinate 444,370,016 of CM074722.1, read as the reverse complement.
CGCAACGCATTTGAAAGCAATACGTTGCGTACCCCTCTGGCATTCAAAGGGTTAATCTCATAGTTTATATACTATAGTATATAGTGATCGATATGTGTGTGAAAAAATAGCCTCAGTAGCAAAGTTTCTGTGAATTTTCTCAGAATATTTTATAGATTTGACTTTACTTCTTTATAAATATGACCTGACATGAACTTTAGCGACAGTTCTTAAATGTACACTAAGAAGGCTTTTTATAAATCTCCCCCTATATGCCTAAATGAAAAGATGCACATTCTGGAACATTCTAACTGCAGCACAGGGGACAAATAATATCAGATTTTCATTGGGTAAATGGGTTTGAAAGAAACATCTCTTAATTCATTGTTTTGCCTCTTTAGCAGTTAACTAATAGCATAATTTAATCTTTTTAGTGCCAGACAGGTATCCAGTCCATTACAATGCGTTGGATACTTCTCTGGTACACAAATGGTTAAATCAATGGGCACTTTTATGTATCCCCTATGGTGTTGCTGATCTTCCACAGCCAGGTTGTCCAATTTCCGTTCTCAAAGGCCACCAACAGGTCAGGAGGTAAGGATTTCTCTGATTAAGCACAGGTGAGTCAGTCAAAATGAATGAGCCACTGATTATTTCTCCTGTGCTTAAAAGGATAGTAATGTTTCACAAAAACAGCAGCTCCAATTAATCTTCATAGTATTTGGGCCATGGAGAGTGTTATTTCAATTCTGTCAGAGTTGTAGTTCAAGAGTAATTGAATTATAAGGTATCCCCCTCCCACCCCTTTTACCTAGTGTAAGTCATCTCTCCTCAGATGTGGAATCTGGTCCATAGACCAGACAGCTCACAGCAAGGGACAATTTTCTTACTGTGAGAACAATGAAAACCCTGCCCCCCTTTCCTGGTTTTTCCTTTATCTTAATTGATTATTGTCCCTCTCTGCAATCCACGTGGACACACCCTGCTGCTCTGAGGTGAGCAGTGTTACATCAGTAAAAGGGGCAGGAGGGGGATACTTTAGCATTCAATTACTCTTGAACTACATCTCTGACAGAATTGAAATAACACTCTCCAAGGCTCAAATACTATGATGATTAATTAGATCTGCTTTTATTATGAAACATTACTATCCCTTTAATCAGAGAAATCCTTACATCCTGGCCTACTGGTGGCCCTTGAGGAATGAACTTGGACATCCCTGTTCCACAGAATTGCTTGCTGGAGATGGCTGTTGTAACATCATTCTCATTGTCTGTACTATAGAATCACAAAGCAAGAACATTTTTGAAGAAGAAGACAAATTGATACCAAAGAGATAATTTATTTAGATTTGGTTCTTTTAATTTCAGAACAAATGCAAAAAGAACATGTTCAATGGGTTCCACTCATATTTGAAAGAGGGTTGAAGCTGAAGGGGGATAATCCAGACCCATGAGACCATCAGTATCCAGAGCAGAGGAAGAAGGAAGCTTCATAGGATGGGACTGTTTCTGTCTTCTGATCTCTGCTAACTGACACCACTCAGAAGGTGAGAGACTAGGTTCAGGAGTTCTCTCTCACATTCCAGGCTCAGCTGTGCAGTGCCAGTCACGGTGCACAAGCACTCTCTGAGGCTGATGTACTAAGAAAAAGTTATGCAACTCTTATGCAACCCAAGTCTACCAAAGGGAATGAATAAATAAAAATGTGCATTGATTTAAATGGGGCTTTAAAATCTGAATGCCAGATAGGTCAATAAAACACATTGTTTTGCAGCATTCATTAGGTTAAAAAACATTAAATAAATGGGAATTTTAATTTGTTCCCTATGGTACTGTTGTTTTTTCTTCCAGAACTGCACTACTTTTATTAGTACATCAGTCTTCTGCATACACTCCAATTAGATAAACAAACTGTAAATCTTAAATCAATGGTAAATGAAAGAATAAATAAACAAGTGTGTGTATGTACTTTTAATTTTATGAATATGTCCTTCTGTATTAACCTTAACACACACACACACACACACACACACACACACACACACACACGTCTCCAGTCGTATCTATCTATCTATCTATCTATCTATCTATCTATCTATCTATCTATCTATCTATTTATCTGTGTCTGTCTGTCTGTCTGTCTGTCTATCTATCTATCTATCTATCTATCTATCTATCTATCTATCTATCTAATCTTTCTAATCTATCTCCAACTGTACCAAATGCTGTGCAATAAACTCGTTCATTTTTATGATATATTCTATAGGATGGCTTAACGGGATAGTAATGTTTCACAAAAACAGCAACTCCAATTAATCTTCATAGTATTTTAGCCATAGAGAGTGTTATTTCAATACTGTCAGAGTTGTAGTTCAAGAGTAACTGAATGATAAAGTATCTCCCTTCCGCCCCTTCTTACTGTAAGAACAATGAAAACCCTGCCCCAGTTAACAGGTTTTTCAGGTTTTTTCCTTATCTTAATTGAAGATTGTCCCTCTCTGCAATCCACCTGGACACCACCCTGCTGCTCTGAGCTGAGCAGTGTTACATCAGGTACGGGGCGGGAGGAGGATACTTTATCATTCAATTACACTTGAACTACAACTCTGACAGTATTGAAACAATACTCTCCATGGCCCAAATACTATGAAGATTAATTGGAGCTGCTTTTCTTATGAAACATTACTATCCCTTTAAGTTTTATACTTTGATAAACCAAGAAGAGGTTTACAGGTGCCTAGAAACCCCCCCTGCACTCTTTTGCATCTTATCATATCATGGCTTTGGACCCCCAGGAATGATAAATGTTTGTTGCTGTTGTGTGTAGGTCTATTCAAGGGTTGGACAAACTGCATCCCCCAGCTGTCTTTGGTCAGATATGGAAGATGGATTTTGTAGTCCAGCATCAGCTGATGTCAGCCGCACATTGTCCATATACACATATACGGTGCATATTCTGGGTTATCTTAAATGGACACTAACTCCTCCCAACAGTAAACCTCACTTACCTTAAACTGGACAGAAGTTCAATGAGTTGCACATTCATCTTGTCCTTAAAGGGATAGTAATACTTCGTTTTAACTTTATTTTATTTTGTAGGCATTAAAAAAACATGAAGAATGATATAAGTCTTATCTCTCAAACCTTTATGGTTTAAGAGATATTCACAAGCAAAGTTTCCCCCTCCCGCCCCTTTTGCCTAGTGTAAGCTATCTCTTCTCAGATGTGGAATCCAGTCCATAGACCATACAGATGACAGAAGGGGACAATCTTATTCCTATGAAAACAATGAAATCTCTGCCCCCCTTGACAAGCTTTTCATGTTTTTCCCTTATCTTAACTGAAGATTGTCCCTCTCTGCAGTCTACCTGGGCACCTCCCTTCTGCCCTGGCTGAGAAGTGTTACATCAGTAAAACAAAGTATTACTATCCCTTTAAAGGGAATTAGTATATGGCTTTTTAGATGCTTACCAAAAGTATTTGGCTTTGTATGAACCATTTTTATTTCTAGATGTGTTTCCTTTAATAAAAATGTTTTAAAAATGTTCTTTTTCTCTCCAGTCATTCACTATTGGAATGGAAAGGTGTTACAGAAAGCACAGTCTCATCTCATGGTTCACTAAAAATATTCCATTAAGTACACAAAACATGGATATTAAAGAACAAGTTATCGGACAAAATACCTTCAATATCTTCTACTTTAGAACGTGAAGGACAACAGAGATATGAACTTCTCTTCAGTATCATGCCTTCTTCATATGGATTATTGTAACCTGACACTAAACTCCTCTAAATAAAACAAGACATCTTTACAGCAAACGAAAAGGGTCGCTGGTCTCAGCCGAGAATCAAAAAAGTCAGTGAGGTCGAGGTACTGAAAAGAACTGGAGTCATGCACTAAGGTGTGATAACGAGGACATAAACTCTCCAGTGTGATAAACTCTCAACTCCCTATGTTATTCTATGGAGCTTTTTCAATTTGGAGAGATCTTAGTGCATAGACTTCATAGAATATCATATGGATTGAAGACTTTATCACAGTATAGAGTTTATCTCCCCCATATTACAATTTAGTGCATCTCCCCCTGGAACAATTTGGACAGACCACCTGCACCACAGGGGCAAACAGCTTGAATGGTAGAGAGGCATATCTGGAAACTCTCAAAGCTTGACCTGGAGACTCATGGTTTTGATCGAAATCTCAGGGTCTCAGGGTGAATGGCCAAATTCTCAGGGTGACAGAGTCCAGTGTTTCCTACTATCCAATTAAATAAATTATTGTCTACATCTGTGTCATTTGTCCTAGAAAGGCAGAAGAAGAAGTCCTGCTTGTCTTTTGAATGTTTAAGAAGTGATATTTCAAACCTGTAGCATGTTAAAGCTTCCTTGAGGACTGGCTGAATCACCTCTGGCTTAGAACACATTGACATCTCACCTAGGGACTACTTTCTTCATAGCAATAAGGGTCAATATTTTAAAAATGTCAGGGTGAGCCATTTTCAAAAGTTCCCAGGCATGTAGGGAGGTGTTCAACACATTGTGAAGCAATGCACTGGAGGCATCTCTCTTGTTCAAGTGGTTAAAATCCCAGTGGTTAAACCACTGGCCATATTTAGGACTGTTATCTGCCCCCATAGTACAGTTTGTATGCTCTAAAATTGTGTTAATACATCAGCCTCTGTTATGTATTACAGTGCTTTGGAGAGCTCGCTAACATTCACATGTTTAAAGGGCCCTGCCAGATGCGTACATGCATCTCAGAAATGCATGCAATGTGTTCCTTTGAAATGCATTGGGAGATCTCTAACATTGAAGGGCTTTACAGACCTATCATTTGGATATTCACTCATACTTGTGAAAATCAGAGCAAAACCACTAAAAGTGTGGTCCTGAATCAGGAGACCAAACATCATATACTGGAAAAGGGAAATCTCTTCCATTCTTGTGTTACTTTTACAAGTCTATTCACCAAAGTGTGTAAGGTTTTCCCAGCTTGAAAAAGAGGTTACATTGTATAACAACATAACTGAAATGCCTTTGCTTACTTCAGATACTCACAATCTATGATGTTGGCATAAAGATGGCAATGTCTTGTATATCTGCAGCTAGATTAAAGCGGAACTTTCAGGTATATTAAATAATTTTTCATATAGTGATAAGCATATCACTATCTGTATTATCTTTAGTAAGTCCGCCATTATTTACAAATCCAACTAATTTGGAGACACACCGCAGACAACAGCAAAGACATCTTGCTGAAGAGGCATCTGTGTGCCTGTGCTGTCTGTCTCCTCTATTATTGGTAAGGGGGAGATGCATTGTACCTTAAGGTACAGGAAGAGACTGACAGTGCAGACACACAGATTCCTCTACGTCAGGATGCCTGCTGGTGACTCTCCAAATTAGTTGGATTTGTAAATAATACCGGACTTACTAAGGAAAATACTAGTATTGATATTTTTATCGCTATATGAAAAATTATTTGGTCAGCACTTTAATATATCTGAAAGTTCCACTTTAATAACCACAATAATGTGAAAACTGATAAATTGTTCTCTACTTGGAGTGTGCCTAACTCCACTTTCAACTGTGTGGAATTCTTTACTTTGGTTATCCTGGTGGACTGCAGATTTGTTTCTATGTGCTGCAACAGCATAACTAGTTCATAATTAGTTCATATGATGAATAGCCACATTTAAATATACACACTCTTTTAGGACTACAATAATGGCTTCTCAAGTCAGATTTAAATATGCATATTAGTCATTAGCGCAGGGGACACTGAAACATTGTATATGTGGAGATCGCATGGAGAAGACATGGTGAAGTAACATAATTGGAGTGTAATCATGAGAATCACATGAATTCAGATCCAATTCATCAAAATATCACCAAATTCGACCTGCATAGAAGATTAGTGCATCTTTCCCCAGACAGTTATTCTTTTTCATTCCATGTGAGAGGTAAGAAACCGGCTTAATTTTTCCACAGAATCTCACAGCAACAGCTTCATTATTTTATAACAGTTAGAACTGTCAGCATCTGGGAATACCCTTGTTTAGCTTAGCAGGGAAACTACTATAATAGGTTTGATTCATAAAAAAGTTAACGATCCTTTAAAATTGAGCAATGTATATCTCATCTGCAATTAATGTCTGAGTTTCTGTGTTGGTTTCAGTCTGGTGTGTTCACACGATAGTCCCCAGTGTGAAAGGAACCATAGCCCAGAAACTTACTTTACAGCAAAGGTGACATAATTAATGCACCATCTCTGCACTGGTGTGACGTGTGAAAGGCATCTTGGGAATACTTGATGGTATAACCAGGATTTTTTGGCTGGGTGTGATTTTCAAACAGGTAGGGATTAGGCAAATCCAAGTGTACTCATCTACGTATTCGGTAAAAGACAGCTTGAGCAACAGTCTGTCTGAGGCTATGCCACTCTGACCCATGATTGATTAACTTCCCACATTTAATTTAGTATTTAATTTGTTTGTCCAAAATGTTATTGTAGCAGCTGATCCCCAAATAGCAAACAAATTATATGGCCAGGATTTTCTACTGCAGGAAGGAGAAGCTCAGCTGTTATATGCACTGTCTCCAAAGGCCCTATGTTCAAAAGAAAACTCAAAAACCTTTAGTATTTAATTCAAATGGAATTTTTACTTCCTCCCTATGGTGCAGTAGGTTTGTTTCAAAATTATTTGACTGGAAACTCAACCTCCATTCCCGAGCTGGTTCCTTGTAACCTTGGTTATGTTACTGTGAATTTGGACAAGTCATTGTGACCTCTAGCAAGTGACTATTATAACGGGAACCCAAGACACTCGGAAGTCCTGGGCCCTTGTGTCCTAATTCTCTCTCCAGAGGTCGGCTGGAAACAGTCTAACTGCCCGGTCGAACAGGGAAACAGATGTGTCGACTATCTCTATGGCCGTCACTTCAAAGTCTCGACACAGAGTCGAGTGAGTCGAACAAGCCAGTTGTCGAAGAGTGGACGGCAGGTCGAGCAGCACTGGATGGAGGTCGAAGAGCGAGTCGATGTCAGGAACTTCTATAAGCAAGGAGTGAATCAGCTCTGGATGCCCTTGAAGGATGGGAGTCAGAGTGGACTCTTTAGACTGCTTGCTCCGAACGAACACACTTTATTGGCAAAACCACACTTCTTTTATACACATTAGGAACAATAAAACAATGGAACCGGGAAGGGCCAAGTACACCAAGGGCTGGAGTTAGCTTAGGGACCAATGGGCAGGGGAGCGACAACACTGAGTGTAACCCGACTGGTCAGTTTCCAGGACTTACTGTGACAAGGATGGAGCATGAAACACAGGGTTGAGTGATTGAGTGGCCAGCCACGATTAGGTTATTACACAAAGGGGTCTCAGTGGGGGCACAGTTTACATTGTGTCCCAATACATATTTGTCAAACAAAGACAGTAGCCCAAGAAGCCATTGCTAGCAATTCGAACATCCCGCCTTTTGTTCGACCAATCTGTAGGTTGTATGCCCTTCTTGTCACCCAATCCTTTCGATGTATGTTGGGACCCTACGACACCGTGTCGAGCGTTCCCGTCACCCCGGGACCCGTCGACCGAGAGTCGGGAAACATGTGCAATAGGGTCGGTTCATGATACAAGTTCTTTTAAGCCATAGTCGAACAAATGGGACGAATAGTTCCAGTGTTTAGACCACAAGTCTTGAATCCCTTTTTTGACAGTGTGTAGTATAAACTGATAGTCCCACAAGTCCATAGTTTAAGTCCATAGTTTTCAGTAACGGCCTATGGCCCATTACAATTATCTTTCAGAGCCTCAGCTGCCCTAGGCAAGGCCCACCCATGGCCACACCTCCATCCCTCACATGACTCCATTCATAGCTTCATCAAATGTTGCCTGGCATAGAAAATACACTTAGACTTCTATTTAGACCCACAAGCCATAGTTCAGGAGTCGACAACCTGAGTCCCTCCAGGTTTTTTTGGGCTACATTTCCCACCATTCTTAGCCAGCCAAAGGCTGGCTGAGGGTAACAGGAGTTGTAGTCCAGCATCAGCTGGAAGACTTCAACCTGCCCATTTCTGACTCAGATTGTAAACTCCATGCTGCAAGACACAATCTGAAAACAAATTTGTCAGTACTACATACAATATACTGATATATAAGAGGGTTGCCAACTGTACACTTTAGTAATGGACATGCTTCAGGTCTACATTTGAAATGAAACAGCCTTGCAGGATTCATCCCTTATTGAACTGACAATATGCCAAACACGGCTGGATTTTCCATTAGACAGAGTAGGCAACTGCCTAGAGTGTAAGTAATTGACAGGCACCTTAGTTGTACTGGCCACACCATCATTCTAAGTTTTGGATGAGGCCAGAGCATTTCCAGTTTCCTTGCACCAGACACAGGGTGGGGGGATGCACTAAAGTTCAATCTTTAGGTGAAATCTTTCTGGTGAGGTGTGGAGAGAAATACACCTCTGTGTGAAAGATCCCACATCTCCATATGCACTAAGAGTTATGTATTCATGGGGAGGGGGAAAGGAATTGGTCATTAGCACAGGTCTCAAAATTTCCACTCGCCACTAGCCAATGGCGAGTGAAAATTTAGCCCTGGCGAGTAGAAATTCAGCCCTGGTGGGTATGTTTTGGCTTGCAGTGGCGAGTGACTTTTCAGGTCTGGCTAGTAGCAAAGGGCTTCAAATTATAAGCCCTGATTAGCATATAATGTCTATATAAATCTTGCGTGCATGTCATAACTGCAACCATATGAATCTGCTTTGAGGTTAAATAGTTACTTTATAAACTAGGTTGGAAGAAATACACAAGTCCATCAAGATCAACCTTTGTCACATGATAGCCAAGAAAATGAGATCTTTATAATCCTTCCCGACTCCAAGATGGGCGCTATTCTCTTTATCACTCTAATATCTAGCTATTCAGTATGTATTTCAAAGTTCTCTACGGCAGTCTGTTTCATGTTAAACTTTACAATTTCTGTCTTTAAGTGAGGTTCAAATTAGACCGCTACAGAGAAGTCTTAATATACCGCTACAGAGATCTTTGAGACACAGCTCTATGCCAAATACAATTATGCATTTAGGCCCAAATTCTAAAGTCTTATATGAGGTGGTCTATTTACCAATATGACAAAGTGCTATGTGGCATATAATCACATTAAAGGGATAGTATTACTTCAAAATTACTATCCCTCATATTGTAGCCCTTATTAAACTGAGTTAAATGACACCAGCGGCATCTCTCAGACATTTATGGTTTAAGAGATAGCCACTTTCAAAGTTTCCTCTCCCCTGCTGTCAGCGTTCTGCTGCCAGCAGGAGAATCCGGTCTCTGAATCAAGAGGAGGCTCTTCGACAGAGCCGATATCTCGTTATGGAAGGAAAATGATTAATTGAAACAGTCTTCTACGTGTGCTTGGTAACCAAGCACACGTAGAAGACTGTTTCAATGAATCATTTTTCCTTCCATAATGAGATATCGGCTCTTTTTAAGAGCTTCCGCCTGTCCCGGGACCAGATTCCCCTGCTGGCAGCAGAACGCTGACAGCAGGGGAGAGGAAACTTTGAAAGCAGCTATCTCTTAAACCATAAAGGTTTTAGAGATGCCACAGGTGTCATTTAACTCAGTTTAATAAGGGCTACAATATGAGGGATAGTAATTTTGAAGTAATACTATCACTTTAAGAGGAAAAGAGACCCTCAGGATTACAAAGACTCATTGAATAAAATTTAAATATTTTAATAAGGTATTGATAAAGAATACACTCAAACAGCATAACTAGGTGTTACTATGACAATAATGGTTCATTGAGGCATAATCAAAGAGAGAAATATTAAATGCAGCTTTTTTTTATATCTCCAAACAAGACCCTTATCTAACGTTAATTAATCTCCACCCTAATTTATAGTGGCTGGTAATTTACACAGCCATCACTAACCATTATTTAAGAGGTTTTATGTACTTGTATTTTGCAGGAAAAGTGTATTTCTTGTGGTAATCAACAGTGGAGTCAGCTGAGTAGTGGGTGTGTAGCCATGGGTGGAGATAAGGCACCTTGAATGCCTTGCCTCGGGACAGATGAGTTAAAACTCTGACCCTAATGGCCACTTTAATAAAACCTGTTATCAACCACTATACCTATTAAAGGGACACTAACACCAATAAATAAATGAATTATTTAATAAAAGGGCTCAAACATAGTATTTATTCCTAGACAGCATTTTTGTAATAATATATATTTTTTCTTTGTTCTAGAATTGTTCAAAATAAAAGGTAAAAGTGGCCACTTCTGGCTACTTTTTTCAGGCTTTTTAAAAAAAACTTGCAAAAAAATATATTTCTGGTTATGGTTTTGAAGAGCCCATCTAGTTCAGTCACTTAAAATCATATTTCTTTTTTATTTCTTTACCTAAATCAGGGCTGTCCAAGTTTAGTCCTCAAGGAACAGCAACAGTACAGTATTTAAGGATTTCCCTGATGAAGCACAAGTGAGTCAGTCAAAATGAATGAGCCACTGATTAACTCACCTGTGCTTCATCAGGGAAATCCTTACTTCCTGGGCTGTTGGTGGCCCTTGAGGACTGAACTTGGACAGCCCTGAAGTAAATCATACCATACATTTCCCTTATCACTTGTATAAACAAATAGGGGGTCAAATTGTCAAGCACATCAGACACCACTGGGATTCATCCACCAAAGAAATATTTTTTCTAAATGCTAGATAGGAGTGTGTGATATGTAAACTGGTATGAAATCTATTTATTTTTAGGTGATAATGTCCCTTTAATAAATAGTTTAAACTTTATTGTTCCAGAACAATCTTCCCTGTAGTGATACCAAATATTTAGCCTCCGCTGTGCCTAGATTTCACTTGCTGGATCCCATATAACTGATATCAGAATTTATGTTGTATGAGAAAAACAAATTAATATTAATAAACAATCTATCTCAATATATGGATTAGAGGAATATTAAATATCATTTGTACCTGGTGAAATAATGATCTTCCTAATGTGTATCATGGACAAAATTTACAAAGTTGTAAGAAGGGATGGGCAAAATTCTTCACCTCAGCAGAGGTGTAACTAGAAGCCACCAGACCCTGGTGCAAGAATTGCCATGGGCCCCTCCCACCCACATTGGCCCCCTCATCCACATTGCCCCTTCCACAATGCCCCCTTCATCTCCACAATGCCCCCTTCATCTCATCTCCACAATGCCCCTTCCATCTCCACAATGCCCCCTTCATCTCCACAATGCCCCACTTCATCTCCACAATGCCCCCTTCCACAATGTCCCCTTCATCTCCACAATGCCCCTTCCACAATGCCCCCTTCATCTCATCTCCACAATGCCCCCTTCCATCTCCACAATGCCCCCTTCCATCTCCACATTGCCCCTACCTCCAGTCCCTGGTGATCTAGCGGAGTGTCTTTACAGATCTGTGCCTTCTTCGGCACAGATCTCTGCAACAGGAGCTCCCGCGCGCCTCTGTAGTAATGCAGAGGCTGGGAGATGATGTAATCTCCCAGCGCTCTGTATTACTACAGCGGCGCGCCGAGTGGGAGATCAGGTAAGTGACTGCTGCAGGCGAGGGGGTTGCAGGCGATGGCCGATCCCCTGGAGTGACAGGCCCGGTCGCAGGTGCGACCGCTGCGACCCCTATTGTTACGCCACTGCACCTCAGATATGAAACATGAGAAAATGCCACTGCACACCTTTTGCAGGAATAGCTGTGAAACGTTAGTGTTTCCACTTTTCCATTTGTTTGCTAGGATGTGTGCAGTTCAAGTGAAATGTCCATTTACATTCTTTTTTCAATAAATTCCTATTGATGTCATCACCTCTGGCCCTGACACCTAAACAAATATTTTTGTAGACCCCAGCATAGTAAATGTTTAATCTGTCTATCATGGAATATTTGGACGTGCCTAGCCCCTGATGTTAGTTGATTGCCATCCTTTAGATCTTACTGTATGAATGAAGCAAACAATCTGATTGTATTTTAATTTCTTTGATAAACTATGATTCATTAAAGGGATAGTAATACTTGAAAATAATTGTATTTTATATTGTAGCCCTTAAAAAAACATGAAAAATGATATAAGTCTTATCTCCCAAACCTTTATGGTCTGGGAGATATTCACATGTAAAATATAGTAAAATTCTCTTTTCCTGGCTGTTTCAGCCAAATCTGCCATCTATTGGACAGATTTGGAATTCGGTCCACAGAGCAACCGGCAGCTCTTTAGCAGTGCCGAGATCATGATCTTTGAAAAGAACTACTTAATTGGAACTATCTACAAAGTGTGCCTGGCTTGAAAGCACACTTTGTAGACCATTCCAATTAATAAATTCTTTTTAAAGATGGTGATCTCAACACTTCTGGAGAGGCACAGCCGGTCCCGGGACCGGATTCCAAATCTGAAGGGTGGAGCAATGACGTCACTCCAGGGGAAATTTTACTTCTGAATATCTCCCAAACCATAAAGGTTTGGGAGATAAGACTTATATCATTTTTCATGTTTTTTTAAGGGCTACAATATAAAATAAACTTATTTTCAAGTATTACTATCCCTTTAATATGATAAAGTATTGGTATTCAAAACGCAATAATAATATTGTAAACAATGGGATGAGCTATAATAATACAATTTCTAATTAACCCCTTAACAACCGTCCGATCGGCGCGGCGCGGTCAGTTAAGGACTGGACTCCCCGAATGGCGTGCAGCTGCGGGGAATTCCATGATGGTCATAGTACGTCATGGGTCGTTCAGTCAGATTGATCCTTGACATACTATGACCCCCAAGGGTCGTTAAGTGGTTAAAAAGGAATTACTGTATGGTCTATTGTGGTAATAATACTTTTGTGTCTCAAAAGTGCATATGGTAATATTCCATTATATATTAAAACAGACTTACTATTTTTTGGATTATTAACTATGAATATGATTACTACAATATATTGGATTTTAAACAGTGAAGGCTAATGTAACAGTGAAAATGCTCTTCAGGCTGAAGAATTATTAAGTGAGGACTAAGAAAGATACATTTAGAAGAGAATGAGAGTTGCACCTTGATTCAATAAATTGTTCTAAGTTCTGACACATGCTGATCTCCTTGAGATTGGTTAGAATAAAGTCACATGATTATCTTATTAACGCTTATTGGGTATTTCATATTTAAATAGCTTCACTGCACTTTATTCATGTTAGCTGCCTTTACAGATGGGTGGAATTTTTTACTTCAAAAGCGAAATAGGTGGAAAATGCCTTCCCCCCCCCAAGCAGGAAATTTCCAGTGAAAGTGCAGATTTTCTGCTTTTTTCCACCTAGCTCATTGCATTGAAATCAATTGTAAGCCTGAATTTCCCTCCCAGATGGCAATTTTCTGAAGTGATAATATAAGAGGGAGGGGTGTCAGTTTCCCACAGCATGTAACATAGTAATTTAGGTTGAAAAAAGACTTGCACCCATCTAGTTCAACCCTTTTCCTATTCCTGTTTACCATCGTTGATCCAAAAGAAGGCAAAAAACCCTCCCCTCAAAATGGCAATTTCAAATTCTACCCTGAATGGGGAAAAAATTCCTTCTTGATTCCAAATAGCAATCAGATTTCTCCTTGGACCAATAAGCCCTAACTAAATATTAATCCCAATACTAACGTACATAGCCCTCTATGTTATGCTCTTTTAAATAAGTATCCAGGCCCTTTTTAAAGGCATCTAATGTATTCAATAGCATCACATCCGCAGGCAGTGAATTCAATACCTTTATTGTCCTTACTGTAAAGAAACCCTTCCGCTGTTGTAGATTAAATCTCCTTTCCTGAAGTCTAAACGGGTGGCCCCTTGTTCTTTGTACTTTTCTGTTAATGAACAGGTCTTTGGAGAGCCCTTTGTATGGGCCCTGAACATATTTATATAGTGTTATCATATCCCCTCTAAGACGCCATTTTTCTAGTGCGTACAAGTTTAACTTTTCTAGCCTTTGTTCATAACTAAAACTTTCCATTCCCCTTACTAGTTTTGTAGCCCTACTCTGCACTCTCTCTAGTTCCATAATGTCCTTTTTCAGAAAGGGCGCCCAGAATTGAACAGCATATTCTAGGTGGGGTCTTTGTGTTTGTGAGACATAAGGACAGCACCATATTTTGTGAACTAATTAATATAGGCAAATAAAGTGACGTTGTAGTGTAGTTTAGGGAGTGGGAAATGTGTTCTCTGTGTTAGAGATCTCTGGATGATTCTGGGGGAGTGTGAAAAGAGAAATACGATTTATCCAAAATACCCCAAATTCTTTTTTTGATTGAGACAGGCTGGTGATCCAAGTTTCTTTATGAGCTGGCTGTTCTCTGTCTTAGGGAAGTCTGGGGGTTTGTGAAGAGAGAAATTAGTTTTACCCCAAATATCCCACAATCTGTTGTGAATGAGAAGAATAAGAAGAGACAGTCAGGTGATCCAAGTTCCTTCATAAGCTGGCTAAGCCTCTTTCACTGACTGACTGACAAAATATTTAGAAGACTGACAGTGGCTCCTTCTTCAGTCAGAAGAAGCCAGGCCAGCAAATTTAGTAAGGTCTATTGTCATCTGTACTGTAACAAAAATAAAGACTACAGTGACACTGAGAGAGAGAGAGAGCAGCTGAAATCCTCAAGACACTAGCTATGGGGGGAAGAAACAGTTGCACAGGGATTAAAATAATTTGACTAATAGGTGGCAGAAACAGGAGCCCCAACATTAGCTGTGACTAAGGCAGAAATATACTAGAATAGATAGAATATGTTGTAAATGGCAAGACATCACACACAATCAGATCTGTTGTGTACATCACTGTTAAAACACACACTAGTTTAATAATGTCTAGGAAATATACTAGAGGCAGGGGTAGGGGAAAAGAAATAGGGCAGTGCAGGTACGTGTTAGTAAAGTGGTACACCATAAACCGACTGCAACCATGGCTGCTACAGCGTGTGCACTAAATGATGATGATCCTTCTCCTCCTGAGGAGGCTGTTTGTCAAAGTCACATACAAATTTTCCACCACCACCAGTAATATTAATAAACCATCTAAGAATACTGAAGATGACAATGAGCCACATTCTAGTGTTGATGGCATAATGGAGGAACCTGTAGCAGTTCAACAAGCTGCTGCATCTGACAGTAAGGCAAAGAAGTACATCACTTGCCCTGAAAGTAGAAGTGAACATTCTGAAAATCTCACTAAGGGGAAGAGTAAAAAGAAATAGTCTGAGACTTCAAATAATCTTGAGGAATGTAAACATAGTGGGGAAGAATATACACAAAAAGGGAGAAAGAAATCCAATATTCGGCACCAGACCCACCCTTATAGAAAACTGAAAGTGAGAATTAAAGGAGCAGTAAACTGTTTTTATGAAAAAATATATATTGTATGGATTTTCCTACTG
This sequence comes from Rhinophrynus dorsalis, assembly GCA_037306005.1. Classification (NCBI taxonomy): domain Eukaryota; kingdom Metazoa; phylum Chordata; class Amphibia; order Anura; family Rhinophrynidae; genus Rhinophrynus; species Rhinophrynus dorsalis. The sequence continues at coordinate 444,354,582 of CM074722.1, read as the reverse complement.
AGTAAAGAGATTCATATTTCCAGAGTTATTACAGTTTAAACCCATGTTTTTTTACATTAGCAGTGCCCTCTAGTGGTCAAATTCTAATTAGTTTTTCTGTTACATTCTAATGGAGAGGAAAGTCGAGAACGTCAGTGATATACAGTTCTCCATATAATGTGACAGAACTATCAGGAAATAAACACAATACATTAACTTCATAATTATTTGAACTGTTATACATTTTGAATAAAACATCTGACAGCAGTGGGAGTACCCTTGTTTTATTCAGCAGGAAAATATCAATAAAATATGTGTTTTCATAAAAAAAAAGTTTACTGCTCCTTTAAGGAACATTTAAAGGGATAGTAATACTTCGTTTTAACTTTATTTTATTTTGTAGGCATTAAAAAAACATGAAGAACGATATAAGTCTTATCTCTCAAACCTTTATGGTTTATGAGATATTCACAAGCAAAGTTTCCCCTCCCGTCCCTTTTACCTAGTGTAAGCCATCTCTTCTCAGATGTGGAATGCAGTCCATAGACCAGACAGATAACAGCAGGGGACAATCTTCTTCCTATGAGAACAATTAAATCCCTGCCCCCCTTGACAAGCTTTTCAGGTTTTTCCCTTATCTTAATTGAAGATTGTCACTCTCTGCAGTCTACCTGGGCACCTCCCTTCTGATCTGGCTGAACAGTTTGACATCAGTAAAAGGGGCGGGAGGGGGATACTTTATCATTGAATTATTCTTGAACTACAACTCTGACAGAATTGAAATAACACTCTCCAAAGTCCAAATACTATGATGATTAATTAGAGCTACTTTTGTTATGAAACATTACTATCCCTTTAATGAATATCGCAAATGCGAAAAGAGATGCTGCTGAGGGTAAAAAACTCACAAGCCTGAGTAGGCATTTCATGGACAAACACTGTTCCCTAATAAAGGATATAAAAGTGTTTGGTCTCCAACATATCTCTCTGAATACAAGAGGTGGGGGCATAGACAACCTTTTATTAAAAGCAGAAAACAGATGGATTTTCACTTTAAACACATTAACTCCCAATGGCTTGAATGAGGGGATGCACATCTCAGCTCATATCATTTTCTATGTCACTTTCAACATATGACTTTGGACAGGTACATTTAACCTGGAATGTTCACAATTTTTCACTTTTTGCATTATTGACTCTCATTAACGGTATTGAAAGAAAATGTCCATCTATGCTTATGGACCAATTAGTGGTTATCTTTTCCTGTTTAGGGATGAGTAAATAGTATGAAGCCGAGCACACCGTCACAAAAATAATCCAAAAGTACACATGTGGAATAGGGAATTTGCCAAAATGTTGGTGGTTGACATGCTGCCCTTTTATGTTGGAACAGAGACTTTAAAGAAATGATGTCATGTGCTGCACTTGGCTGGCAGCAATTTTTCAAGGATGGCTGTGCTAGTGTTATACAACAGGAGGTTAGTGTTGTGGGCAAAAGACAAATGCTGCTCACAACTTTTGCTTTCAGCTTTTGATTTGTCCACTCCAGCCATCAGAAGCAGTAGTATTGCAGCGGGAAATCTTGCAATCATAGAATGTAGAGGGGAAAAATGTCAAAATCTTGCATGAAATTTATTAGCAGTGGCAAAAAAAGCAGAAATTTATATTTTTTATTTGGGCAGGAATTTTTATGGGAAAAGCAGGAAATTTTCACTTTTCCTTGTAAATTCCCACGGAAGTTTTTGACACCCTAGTGTAGGGCAAAAAAGTAAGGCATTTGGCTCACTACTAAATCAACAATTATGCCATCACTTCATTAAAGGGATAGTATTGTATCATGTTTAAAAAAAATTGAATCTTGTAGTCATTAAAAAAAAATAACTCAGACGATGCCAGTGCCATCTCTCAGACCTTTATGGTTTGAGAGATATTCACAGTCAAAGTTCCCCCCTCCCTCCCCATTCCTTGATGTCAGTTCTCTAGCTGACTGCAGGAGAATCTGGTCCCAGGACCGGCAATATTTAAAAAGAAAAATTTAATTGGAACGGTCTACAAAGTGTGCTTGCAAAGCAGGCACACATTGTTGATCGTTCCAATGAAGTTTTTCTTTTTAATTATTGTTGTTTTGGCTATGCTGAAGAGCCTCCGCCGGTCCTGGGACCAGGGGGGAACTTTAACTGTGAGTATCACTCAAACCATAAAGGTTTGAGAGATGGCACTGGCATTGTTTGAGTTAAAAGATTAAATTAAAAAAAAAAATACTATCCCTTTAACTAACTTTGAAAATATCTAAGAATATTCTGGCCTTTATGCTCTGATTCAATCCATAATGTATGAAGGCTCAATCGTGTCAACAGTGGGAGATTACATGGCTTTAATATAATCAGAATATCTCAAACAGTTATTAATATTTGGGCATCATAATGCACTGGTTGATTTAGCATGTGAGATAACACAAAAAAAAAACATTTGGTGGTATCTGATGGGAGTCACTTGAAGATTTTGACTACAAAATACAAATAATGCTGCTAATAGGGGCAAGCAAAAAAAATCGGAAAAATATCCTGCATGACTTTTTGCTTTTTCTGTGAAAGTTTCCTTCTTTTACCGCTGCAACATTTCGCACAACAATATTACTTATTCTGAGAGCTGAAGTGGAGCAATAAATAGCTGAATGTCAAAGTTGTGAGTCCTACAACAACATATGCCTTTAAAAGGTTGTTAGCAGGCTGAGTGCCTTTGTCCTTTGCCCACAACACTAACTTCCTGCTTTTGTAACATTGGCACAACCATCCTTGAAAAGTAAGTGTGGCTTGGTATGTTACAGGAGAGTGCAACACAGGGCATCAGTTTTTTAAAGCCCCTGCTTTCAACAAAATAATAGGACAGCATGTCAACCTGCAACATTTTGGTAAGTTTACTATTCCATAGGTCTACCTTTGAATTATTTTGTGCAAGTTGTGACTTCTTTCTAAGAACCTAGTAAGTATGGTATGGCAGAAAATAGAAGAGCTGTGTCACTTTATTGCTTTAATACCATCACTTGTGAATGTGGTGGGAGTGGAGGTGGTATGTGTAGGCACTCTATGACTCTTGCCATCTTCTATAGAAAACGCAGAGTCATCATACTCCTCTACAGCAGGAGCCACAGATGTTATTTGGGATGAACTAACTGTTGGCAGTGGCATACTCTCTGACAAATCAATAACATCTCTACTTCTCTTATCTGCCACAGAGCCCTAGGAACTTTTTGGAGTGCTTCTGCTGCAGCTAGTTGTGGCACCTCAGAGTTGTTAATGGTATGTCTCCCATTCAGACCTGTGGTTGTGCTTCAGAGGAGATCTCATTGAGGTGGGATCCTGCGTCCCCCTACTTATATGCATTTTGCACAGACAACAGCTAACAACATGCTTAGCTTTTGGATCCTGAGAGACATATATGCATACTGTGGACTTCATGTACTGTGGGGCTTCTGAGGGGCTACTCTGGGGCTAGATGTTGTTGCAATTCTACTGCTACTACTACAAGATGTCAAAGGTGCAGCACTTCCAGAAGCAGCAGAGGCACTCATCATAGCTACGGTTGTGAATGTTAAAAAGCTGTGTTGTTGTTGCTGTTGGGTACTCAACACATGTGTGTGGTGGAGTGGGGCTTGGACTTAGAAACAGTGACAATACTGGTGATGACTGACAGGTGTGTGTGTGTTTAGGTATCTTTGTTTGAACAGGGTCAGAGTTTCCAATGTTTTTCACAGTGTATATACAGGCACAGTGTTCCTTTTCAGTGGTGGAAAATTGAGCCTTTGCCTTTCTATTACTATATGGCCATGTCATCATCTCTCTCACACTCAACTTCATAAGTATCTGAAGAAGAGGAGGATGCTGGAGGGATATATTCTAGATCTATATCATCAGTTCTCATTAGGTCATCCTCTGCATCGCAGTCCATTTCATACATAGTAACATAGTTGACGAGGCTGAAAAAAGAAATGCCCATCAAGTCTAGCCTATGCCAAAACACCCCTGTTGATCCAGAGGAATGAAGAAAAAAAACATCTGAAACCATTTCCAATTTATCCCCAAGTGGGTAAAAAAGAATTCCTTTCTGACAAATGGCAGTCAGATAGTTCCCTGGATCAACAACCTATCTTCACTGAAGCCATAATTCTCAGTATTGTTCTGTACTAGATTGGCATCCATTGCTTTTTTTTGAAAGCAGTTACAGTATCTGCAAGTTTAACATCCCAAGGCAAAGATTCTTTAGCTTTACCACCCTAACTTAAAAAAAAAAAAACATGCCTTTGTTTTACTCAAAAATGGCTTTCCTCTAGTCTTAATGGATGATCTCTTGTTCTTAACTCAGCTCTTTGTGTAAATAATTAAGTAGATAGTTCTTTGTATTGACTTTGAATATATTTGTAAATGGTAATCACATGACCCCTTAGACGTCTCTTCTCTAATGTAAACAAACCCAGTTGGACTAGTCTCTCTTTACAACTTACAGGGATAGTAATACTTCGTTTTAACTTTATTTTATTTTGTAGGCATTAAAAAAACATGAAGAACGATATAAGTCTTATCTCTCAAACCTTTATGGTTTAAGAGATATTCACAAACAAAGTATCCCCCCCTGTTCAACCAGATCAGAAGGGAGGTGCCCAGGTAGACTGCAGAGAGGGACAATCTTCAATTAAGATAATAGAAAAAGCTGAAAAACTTGTCAAGGGGGGGCTTTCATTGTTTTCATACAAAGAAAATTGTCCCCTTCTGTTATCTGTACTGTCATACAACCAGACTCACATCTGAGAAGAGATGGCTTACACTAGGTAAAAGGGGCGGGGAGGGGAACTTTGCTTGTGAATATCTCCTAAACCATAAAGGATTGAGAGATAAGACTTATATCATTCTTCATGTTTTTTTAATGCCTACAAAATAAAATAAAGTTAAAACTAAGTATTACTATCCCTTTAAATCCTCCAATCCTTGTATCAGTTTTATTGTACATCTCTGCACCTTTTCCAGTTCAACATTGTTTTTTTAAGAAATGATGCCCAAAACTGTACTCCATATTCCAGATGAGGCCTAACCAAGGATTTATATAGAGGTAGAATACTATTGCACCATATGCATCTACATCTCTTTTTATGCAGGCTAGTTCCCTATTTGCTCTTGCAGCAGCTGAGTGACTCTGTACACTGCTGTGAAGTCTATTGTCTATCAGTACTCCTGAATCTTTCTCTGATGAGTATTCCCCAAGTTGTTTCTCTTTTAGAGTATATGTAGCATGTTTGTTTCTACAGCCCATATGCATAACCTTACATTTATCTACATTAAACATCATCTACCACTTTTTTGCCCATTCACTGAGTTTATATAGATCCTTCTGCAGAGAAAAACATCCAGCCCTGTATGTATTTCCTTAGTGTCATTGGCAAAGATTAAGACACTACTTTCCGTTCCCACCTCTAGATCATTAATAAACAAATTAAAAAGCATTAGGCCCAGGACTGAACCCTGTGGCATCCCACTTATAATTTTAGACCAAGTTGAAAAGGTTCCATTTACAACAACTCTCTGCCATCCATCATTTAATCAGTTCTCAATCTATGTACAAATATCACCACCCAATCCGAAGCCTTTAAATTTATGCAGTAACCTGTTGTGAGGCACTGTATCAAAGGCTTTTGCAAAATCCGAGTAAACTACATCAACAGCAATTCCCTTTCCAAATTACTACTTACTCTTTTGTTAAACCATGCTGACTCCTACTAATAATATTGTTTGTCTTCACATAGTTCTGAATACTGTTAGTTAGTAACCCTTCTCATATCTTAACCACTATGGAAGTCAAGCTCACAGGTCCTGGTTTGTATCTTGCCCCCTTTTTGAACAATGGAACTGCGTCAGCTTTCCTCCAATCACAGGGCACTATGCTTGACGAAACCGTATCTATAAATATAAGTTTTAATGGTCTCGCTGTTACTGAACTAAGTTCCTTAAGTATCCATGGGTGTATACCATCAGGTCCAGGTGCTTTATTCACCATAACCTTTTCCAGTCTTTTTTGGTCTTTGTCCTTAGTAAGCCATGTACATGATGGAGGAAATTCTGTGGTTTTGCTCATAGCCTGTCATTGTTGCTTCCTTTGTATATACTGAAGAAAAGAATATATTTAGGGTGTTAGCCTTATCCTCACTAGTCAGTTCCCCTATCTCAGTCCTAAGAGGACCAATATCAACCTTAACGCTTTGTCATTAAAATACTTGTAGAATTCTTTAGGATTTTTCTTGCTCTCATGTTCAATTATAGCTAGCTTAATTGCTTGTTTGCAGATTTTATTACATTATTTATATTTTTTAAATTATGCATCTGTCCCGTTTGACTTTAAAAGCCTGTTTCTTAATTCTCATTTCCCTGCAAACCTCATTATTAAGCCACACTGGTTTCACTTTACTCCTCTTGTGCTTATTCCCCAAAGGTATATATTGACGCTTACATTTGTCTAAGAGCGTTTTAAACAAATTATATGATTTTTGTGCATTTTTATCTTTGATTATTACATCCCACTGAATATCATTTAATACTGCATTTAGTTTTGTAAAATTAGCCTTTTAAAATGTAACGTTTTCGTTAAACCCTTACTATTGGGTTTCTCATAACAAATTCCAAAGGATACCATATTGTGGTCAATGCTGGCCAAATGTTTCCTTACTTGTATACTGTTTATCATATCAGAATTATCTAGTTGGCTCCTCTACTAGTTGGGACATAAAATTATCATTATTCATACTTAAAGAGACAGTAATGTCCCAGAAAAAATATTTTGCATGTTGTAGTCCTTAAAAAGTTGAACAAAGTGCAAAAAAAGTATCTCTCAACCGCTATTGTTTAAGAGATACCAGCATTTATAGTTTGATGTTTCCTGCTGTCAGCTGTAACACTGTCAGCAAGAGATCCGCGTCGGCCGACACGGAGGCTCTGCAGCAGAGCCGCAATTGCGTTATTTACAACGAATGACTTCATTAGAATGGTCTACAAAGTGTGCTTGCAACTTTTTAGACCATTCCAATGAAGTCATTTGTTGTACATAACGAGATTGCAGCTCTGCTTCAGAACTTCTGTGTCGGCCGACACGGATCTCCTGCTGACAGCTTTACAGCTGACAGCAGGAAACATCAAACTTTAAATGCAGCTATCTCTCAAACTATAGCGGTTTGAGAGATACGTTTTTTTGCACTTTGGGCAATTTTTTAACTCTTTGCGTGCCAGAGGAGTACGGAACGAATTGCTTTGCAATGCGTTTCGTACCCCTCTGGCACTCAAAGGGTTAAGGACTACAACATGCAAAATATTTTTTCTGGGACATTACTGTCCCTTTAAAAAAGTGTTTCCCTTTGTGGTGTGGGAAGTCATAGTGCTCCAGTCAATTTCAGGATAGTTGAATCTCCCATTATAATTACATTTTCTAACCCAGAAGCCTTTTCCATTTTCAGTAAAAGTTGGGCCTCTTCCAACTCCACAATATTAGGTGGCTTGTAGCAAATCCCCATTAACTTATTTTTTATTATGTGTACCCCCAAATTGTATTTCAACCCGCAAGGCCTCTACATTTTCTTTGGACCCTTCATTTATATCTTGCCTTATAGTAGGTTTTAAGGTTTGCTTCACATGTAGACATACCCCCTCCCCCTTTTTTAACCCTATTCCTCCTAAAAAGTGAATAACCTTCTAGACTGACTGCTAAGTCATATATATCATCTAACCAGGTTTCAGACACACCAGGTAAATCATATTGCTCATACATTGAAATAATTACTAGTTCCCCCACCTTACCAGGCAGTCTACGAGCATTTGCAAGCATACATTTTATTGTTTTTTATATTCTGAAAGATTTATTTCTTTGTAAAATGTATTTGCCTATTATCAGGCACCTCCCTATTAGATGAACTAGCCCATATCCCTTCTCCACCCCCATGTCCCTTCTGTAATCCCATTTCCTCAATTATATTACATTTCACATCCTGTGCTGCATCACCCTCCCCCCTCTAGTTTAAAGTCTCCTCCAACCCTCTAACCATTCTAATGCCTAGCACCGTGGCCTCCCTCTGCAAAGGTGCAATCCATTTCAACTATACAGATCGCTCCCAGGGGAAAAGGCCACCACTACCCTTATATTCCTCTAAGCTTTAGAGGTGTCAAACTTTTACTTTCACAAAGTTTACTTCTACTTGGAGGACAGGTGCGTTGGTGCTTGTTTGTCTTACTGTCAAATGCAGCAGTTGGTTCAGCTGCTATACTTTTCTTCATAATGCCATTATCAACATTAGAATGTGACTTGTCGTTGTCTTCAGTGTTAGTCTTATATATTATTTTGTACTACTGGCACTGGTGGCACTATCATATCACTGTCCAAAATAAAAAAAAAACAAAAAAAAAAACCAACAACTTCTTTAACCAGACTTCCCCAGCACAGACATAATAGCAAGATCAGCAAGGAACTTGGACCACAGCTGCCTGTGTCTTTAAAATCAAGTCAGTCAGACAGAATGTTGGGGTATTTGAGGTCAAGCTCTTTTGCTCCCTTCTCACATCCCCAGACTCCCTCAGCACAGAGATAATAGCAGCCAGATCAAGAAGGAGTTTGGATCATGGCTCCTTGTGTTGTGCCAGTCTGTCACACTGAATTTTGGGGTATTTGGGGTCAACTTCCTTTCTCCGTTCTTCTCCCCCACACCCCTCTAATAAAGAGAACAAATGTTATACCTAAGGACTCCCTAAACTAAGCTTCAACTCCGCTATATTTGCCAGTTTTCTCTAGCTCAGAAATGTGCTTCTTTCTCCTCTCACAAATGCAGAATTGCAATCTTTGACAGCCTTATACCCTTTTATATTCCTTCAGGAAAAGAAGAGAAAACTGACATGTTATTCCAATACAATGAGCTAGGTGAAAGAAATCTGAAAACTACACTTTTCTTTGGAAATTTCACTCTAGGTGGTGCCATTTTTCACCTACATCTGTACTGAGGTGAAAACTTTCTCCCATCCCTAGCTGCTAACATCGTTTAAATCGCATCCATATAGTGAATGTAAATATATACAATACTAAACAGAAGTTTGCTACTATTAACAGCTGATAAAGGAAATCGACTATAACTGCATTTAAGATTTCACAAGCTGTGAAAATACCTTCTGAATAATAGAAACATAGAAACACAGAATTTGACGGCACATAAGAACCATTTGGCCCATCTAGTCTGCCCATTTTCCTACAGCAAAAACCTCAAACCTTTTTTGGTCCTTGGTCTTTTCTTACGTTAAGGACAGCCTCATGTCTATCCCATGCATGCTTAAATTCTGTCACTGTATTAACTTCTGCCACTTCTGCTGGTTGGCTATTCCACTTATCTACTACCCTCTCAGTGAAATAAAACTTTCTTACATTACATCTAGTTTTAGCCTATGGCCTCTTGTCCTAACATTTTTACTCCTTTGAAATGTACTTCCATCCTGCACTTTGTTGAATCCCTTCATGTATTTGAATGTTTCTATCATATCCACTCTCTCTCTTCTCTCCTCCAAGCTATACATGTTCAGATCCTTTAGTCTATCCTATTTATTTCCCTGTAAACCAGTCACCATTTTAATAGCCCTTCTCTGAATTCTTTCTAGAGTATCTATATCATTCTGGAGATGGGGTCTCCAGTACTGTACATAAAATAATAATTTCAAGTATAAAAATCACTGTTTAATAAGGTCACTGTTTAGCAAATAAATGCCATCAAAGTCCATTTATCATGCATAACAGTAATTTATGGTAATTACTAGAATCTAATTATAATTAAACAGCCACAAAAATATGGGTAGACCACAAATGATGCAGAAAACACACATAATTATTTAGGTTTTTGTTTTATATTGTATCACGATCCAAATATTATCTTAGTAATTTCCACCTGAGATAATGATACATTTGTGAAATACTAATTGTTTAATAAGGACCACAGAGCTTTTTTCTTTTAGTGAATCCGATTCAGGGGCCCCCAAGCAGCGTGCAGCCGCACCTGAATTCCATGAAGTGTCAGGACCGTCATGGGTCCTTAACGCACATTTTTCCCATGACAGTCCTGGCACATCATGGGTCCTTAAGGGGTTAAGTAGTGGGCTTTTGAAACACCACTGATTCATGTGGAACACTTAACCCCTTAAGGACCCATGACGTGCCAGAACCATCACTCCGGTTCTGCACTTAAGGACCAGTGATGGTCCTGGCACATCATGGAATTCAGGGGTCCCCGTGCGGCAGCTCGCTGCTCTGGCACCCTTGAATCCAATGCACAGAAAAAGCCCAGTGTTCTTTTAAGGGGTTAAAGGAGAGCAAAGATTTGTTATGAAAAAAATCATATTGTAGGTCTTTCCCTGTTGAATAAAATAAGGTTATTCCCACTGCAGAGAGATGCATATTTCCATAATTTTTACAGTTTAAACTCTTATTTTTTACATTAACAGTGCCCTTTAGTGGTCAGATTCTAGATAGTTACTCTGTTACATTCTATTTTATAGGAAAGTCAATGACAGTTTTTCATAATGTGATAGAAACTGTTGTACTTTCAGGAAGTAAATGCGCAGTATTTCACGTCCTAAACATTTGAACTGTTATACATTTTGAATAAAACAGTTGAGAGCACTGGGAGATCCCTTGTTTTACTCATCAGGAAAATCTCTAGAACCTATAGGCTTTTTAAAACAAAACAAAAAAGTTTACTTTTTTTTACGTAGTGTGCCAATTATGTAAATTCAATTACCATGAGTTTTATAATTTTCTTTCGCCCAAATCATTAGTATTTTTGTAGTAAATGTAATTTTTTTTAAATTTTGTAACTGTGGCAGTAACAGATAATTGAGAGTTGTTAGTGCCAATATTTTGGACTATATTAATCTTATTACAATAAAACACCTTTATCTTTGTACTGTAATTGATAAAGTAGAGTTGCAGAAGTATCTATTTACATCCATGAATTCCTCAGAACAACAGAAAGCTGATAAAACACTGTGTCAGTTACTCATGTTGGTACATGCTCATGCACAAAATAAGGCACAAGACAGTAACCAATCAGTAAAAGCTGGTGGGCAGGTAGAACATATAACTCACAGTGAAGCTGCAATTACTGGGCATCATGGCAGATGGATTCAGGTAGGAGTCTTCCCGTGACTCTAGAACATAGTCCCAAAATTAGGTGAGTTCTGCTAAAACTGTGACAGTTGTGGCGTATGAAAAGTGGTGTCAGTGAACGCATTTTGTCACGTCTGTGTTAGGAAGACAGAAAGAAAGATAGAAAGCTGCTGAAACTTTAATGCTAGTTATTATAACGAGAGAGAGAGAGGCGAGAGAGGGAGCTGAAGTTACCTGATATTTTGAAGAGTGTTGGTAGTAGCCAGCTGCTCTCTGGACAGGTGGGGTGTGGTAAGTGTGAGTATGAAGGGAGAAAGGATAGTTAAAGAGAAAACATAAAAAATCCTCACTTTTTTGACTGATAGATGCCAGTGAAGTCAGGCAGGCATTTGATCTTACCCATGCTGAGACCCGACCAAGACTGATATTTCCAGATGCTTCACAGACAACAGGTACAATTTAACTTACTTTGTCACATGCATACACTCACTCGTACATCCAGAGACAAGAATAAGAAAGATAAGCATACACTACTGTGCTACACCCGCTGTTGTGCTGTGCTTTATTTTTTTGCAATTTTCAAGCTATGAATTCTGATACATCTATCATGTACTTTAATGTGCTTTAATGTAAACATTCAAACCACAGTGTGTTGGTAACAATGGGAGGGAGCTGGAGGTGCTTGATTTAACCCTTTGATTACCAGAGGGATATACAATGTATTGCATACCCCTCTGCCACTCAAAAGAATAAGCAGAATTGGTGCTAGTCAGTTTTCTGCAAGTATTGTGGCTGTGATTTGTAGACAGTGACAGGTGGTATTGCAACAGGAATTCTTACATAGAATGCACAGGCAGAAATTGAGGGAATTTCAGTAGTAGTAATGGAAATTCAGAAATTGTAATGTATCTGTGGGAAATAGATGAATGTTATTTTTTTTTCTGTGAAAATTTCAGAGAAAAGAAAATGTGACTTTTTCCCCTATCCCTAGCTTCTCCTGCAACCCCAATCCTTTCTCTGTTTCAGTGAGAAGAGGGGATACTTTCCCTCTCTATCACCAAACTATTTTCTATTTTCACCCAATAATACACAGCATATTTGCTTTCAAGCAGATAATGCTCCTTTTTACCCAGGGGCATTTCTAGGTACTGTTTAAGAGCTTAATGCTTTCAGATTTCATTTTTAGAACCCCTCCTTTTTTGGCTAGCGTTTTGCTCTTCTCTGTACTCTCTTTTTCAGAACTGGTGCCCAAAACAGCACTGCATATTCGAGCTGAGGTCTTACCTGTTATTTGTACAGTGGCAAAATTCTGTTATACACTGTTGTTTAGATACCCTTTTTATGCAGGATAGTACATTGATTGCCCAGAGACCCAGCCTTGTCTGCTTATGTCCAGTTCCTGATATTGTTGTCTGACCTTTGCTTATACCCTCATCAGGGGCAGATTGTAGGGGAATACCAGCCCGGGCAATTGTTTTTTAAACTAGCCCACTAGCTGGTGTTTGTGTGTATTTTATATATATATATATATATATATATATATATATATATACACACACACACACACACACACACAATTTTGGTACTCATAGGGTTAAATACAACCCTAGCAACTCCCACCCCCTTTCCTCCACTCTTTCTTCCCCAGCCCAACACTCTCTCATTCCCAGCCTTACCCCCTTTCACTTTCTACCTACAGATCCCTTTGCTGCTTCCTCTCTCCCCCAGTCTTTTTCATCCTCTCTTCCCTGCCCCCCTCCACTCTCTCCCATTGCTTCCCCCTCTTCCTTAATATTGCTCAGTCAGACCTCCTCAGTTCCCTGCCTTTCTTCTACTCATCTCACTCTCCATCTAGTATTCTCCTCTTTTCCTCTGCCTCTCAACACATCTTGTAGCTATGTGTCTCTTCCTCCTCTCTTGCATTCCCTGCTGGTCCAGTGTGGGGAGTGAGAGATCGATGCAGCCTCCAGCACCAACGTCCCTATCATCGCCCCCTTGTGGTCACTCTGCAGCATGGGATTGCAGGCTCCAGGATATTATGTAATATCCTGGTGCTCTGCTTTATAGCAAGGAACGTGAGGGCTGTCACAGAGAGTGCCTGTGTTGGTGGCAGCACAGACCTCTACTTTAAACTATTGTGGGACGGTCAGGTGGGATCCTTTGATCTCTCCAACCGGCCCATGATCTAGCGGCCCACGGGGTGATGCCTGATCCCACGATAGGACAATCTGCCCATGATCCTCACAAATGAATATGTGCTGCCAGCCTCAACCTGAACATGTTTAATGGCTCTGTCTTCACCTGCTGATTTTGTACCGCACCTGGATATGCCAGCATTCTGTATATGTCTGTTCAAACCTGAGGATTCCGCCTCTTGGGGTGAGCAGTCACGCCTCATAGTTATTATGCACTACTCCTGCCTTGACCTGGACCTGCTCTCTTGTACATTTCATCTGTCCATTTGTACCTGGAGTCCTGTACCTGACTACTTACAGTTGGCATCCCTGCTCCTGCTGCCCACACTTGGTATCCTGTACCTACGTTCTGCTTCTGGTCTTCCCCTGTGCACACTTGCCACTGTGAGGGGCTCTGATATCACGTTCAGGCCCCTTGTTAGTGCTGTTTGTATGGGTGTGGTTGTCCCTGCTATTGGACTCCATCTACAGCAAAAGACCTGCATTCAGGTACATGAGATAACTTTACACTTTCTATAAACCATTTCATATATAATTTGCTTTCTAACTCTGACATTTTACGTCAATATGCAAATCCTTCTTTAGAGAACAAACATCCTGCTCTGAATTTATTTGTCATATATAAATATTTACATCTTTCTTATTATACTTATTTCCAGGACATTTATAAAGTTGTGGACCAAGTGCTGAATACTGAGATACTCCACTCTCAACCTTAACTGTATTGTAGAATACTGTAGAATGTTTAGGTTACAACACACTATTTTCCTCCCTTCAGTTTTCTATACGGTCACCCATAGACCTAATTTACTTATTTTATTGGCCAGTAATAACATTAAACCTTTTAAACAAAAGAAGAGTCACACACACACTCTTATTTTTTTAAGTCTCAGTTGCCTGCTACCAACATCACCTAGCCATCTTGTGTGTATCAAGTAGCTTGTTCTCCGCCGCTCCTATGCAACTGTCCTGTTCTTGCAATTTGCAAGCATCCTCTGCTGATATTCAGAGATATGGGATAGCGCTCCTCTGCTTAGCATAGACATAATTTCTGGTGCCCCTGTAGACTGTGTATTACGGTGCCCGTGCTCCCCTTGCGACATTCTGTCAGTCTACACTGTGCTTTACTCCTATTGGCTATTCTGTGCTTGTCCCGCCCAGTATGGCCTTTATATACTGGGTTCTGGCACCCCTCCGGTGCCCTTTCGTGGTGTTCCTGTACCAGTGCTTGTTCCTGCTCTCAGTATTCCCAGTGTACCGACCCAGCCTGCCTGACTACTCTGCATCACGTCTCCTGCCTGTGAATCGACCCGGACTGCCTGACCATTCTTCTGCGCCTGCTCCATGTACCGACCTGGCTTGGCTGACGTTCCTGCTCTGTGTACCGATCTGGCTTGGCTGACGTTCCTACTCCGTGTACCGACCCGGCTTGGCTGACGTTCCTGCTCCGTGATTCGACCCGGCTTGGTTGACGTTCCTGCTCTGGCTGCCTCTGTGTCGCCTTGGCGACATTCCTATCGGTTAGGCATCTGTGACTCTTCCGGTTGGTTGCGACCTCAGGGCGAGTTGCTCAGTTGCCCAGTCCGTTCCTGTCACAGCAGTGCTCAGCTGTGTGTCTCCATTACTGCTACAGCAGTGTGCATGTGGCCTTGTCTCCGTTGCTGCTCCTGCAGAGTGCAAGTGGTCTAGCCTCCGTTACTGCTACGGCAGTGTGCAAGTGGCCTTGTCTCCGTTACTGCTCCTGCCGAGTGCAAGTGGCCTAGTCTCCGGTACTGCTACAGCAGAGTGCAAGTGGCCTAGTCTCCGTTACTGCTACGGCCGTGTGCAAGTGGCCTTGTCTCCGTTACTGCTCCTGCAGAGTGCAAGTGGCTTAGTCTCCGTTACTGCTACGGCAGTGTGCAAGTGGCCTTGTCTCCGTTACTGCTCCTGCAGATTGCAAGTGGCCTAGTCTCCGTTATTGCTTGGCAGTGTGCAAGTGGCCTCGTTTCCATTACTGCTACGGCAGTGTGCAAGTTGCCTGGTCTCCATTACTGCTACGGCAGTGTCATATGTTGCTCAGTTTCTGATACTACTCTGGCAGTTCACGTTTGTCTGCTAACCTATTACTGGGCATTACTTATCCTTAAGCTCTCTATCTTGAGCGAGCTCCATCTCAGACTTCTCTTCACATGGGACTGTTTACACTAGCTGAAGACCATTAACCCATGCAGTACCGATACCCTGGGAATCCTTCGTATTCCGCCTGACCTGTGTCAGTATATTCTGTTATGGACTTTATGGCTATACTGGACCTGTGTAGGCATACGTATATGTAACCTGTCTTGTGTCTGTATTATTCTGCTTAAATACTACAGGACCTGTGAGGGTTATTATATTACTGTGTTTTCAATAAAACTGTGTTTTATCCTAAACCACTGTGTCTGTGTGTCAAACAAACCATTACACTGTGTTGTGCTAAGATACAAGTTATGTTGCCTCAACCACAGAAAGATCTATGTTAAGAGGAGGAGCCGCCCTACATCTCTAAACATTAAAAGTGTCTCTGAACCAGTGTCTCTGAACCAGTGTATCACGGTGCCCGTGATCTTTATCTGTCACTCTTGGTTGTGGTGCGCTCCCATTGGCTAAGCTTGTTTGGCCCGCCCATTGTGGTCTTTTTATACCTGGCCTTTGGCACCTGTCAGGTGCCCTTTCGTGGTGTTCCTGAGCCAGTGTTGTTGTTGCTGAGTTCCAGTGTTCCTGCTTCCTGTGTACCGATTTGGCCTGTCTGACTACGCTCCTAGTTTCCTGCTCCGTGATTGACCCAGCCTGGCTGACGTTCCTGCGTGTGACCTGATCAGGCTTGTCTGAGAATCCTGCTCCGTGATCTGACCCGGCCTGGCTGATGTTCCTGCTTGTGACCTGACCCGGCTTGTCTGAGAATCCTGCTCCGTGATTGACCTGGCCTGGCTGACTTCCTGCTCCGTGACCTGAACCGGCTCGTTGCTGACCTTGCCTCTGTTCCTGCCGTTGCTGCTTAGTGTCACTTGGGCGACATTCTGACTTCCGCTGTGCTGTGGCAGGGCTGATTGTGTCATTGCCTCCTGTACTGGGCCTCCCCGTTTCCTCTGCTGAGCCTGCTTACTCCGTTTACTCCTAAGAGCACTGTGCAGTACGTTAACACTTGCAGAGCCGTGCTTCTGTTCGCTGAGCCTCCGTTAACACTTGCAGAGCTGTTGTCTCCATTTCCTGAGCCTCCGTTAACACTTGCAGAGCCGTTGTCTCCGTTCACTGAGCCTCCAGTAACACTTGCAGAGCCGCTGTCTCTGTTCACTGAGCCTCCATTAACACTTGCAGAGCCGTTACCCTGAGTCTTCCGCTGCACTTGCCGAGCCTGGTTATCTTGCAGCGTATATCTAGAGGGCTGTGGCTCATTCTGTCTATCTGTGCAGTGTAGTCGGTTTCCGTTACCGCGCCGGTGGGAGGCGCTATTGGCTCTAGCTCTTGCAGTGATCAGTCTCCGTTACTACACCCGTGGGGGCTATTGGCTCTAGCTCTTGCAGTGATTAGTCTCCGTTACTACGCCCGTGGGGGCTACTGGCTCTAGGTCTTGCAGAGATTAGTCTCCGTTATAACACCCGTGGGGGCTATTGGCTCTAGCTCTTGCAGTGTAGTTTGTCTCCGTTGTGGCTCTTACTCATCAACTCTAGCAGAGTATTTGGCCTCAGTTCCTGTTCAGCATAAGCAGTACTCTCTGTTCAATAGACTGTCGGTGTTTCTTCATCTAGCACCACTTGCTGCTCCATTACCACCTTATGGGCTTGTCAAACACACCACAACAGAGACTGATTGATTTACATGTACTTTAACCATTTGAGTACCCTTATGTTTCAATGCCTGTCCTGTGACAGTATATGTATATTTAATTCATCTGTATACTGGGCCTGAGAAGGCATCTGTACACCACTGTCTTTCTATTATTCTGTATTGCCTATAGAGGGCGGTCTTTCTTGTTTTATTAATAAAACTGTGTTTTATTCTAACCTGCTGGTCTGAGTGTCCTACAAAACCGTTACACAGTGGCACTCTCATTTGAAAAGTAAACCAAACCCCAGAGCCAGACTGCTCCTATGAGTCACCATAAAATCTCAGCATACCAGTGGTAGCATGAGTGCCATAGGTTCGCCATCACTGATTTAGAATATGCCCCTCCACACATCTCCCCTTCTTTTTCTGATACAAGTGAAGAAGAGATTGAGGACAAAGATACAGCAAAAAAATAAAAAATAAAATAAAAAGAGACTGGGCAGCACCCGTGGGACTTGTTAAAGATCTTTTTATTCTGTAATCAGGCAAACAGCTGGGTCAACGTTTCAGTTCCGGAATTGGGCCTTTATCAAGACAGCTGAAAAAAGAACTACCTCGTGTATTTAAACTCACCTCTCCTCGGCATTGCCCATGATGCTAGTGACGTCATCACTCCTCCGCATGTGATTGGTTAGCGGGGAGTGGATGAATCCTATTGGTTACAACAATATACCACACGATTAGTGTGAAGAATTGATACAGCGAGAGTAGTACAATAACTATGTAGCCAACTTAAAACGAGAGTCATTACAGAGGGAAATTGTACAAAAAGGAACAGTACCATGTCTGGCTCAACGAGTGAATACAAGTGTCATACTGGAGACTTTCTCCCGCGATGCAAGAGTTGTCTCATGGTGGCATCTTGCTTACCTGTGTGCGCAGAGTGTACCTCAAGACACAGCAAAAGCAGAGAATTAGTTCAAAAATACAAAGAGAGAGCAGAGTTCGGGAAGGGGAAAAAAACAGAAATAGATGGCAAAACTTCCCATATAGCGTACTCCAGGGGAGTAAAACACAAATGCCAAAGTAATGTAAGACACACATCACAGGTTCTGGTTGCAAATAGAAACCCATACTCTGTAGGGCATATGAGAGAGGTAGTCCGTGAGGTAGGGAACAATAGGATGCCTAGGGTACTGGCGAATAACTTGCCTCGCATATATATGACACTGTCTAAAGTATATCCAGGCTCAAAAAGTTATATTGCTGATGGTATCGATGGGTCCCATAATTGCAAGTTATTGGCCCATTAGTATGTTAAGTGCTGAAGTGCCACACAATGCCGGCAGGGACCAACTAGGGTTACCACATATGCATATCGATAGGTATCAAGATCATAATGGCAAGTCAATGAGTGTGCGAATGGCTGGAGTGTGGGAAGTCCTATGTTGGACGGATGTGGTTAGCAACGCCCTAAGGGAGAAGGTTCTATGCCCATCACGTCCTGGATTGACTGGACCAAATGTATGGGGGCATCAGGGGTTAAAATTGGAACAGCCAAGTCCTATTAATTGTGTTATGTTGCTAGCAATGACCTAAGGATAGGTTCTATGCCCATACACACATGGAGAGGCTAATGAGAGCTGGAGGTTGGATCCCCTTTTACAAGAAACATGTCCACTGTGCCCGTTCATTCAGGCCGTTAGGCTGAATACCGTCTAGGAAGTAGATCCATTTTTCTTCCCTTTGTAACAATCTTTTCTTCCTGTCACCTCCTCTGGGTAGTTCAGGTTGGAAATCGATGATCATGTATCTCAAATCAGCCATAGAATACTTTGATTCAATAAAATGTCTTGCCACTGGTTTGTCACTCTTCTTAGTGAGTAGTGCATCCCTTATGCTCGTTTGGTGGTTAGCCATTCGGTCCCTGAAACTGGTTATCATCTTGCCTACATAGAGTAAGCTTCAGTCAATAAATATTTACATATAGTACAACCAGTGCACTTGTAGCATCCTTTTTTGGATGAAGGTAACCATGTAGTATACTGTTGCTGGTAACAATGTGTAGGGTCAGTATGTACCAGAACATCCCTGAGGTTGCGACTCCTTTTGAAACAAAGCCTAGGAATTGTCCTAAATGCTGCCAGGAGTGTGTGGTCCGTTGACACAATGTCCCAGTGTTTTTTGACTGATGTGCTGATCTGCGTGCTTGAAGGGGTAAATGTGGATATGAAAGTAATTCTATCTTCTTTGACTGGCTCCTTTGTGTCCTACAGGAGTGAGTGTTGTGTGTGTTCACTGGCTCTATTGATTGCTTCATCCAAGCAATCACAGCTCCCAGTCATCTCTTATGTGTTCTTCTGCATTATCGAGTTGGGGTTCTTCAGTAGATACACTCCTCTTGTACCTTTGAACATCTAGGTGTAGTAAGGACTCAGGAACTTCTGGGGAGATACTTCTAGTATCGAACTGCCTTACTAATTGTCAAGGACTATATGCTGGCATGTGAGTTGTATGATCAAAACAAGTATTCTCAAGCCCAACCTCTCTGACTCCTATCACCTCTTCCAGTTCCCCAGAGTCCTTGGACTCATATAGCCATGAACTTTATTATTGATTTAACTCTTTCCAATACATTCTGAGACATCTTAATGATTGTGGGCTGTTTTTCAAGACAAACACACTTTTGTATCAATGGCAAAAGTACCCTCAGGTCAATAGTTAGCCTCCACGTTTGTAAAAGAGATTTTTCGCCTACATGGCCAACCCTTGCATATTGTATCTGACAGGAAGCCTCATTTTGTCTCTCAGGTTCTGGAAGGCTCTCTGGCTCCTTCAAGGAATCGAGGTATACCTATACTCAGCCTATCATCCCCAAACTAATGACCACACTGGACTTCACATCTGGCCTGCCTGACCACGCTTCTCCCCGAGCCCCTTGAACGCTGCCTGTTCTCTGTGTTTGATCTCTGACCTTCCTAACCTCCCTTCCGTCTGAGTCCCAGGTACTATATTTTTTCTTTGGGCTTGTGGAAGGATTTCCCAACCTGATCTTGGGTTCTGTCTTTTCCTTCTCTATCTCTGACTGTATTCTTGGTTACTCAAACTTTGTTAGACATTTTCTTTGTTCACGTGATCTTGGGATGCACAATGCATGATACTTGATTAGCACAGATGTGGTGTTATACTTAGTTCACTTAATAGTGTTACTGGGTAGACACACTTCCTGGTCAGAGTGAACCCAGGTTATTGTATCAATGTGATACCAGGTTCCGTCTACAGACTGTTTGATTTTCTGCTTAGTCTTTGTGTGGCCTTGGTAAGAGTTTTCAGGTAGTTACTTTAGTACAACTGAGCCCTTTATGGAGTCTGCAGAGTAAGTGGAAATCCCTTTCAGCATTGGCCAATCAGATATTAGGGCTTGTGGCCTTTGTGCATGATCATCAAGCCAGTCATTCAACCCTGCAACACCATCTCCAGGCTCTCCAAGCAGGTACACTGCAACCATCATGTAACGGTTTTGTAAGACACTCAGACCAGAGGTTAGAATAAAACACAGTTTTATTGAAAGAAACAAGGAACACTGCCCTCTAGGGGCTAAAATAGGTAATGACACGTAAATGGATATAGATAATGGATGCCTTTGCAGGCACAGTATGGATTGGGAGCAATACTGTCATATAACAGGAAACAGTAGAGGCACAAAGTTTAAAGTCCAATGAAAGTAATCAGTCTCTGTTGTGGTGAGTTTAGACAACGCCCAGAAGATGGTAATAGCAGCAAGAGACTGTGGTGTGAGGTGGGAAGCACCTTAGGAGTGAGGCAGAGCTGAAACACTCCAAGGACAGGCGATCAGCGAGATACCCAACACTTCTGCAAGAGCTGAATGGAACTAGAGCTAAAATCACCCTACCGGTGCGGTAATGGAGTCACAAAAACTGCGAGAGCTGAATGGGACCAGAGCCAATAGCATCCTTCCGGTGCAGTAACGGAGTCACACACACTGCAAGAGCTAAATGGAACCTGAGCCAATAGCACTCGACCGGTGCGGTAACGGAGTCACAAACACTGCGAGAGCTGAATGGGACCAGAGCCAATAGCACCCTTCCGGTGAGGTAACGGAGTCACAAACACTGCAAGAGCTGAAAGGTATCGCCCAATAGCACCACGCAGTGTGACAACTGCTACTCTGTGCTCATAAGGTGTAAGGTGGAAGCACAGTTAACGGAGGCCACAATTGCTCTGCAAGTGTTAACGGACAGGCTCGGTAACGGAGGCAACAAGCTCAGCAAGAGTTAACGGACAGGCTCAGTATCGGAGGCAACAAGCTCAGAAAGTGTTAACGGACAGGCTCAGTATCGGAGGCAACAAGCTCTTCAAGTGTTAACGGACAGGCTCAGTAACGGAGGCAACAAGCTCTGCAAGTGTTAACGGACAGGCTCAGTAATGGAGGCAACAAGCTCTGCAAGGGTAAAGTGGATGATCAGTCTGCACACCACTGCACTCTACAGTTCAAAATGTCGCCAGGCGACATAGAATCAGGATCTTGCAGGAATACTCTCAGGACGACAGGAACACTGGAATCAGGTCACGGAGCAGGAATGTCAGCCAAGCCGGGTCAATCACGGAGCAGGAAGGTCAGCCAAGCCAAGTCAATCATGGAACAGGAATGTCAGCCAAGCCAGGTCAATCACGGAGCAGGAACGAACAAGAATAGTCAGACGGGCCAAATCGGTACACAGGAACACAGGAACACAGCAACGGATGCACTGGTACAGGAACACCACGAAAGGGCACCTGACAGATGCCAGAGACCCGGTATATGAAGGCCACACTGGGAGGGATAAACAAGCTCCGCCAATGGGAGCGCACCACAGCAGAGAGTGACAGCGAGATCACGGGAACCGTGATACATCAACCCCGGCTAGTGCCTCTCCTCCTTTGACATCTAATATTTCAGACTTCAAAAGTCCAGAACCACAAGTTCCTTTACATTAACATTTTCATAGAGATTGGAAAATACAAGAATGTTATTGCCTCCTGTGAAATACTGTTCTCCATGAATCCTCACACCTATGCTTCAGATTTCATTAAGGTCCGTACAGGCATCACCCTCCAAGCTGGGGAACCACAGATTTGGGTTCATCACCTACTTCAATCTAGCAGTCCTCTCCAAAGCTCTTGGGGACCTTTTCTTCAGGCTCTGGACTCCCTATATGAGGACCCACTGAGGAGATCTCTGCCCAATATCCTATTAGACAGCTAGTCCAAGGGCGGAGACCCGTTGAGACTTACATCTCGGAATTCAGCCGCGATATCCGTTGGAACAGGGGGAACAAGGCTGTGATGCTAGAACAGTTTTGTCTAGGTCTTTCTGACTGCCTTAAGGATGAATTGTCCTGGGTTGGGGTCCTCTCTACCTTGGCAGATTTGGTGCTAATGGCCATTCAGATTGATTGTAGACTACAGGAAAGATGGAGGGAACGCCAGGATTCGTAGGGCCCCACTTATCAGTCCATGTCTCTCCCAGAAGGCTCTATTATGCAGTCCTTCCCTAGCCGTTCAGATGAACCCATGCAATTGGGGGGGGGGGTTCCTGTCTCACTCTGAATGGCGACATCACAGACAGATGAATCTATGCCTTTATTGTGGTGGAATCAACTCAAGGTCCTGTCCTAAGTGACCACATCCCTCTGGAGGTAAGCCCCCTGCCTTCACCTATCTGCCCAGGTCCTCCTCTACTGCTATGTCTCCTCACCTCTCACTCTATGTCTGTTTGCAGTGTGATAACCATCAACATCATATTCTTGCCATTACTGATGCTGGTGCCAGTGGGTGGTTTCTAGACCAGGATCTAACCAGCCAATTGTCAATTCCCAGCAATCTGAAATCCCATCCGCTTTTTCTCCAGATGGCTGAGAGTTGGGATAACTATTTTGTTCCTGTCTCTCAAGAGACCATCTTTTGTATTCATAATTATTACAGATATTTCAGGTATCTGTCATGCCAGTTGGCCTATGCAAAGCTCCTGCTACCTTTCAACAGTTCATCAATGTTATAGTCAAGGATCTTCGAGTAGTTTATCATTATATACCTGGATGATATACTGGTGTTTTCATCTATCCTTCAGGAACATACAAACATTTCTCTCCCATCTACATGAACACTCCCTCTATCTAAATTGCTAAATTGGAGAAATGTATTTTCAAGACCTTTGAAATATAATTCCTAGGGTTTGTTATCAAGATGGATCCGCAAAAAGTTTATCCCTTTCTTGACTGGCCCACTCCTGTGAACAGAAAAGAGTTGCAAAGGTTTGTCGGGTCTGCTAACTTTTACAGATGGTTTAACAGGACTTTTCCAAGATTGTATCACCTGTTACCGCCCATTATCTACATAGACCACCAAAACCTGGTGTACATGCAGTCTGCCGGTAGACTCTGTCCCCATCAAGCTAGATGGGCCCTCTTCTTCTCTCGCTTCAGTTGAACATTAAATATATGTACAGCTCTCAAAAAAACAGAAAGTGGACACCTTATCCCATAGATACCCAATACTACTTGGACCTCCTGTACCTACAGACACTGTCCTCCAACCAGGACTTTTTTTGTGCATCACTAATCCTCTCTTGAATCTCATCAGGTGATGCACTGTTATCGATCCTATCCTTGTGCAACAATATGCCCTAACTCTCACTAATGGCTTACTCTACAAAAAGGATAATGCATCTCCTTCATGATCATCCTACCGCTGGCCATTGAGGAGGTGTGCTTATAAAAACATTAGAACCTATTTAACAACACTTCTGAGCTGAGCTGAGAAAGGATGTCCAGATGTATGTTTCTTCCTGTGAAGTATGTGCACAAGTCAAAAACCAACATACTAAAGTCTCAGTCAGGACTCTTCATTCTTTACTCGTTCCTTTCGCACCCTGGAAAGACATTACTCTTGATTTTATTGTGGACTTACCTCCCTCCAAACAACATGATAACACCTTTGTTGTGGGGGATCAGTTGACCAAACTAGCTCACTTTGTCTCTGTTAAAAGACTTCCCACATCCTCACAGACCGACTCCTTATTCTTTAACCCTTTGCGTGTCAGAGGGGTATGCAACGCATTGCAAAGCAATGCACTGAGTACTCTTCTGGGAATCAATGGGTTAAGTAGATTTTCCTGTTACATTGTCTCCAGGATCCATTACTTCTGATCGTGGAACTCAATTCATGTCCTAGTTCTGGAAATCCCTCTGTTACAGTTTGCACTAAGGACTTTGGGATAATTGGATATATCTACTGTTCTTTGTAGAGTTCACATAGAATAACCAAACTATGCCATTCTTCTCTTCATGGGGATATCATCCTCAAGCTTTACTTTGTCTGCTTCCTGATAACCCAGTTCCAGATGCTGCTCTCCATATACAACTGCAATCAGGTCATAAGGACCTCCAAAGGACCTTGACTCAATCCCAAGAGGCTTATTAGGAGCAAGCAGACAAGCATCTTTTAATCACCCCAGGGTTCCAAGTTGGGGATAAGATTTGGCTAGCTACTTACCAATTACAGCTCTCCTGCCCAACCAAGAATTTGGGGCTGCCATTCATTGTTTCAAATCCAATCACAGATATTATCAATCCAGTTGCTTATCGGTTGGTTCTGCTTCCTATCCTGCACCCTACCTTCCATGTTTCCCTCTCAAGCACTGGAATCAGAGCCAATTTTCCTCACAGAGATACCCTGAACCACTTCCTGTGTCTTTCCAGGGTTCACAGGAATTCGAGGTACAGAAGATCCTGGACTCATGCATCCAGAGGGGTTGTCTATAATATCTCATCTATTGGAAAGGTTATGGGAATCTCTTACTCATATTAATGATCCTGCACGTATCCGTACGTTCCACATGACTCATCCCAACCACCCCTATCCCGGGCACACCCAAAGGTCATATCTTGGGGAGACACTGTCGGTGACAACGTCCAGGCTGATACCACACTTTCATATTCACGTTTCCAAGTTGGAGCTGTGCCGATCTACCATGCATGCTAATGACCACCTCTTCTACCTGAACCCCTGGTATCTTAACCTAACCTCTGCCTGACCTTTGCATTTGACCTCTCTCCTGACTGACCACCACTTCTACCTAAGTCCCTGGTACCTTGGACTAAGTTCTGCCTGATCTCTGGACTGGACCTCTGGCCTGGCTGTCCACTTTTCTGCCTGAGCCCCTGGTACCTTGAACTAAGATCTGCTTCATCTCTGGATTTGAACTCTGGCCTGCCTGACCTCTCTTCCACATGAGTCTCAGCCATCTTAGTGATTAAGGAAAGGTTTTCCTACATACTTTTGTATCCATGGTAAATGTAACCATGGCCCAAAAGGTAGCCTCCACTTTTGTAGGAGATTTTTCGCCTACACAGCCTATTATGCATATTGTGTCTGACAGGAGGTCTCAGTTTGTCTCTCAAGTTCTGGAAGGCTGTCTGTCTGCTTCTAGGAATTGAGGTCCACCTATCCTCAGCCTATCAGCCCAAAACTAATAGCCAGATTGAGCAAATAAATTAGCCTTTGGAACTCTATCTTTGACAATATAGTGATCCAAATAATTTGAATTGGTCAGATCTACTACCTTTGGCAGAGTTTGCCTTCAGTAACTGTGGACGCCAGAGTCAGGACCAGTTCCTCTCTTCCAAATGTCCCTTTCCAAGATGACACTGAGTCGTTCTACCACACATACACAGATGCGGCTTTCAACGTCAATGACTTCACTCAGCGTGGTGACGCCAGATGCTCTCTATAATCCCTGAATGCCAGTAGCTGGGTGCTCAGTTGTCTGATTCCCCTCATTTGATTTGACCTCTGGTCTGCCTGTCCACCTCTGCTGCCTGAATTCCTGGTACCTTAACCTAACCTCTGCCTGACCTCTGGATTTGACCTCTGGCCTGCCTGACCACCTCTACTGCCTAAGTCATTGGTACCTTAACCCTTTGAGTGCCAGAGGGGTACATAGTGCATTGCAAAGCAATGCGTTGTGTACCCTTCTGGCACTCTAATGGTTAAATCCTCAGCCTGACCTCTGGGCTTGACCTCTGGCCTGCCTGCCCACTCTTCTGCCCGAGCCTCTGGTAACTTGAAGTAACCTCTGCCTGATCTCCGGACTTGATCTCTGGCCTACCTGACCTCTCTCTCACCTGAGTCCGAGGTACTATATTTTCACTTTGGACTTGTGGGGGATTTCCCAACCTGCTCTTGGGCTCTGTCCTTTCCTTCTCTTTGTTGCTGTATTCTTAGTCACTCAAACTTTGATAGACATTTCTCTTTGTTCATGTTATCTTGGGTTGCATTGTGCATGATACTTGATAAGTGCAGACTTGGTGGTATTAGTATTAGTGGTACTGGGTAGACATACTTCCTGGTCAGCATGAACACAGGTTATTGTACTGTGATACCTGGTTACATTAAAGACTGTTTGCTGTTATCCTTAGTGCTTGTGTGACCATTAACAGTTTTCAGGTAGTTACAATAATTACCTGAGGCATGAATCTCTACAATGTTCCCCTTTCTATGCACCCCTGAGTTATAACCCTCAATCTCTTCCTATTACTTATCCTGTTGGTGTACCTGCAATGGACTAATGGGCTGAAGACCTCCAGATTTAATGACATACGATACAAGATCCAAAGACCTGCCACCTGCTACAAACAGGCTGCATAGTCCCAAATCACCAACCTTCTTTCCTGGTTTAGCTCTACACCACAAATCTCAGCCTCAAGGAGCCTTCATCTAAGTTTGAATTATATTATATATCCGTCCATTTTGAATTCTCAAATGATTGTCCCCTGTCACTTGCCTGTTGGATCTGTCTCACACCAGGTAAATGCGTCAGACATTTCACATATCCTTAATGAAGCCAGTGCGATGGAATTGCTTGTCCTCCACATCTTGACCTCCTCCTCCATTGCTGGTTGATGGGCACACTGAATATGAGGTGGAAAAATTGTTGGACTCCCATGTCTTTTATGGTACTCTCCAGTATTTGATAGACTGGAAAGACATTGATCCTGAGTACATTTCTTGGGATACAGCTTCTGGAGTACATGCCTTATCATTGGTACTTTCCTTCTACCGGTGCTTTCCAGACAGGCTGGGTTGCCCAGAGGTCTCCTGTTGAAGGGGGGCAGAGTCACTCTGCATATATCTGCCTGTTGCAGCTGTTGCTCCAGCCTCTTGCATCCCATTGGTTACCTATGCCTGATGGCTCTGGTGCCAGATCTTCGATCTTCCAGTGATTGTGTTACCTGCATTTGTTCTGCTCATCCTCAACTCCAATTACCCTTGAAAAAGCGGACAGAAAAGCCCGCGATACGCGTGGGGTTAAAACTTCGATTTCTTATTTTAAAAAAACTTTTAAATTAGCTCCTGAGCAAGTCCCTCTGTGAGAAAGCCACCACCGTTTTCATCCGCCAAACGGAGTAACGAGATCTGACCCAGAATGTTACCTTGAGGATGCTTTAAAAACTCGAGGACTCTGGTGTCTACCGACGGCGAAAATTAGACAGAGGAGTGGACACAGCAACGAGGACGCTATTGCCAGGAGACAGATAAGCCTAAATATATTTTATATTTTGTACGTGTTTCTGATTATAAGCGCAGTATGTTTAAATTTAATAAACACCACTTTTAGATAAATTTTCTCTATCTCTTGCGCCCTTGATCTATAGACTTTGAATGTATGTGTGTGAAAGAGTACGCTCATAAGGTGCAGCATTGAGACGAGTCACTATTGGAAAAGATTGAAAAAGAACTGATTGAACGTATTTCCATCATCATCCTATCCATCACTTCATCCATTTCATATAACTTATCCATCCATCTATTCATCCAATCATCTCATTTGTTGTTGCTTTGGACTACAATTTTTTCTGTATGAAGAACTAAGATAAGTGACTAGAGATCTGTCTAGTATCAGTTGGTCCTGCTAGACCCCACTTTTTACAGCTGTGTTGATTAATTCCCAAATATTCTTGTCAAGTCTGTTTTTCATTTCTTGGGGGAAAGTGGATAATTTATGATAATTTAAGAGAAAGAATAATCATCAATATCCACATACTAATATCTGGATTTTTCATTTTTGTAATATCAAAAATTCTCTTTCAGTTTTTTGGGTTTTATAAATAGGCGCATTTCATAAATTTATAATTTTTTGTACATCCTCAACTCCTGGCTACCCATTTGACTCTGATTTCGGATCCTGATTTGGCACTCATTCCGGCTTCTTGAAATTTGACCTCGGCTTACCCCTTTGACTACCGGCTTTTTGTATTGTTCTTGTATTCTGCGGTCTCTGGCTTGATTTCTGATTCTGGCCACTGCTCAGTTTGACTACTGCTTCTGGTTTCTTGACTCTTCTAACAGTGACTTCCTGCTATCATTTGACCCGCTCTCCATCCATCTTACTGGGAGCTGTGTCTCCATTTGGGATGATAGTCACCCTCTGCTGCCCTACATTCAGTCCAGAGTCCTTGTAGTGCATTGCTTCCATTCTGCACCATCTTGCTCTCTTGCTGGTACTCCATCTAGCGGCAGAAGCTGGCAATTCCCTGCCTGACAGACCGAGTACTTTTCCCAAACAGGCACTCCATCTTGACAATGTATATTTTCTTCTCTTCAGACTGAATTTTACCTTCTCTTAGCCCCACTGAGCTCCAACCTCTCTGCTGGTTGTCTATAGCTGATATTCCTTCTCAGCTAAGTAATAGAGACTTTACTCTTTGTACTGTATCTTCCTGTCATCTGGACCTGTGGGATTTGCTTCTAAATTCCTAGTTCCAGCCTTGTCTGCAATTGGGCCCACTTTCTACACCTACTTATTCTGCTTAACATCTCCCTTCTGTATCCAAAATGAAGAAAGGGGGCAGTGTAAGCGTGTCTCTAAGGCCTAGATTTAAAGGCAGCCGTTAAACCATCCGCTAAGTAAAAAAGGCACGTCGGCCGCAAAGAACACATGTTTTACGGCAGATTCAAAGGTAAGCGTTCAAGAATAGCTATCGGGCGTAGGCACTACAAAAACACGTTAAACAAAAACCAGCGTCGCACCTGATTTTGCATCACCGTGCATCCCAAACACCCGTTAAAACACAACTTAACTCAAAATGTTACATTACGGCTGCCGTTGTCTAGCAACCCTGATAGATGCACAAACAAAATTCAAACCTACAGCCAATCCCAAGGCCCCAAAGTATCAAAAATGTTCAAATACACCTATATATACCTCAAAATAACGGTTACACCCTGTCTGTGTTTCGAGTTTCAGCAAGCTAGAGCACAGGACCCAGGAGTGGAGGATAGCGTTTAGAGAGAGAGAGAGAGAGAGAGAGAGAGAGAGGCATACAGAGGAGTAAGGTAGAAGGATTTTGGAGAGGAGAGAGTTACATTTAAATAGACACATAGCACACTTTTGCACATAGCACATACATCCATACAAACACATACACATACATACACATAGTCTTTTTTTTTTCATCACACCTTACACATTTTAAACTTTATTTTTACAGTGTGAATCCGTGAGTGAAAGTGTGTGACAGAGAGTGAGTGGGATCGAGTGTGTCTGTGAGGGCGTGTGAGAGTGCCTGGGTGTGACTGGGTGAATGATGGCCAGGAGAGGAGGACAGGAGAGAGGGATGGGGAGACTAGTGGAGGAGGAGGAGGAGGAAGGTCAGGAGGGGATCCCTCAGCAGAGCAGGGGTGGGAGAGGGAGATACGCAGGGCGGAGGGGGACCAGGCCCACAAGAACAGGCACACAAAGAAGAAGAGGGACAGATCCTGCAGTGGGACGAGGGGTAGTGCCTGGGGACCACCACACACAGGCAGGGGCAGAGCAGGCAGGACACTCCGGGTCTGACTCCTCGCATGCCGGAGCTGAGGGGGACAGGCTCAGGGATCCCCGATATACCGAGGAAGAAAACACCGCCCTCGTGGAGGCTGTGCTGGAGAGGGAGAGTGTCCTCTTCCCGGGGGACAGACTCCCTGGCCTGTCTGCGAGGAGGAGAGCTGCCTGGAGTCAAATCTGCAGCAGAGTTAATGCGGTGGCCACCTGCAGACGGGATGTGGATTCAATCAAGAAGAGATGGGGCGACTGCAAAAGGCAGGTGAAGAGGAAGATGGGGGATGCCGCCCTGCACGCCAGAGCCACCGGAGGTGGGCCACCTGTCCCCATCACCTACAGCGCATGGGAGGAGAGGCTGCGGCAGACACTGTCGTCCACCCTCATTGAGGGGGTCCCTGGAGGATCAGACACTGGGGAGGAGAGGAGCCTCCACACCACCGGTAAGTGCATCACCCCAAAACCACACACCACCCCAAACCACACACCCATCACAAACAAGCACTCACATCCCAACATCTGCTCTTCATTCAACCACACAATTGCACCAACACAGCACCCTGAGGGTTTAAACAGGGATCAAGACAAGGACAAATGTCAATGTTCAACAAGGCCAAAACCTGTCCAACTCCCTGGTTAACCCTCATGTTGCTGTGCTCATCACACACAATACACACAAACCATGCTCAGTAAAGTGTTGTATGTTAAACATCACAATTGTTGTCACACAGTGTTACCCATGTTCACACAGGGAATCCAGCACATAACCCCATGAGTGCCAGAGGGATCATCAATGCATCGATCAACAATGCTTTGGCAACCCCTCTGGTACTCAAAGGGTTAACCATACAACAAACACATGTCGATAGGTTAACAATTACATGACACATAGGGGACATTCACTAAGCGGTGAAAAAGAGCTGATGTAGTGAATTTGACACTTGCATACCCTCACTTTACCAATTACAATGTTAGTCTATGGAGAACATCCAATAACAGGATTCAAGCTGCACAGGCCCCATTGTGTGGACTCCATAGAAAACATTGCAGATGGGGAAATGAGGTCAGCGGAGAAGTCAGCATCATAATCAGTTCATCAGGTCCACTTAACCGCTTACTGAATCACCAACAGGATGGATCAGGTCACAAATCACAGTGCCACTGAGAATAAATGCTTGTATGTGCAACACACAGGCCAAAAACAATCACACATAAGTAAAGGTGAAAAAGTTGGCCTTGGTGTTGTGTATGCAATCATTTACTCTAACTTCAATTTACATAGCTCACATTTGATTCACATATAGATCCTCAGGAGTGCTGATGCCATGGATGGATGGTACACCAGACACTATTTGCAGGATAAATATGGGAACCAAATATGAACCATTGAGGTTTGGTCAATAACAGGCCAGGGATTATGGATATCTATGATCGGGTCTGGCTGCCTCACACAGAAGGATGGATGGGCTGATCCAGGAAAAAAAAGGCCTCAATCAATGATATCCTTCAATACTGGCTTGATTGTTGCCCCTCAGGATTCAACTTGAACAGACCTCATGGACAGAATCCTGTAATGTACATCAATCCCTGATTGCCACGGTGGTATCCCATGCATCACAATGCTATGCATAGGATACCATCATGACAACCAGAGAGGGACATGTCTAATCTGACAAAATCCAGCACTGTACGGGATGAACTGATAACATAGGGATGAATACTACTTGAATCACACTGCAGATCTCTTCAAAAAAGATATGTACAGAAAGAAAAACAACCAGATTTGTATGTGGATATGTCCCTTTCAAATGGGTACAAATAGGTCCCAACAAGATGTAAACCCAGAGTTCGGTTCAGTACGTGTGATTGTCCAACTGCCCATATATGTGCACCCTCAACAAAATAACTCATATTGATATCATCATCACAGTACATATACCCAGTATATTACACCTACTTGGATGGGTATCACTTGTATCTATGAAAGTTCATTTGTGATGGCTGTACATATATAGGCAGTTAGACAATCACATGTTCTGAACAGATCTCTGGGTTCATATCTATCAAGGATATGTTTGTACCCGTATGAAAGGTACATATACACACATATCAGACCATATTCCTCACTGTGTACCTTGGCATGGCAATGGTTAATTTCACTTGATGTAACCTTGCAGGCATCATAAAGAGATGTTTAGAAAGATGTTACTGTATGTGACAGCTGGAGATGTCAGTCATATGACCACACGGAGGCTCTTCAGCAGACCCAAAATTGAAACAATTGGAGATGGATCCATCATTGACATGGTCCACAGAGCGTGCTTACAAACCAGGAACACTTAGTAGACAATGGCAAAGATGTAGTTATCTCCAAATGGGTCAATGTGGAGTCTGCTGAAGAGCCTCCGTGTGGTCAAATGACTGACATCTCCAGCTGTCACATACAGCAACATCTTTCTAAACATCTCTCTATGATGCCTGCAATGTTACATCAAGGTGAAATTAACCATTGCTATCCCGTTAAAGAGATAGTAATACCTAAAATGTGAAAGGAAAAATACATGTCATAGGATTGATCCACCGGGTAATGCAAGGGTATCCCCACTACTGAAAGGTGTTTCATCACAAGAGTATAACAGACCATCCTCTGGCTAGCTTTGGTCCAGGGAACAGATATCCACAAAGGATGATGTGGCAACAGCGCAAATGTACAATTTCAGGCCACTGGGATGTGGCACCAAAGGAATTCAACTCTGAGCTGCAATACATGTAGAATACAACACCCATCACCAGTAGGAGTACCGTTGTTTCACACAGGGGGATACAACATACAACATATATGTTCCTTTACACATTTCAAGTATTAATATCAATTTGACACCATCATGGCTAAGTTTACTGATCACACAATCTCAATCCTCCACACAGGTTATGTGTCTCCAGCACATCAGGAGCCCATGGAGGAGGCCACCTCACCACCCAGTGAGGAGTATTTGGAGGAGGGGACCAGCCAGTGGGCACCGTACCCAACGACATCCACACCTCTTGGCTAGCTGGATGCACCAACCCTGCCTGCACCAACTCTGCCTGCATCAACTCTGCCTGCATCAACTCTGCCTGCACCGACTTATTACAGTGACTGGATGCCCCCCACCACCTCCAGGAGCTATTATCCCCCAGCAGCAGCAGCAGCACCACCACCACCAGGGAGGCAATGGCTGCCCGGTGATGTGGCCACCACCCAATACGGGCCATACCCACAGATTGACCTACCCTCCTGGATGGCTCCCCAGCATGGCCCCAGGTATGATCCTAGGTGGGGGCCAAGCACATACCAGTGGCCAAGGTTTGACCCTTGCCACTCGACTACCAACACCTGGGCCTGCTTGGGGAGCCCCAACAGCCTATGCGAAGGGACGTGTTTACCCCACCACCTCCACCAGCACAGACATCGGTGGGCAGCAGTGGGTCAATTGATGTGGTGGGCACATACCCATCTGCAGCACAACCAGCACCAGCAGAGGAGGACACAGCAGCAGCAGAGGAGGACACACCAGCAGCAGAGGAGGACACAGCACCAGCAGAGGAGGACACAGCAGCAGCAGAGGAGGACACAGCAGCAGCAGAGGAGGATACAGCACCAGCAGAGGAGGATACAGCACCAGCAGAGGAGGACACAGCAGCAGCTGATTCACCAGGCACAAGCATCACCAGCAGTGAACGGCCCACGGGGATGGAAGCTGAGTGTATGGCTCTGCAAAGGAGACTACTCAGGTCAAGCCTCCGCACCAATGACAACATCACCAGGAGCCGTAGGGAATCCCGTATAAACACTAACAGGATAGAGGCAAGGATCCATGCCCTGGAGTCGGAGGTCATGAGGATCAACACTCAACTCCATCAGCTACACACGGGGGTGATGGACCTGCTTGCACAGCTACTGGTGGAGTTGAGAGAGCTGAACCGCAGGGAGGACTTACGTTTGGAGAGGGAAAACCTGCGCTCCACAGAGGGATCCACTGCCCCCACCACCCCCTCTAATGTGACCCCCGAAGCCACACCTAGGGGGCAAAGGGTGACCAGGAGATCATCCAGGTTATCCACTTCTGCCACACAGTCTAAGCCCCCCCCCCAAGAAAAAAAAATAAAATGCCCAACATGTTAAATTTCCCCTGAATAAAGGAACATTGTGCTTTTGAATCCTGTCTGATCTGCTTTGAATTTGGTCATAGATTTGGGTGGCAGAGTTGTCTCCAATGCATTGCCAAACAATTCAGTGAATACAACTCCTGCCTAGGTAAGATGTTTGTGGGATGTTACAACATGGGTTCACATACACATAGTTGTACAAAATCAACTGTAAAAACATCCCTGTTGCCATATTACACAACTGTGTTATATGGCAATGTTGTGTGTTGATTTTGCATAACAAAACATTCCCCTTAGCCCAACATTTGGTACAACATTGAACATTCATCTACATCATATGTAGTGTTTAACCCTTTGATATCCAGAGTGGTAGGCAACGCATTGCAAAGAAATGCGTTGGGTACCACTCTGGCACTCAGAGGGTTAAGGGGATAACCAAACAAACGGCTTAGCGGTGAGATAACAAGCAGGACAGATAAATGGGACATGTATCCATATTGTCTTGGATTCACACACTCATTGTGCAACAGACTGACTGGGGAAGCCAATGTTTTCAACCTAGGATTTCAATGTGTAGCACACACATTGATATCCTGGGGTGAGCATTGGGGCCTCCAGTAAGTTGACTTGTTGTTTTTTCTAAGGGTGTAACAGACTTCCCCAGTGAAAACACTTGTCCACTTGGTCATGTACTGTGATATGTCCCAGTGGAGCAATATCACTGAACATTGATTATACTGAGCAACACATTAACTGTGGACAGGAATTCACTGTGGAAGTATGTCCCCTTTATCACCTCTTTATCACTCCCACAACACATTAGTGTATCACTGCCACCATCTGTTAGCGTGAATACATCACTGAGTCCACTCACTTGCAAACAAGTGGTGGAGTCCTGTGATATGGGTGATGCCTTTCCATGTATGGGGATACTCTACCCTGGGTGTGGTAACGCATTGACAACTGTGTTCTCAAATATATCCTCCTACAGACACAGATAGAATGGTGATGGTTCATCTTTATTGTGTCTCAAAGTACATTAGGATGTACATGTGTTTTCTGTGTATTGCCTATATGCATTGAACACCTGTATGAGAACACTAAATGTACTTTGAAACAAAAAAATAGTACTTTAGTAACACTGCTGCCCAGCTCATGTGTTGTCCACAAGGTTTGACAACTCTGTAGCTGAGCATCCTAACTGTACAGGTTATAAAACTCAGGAATTAGTGTTTTCTGTGTCTATATGAAAATGATCCAGTAGAGGTTTGTGTGAACCTCAGGTCAAACTTTGCATCACCAACAACATCAACATAAACAGCAAGGGGTGATCTCCATGAAGGTGATGTCAAGACATCAATCCAGTCACATAGAAGAACTTCAGTTCAAGGATGGATCATGTTACGGATGCCTGTGGAAGAAGAGGACAGGATTTGGAGTAGTTGACTTGAACTGATCATCAAGCAACAACAATTTAGTCTTTTTGATCCCCTCAATTTTCACAGTTACAGGTGAGTACACAAACCATTGCTTGACAATGTGTTGTGTACTCATCTGTAACCAATTATGTGGAGAACTAAGGACATGTGCCCCAGCCCTATGGATATGTGCCCCTGACATGGATACACACATCAACAAGTGTTCTGAGAGCTCCATGGAAGTAATGAATTTGGGCTGCCACTGTTAATGTGACAGTGGCAGCCCAATGTCATTTGTTCCATGGAACTGTTAGGACACATTTGTTGATGTGTGTATTCATGTCGGGGGCACATATGTCTGCACACTCACAGGTCAGCATGGTGTCCCTGGTAATCTGATCTACGTCTCATGACCTCTACATTGTGTGCCCATACCACTGTACATCCACCCCTGTGCTGCTCTTCTCAGCTGTAGCACAGTACAGGTTCCATATTGAGTCCAATGGCCCTTTAACCCCTGATGTGACGGAGTATTATCCAATGCATAGCATTGGATAACACTCTTTCGCTACAAGGCTAGCATGGTTGCTCTGGCTATGCTCATGGCAAATCAAGTTAGCTGCTGTCAATCAAGCCCTGTAAGGCGATGAACATGGGTTATGTGTTGTACCTTGTTTCTCCTGAGGGTGTGCGTGATATCCTTGGGGTCTGTATGTCAACGTGGAGAGTGGAATGGAGGATGGTTTTTGAGTCCACACACACAATTTGCCACGTCCGCTGCAAGTGCAGTGCTGTGTCACTGTTCCTGTGGGGTGAGACAGAACAAAATGTGCAGTGTGGTTAGTGTCACAGGACTGATGGGGGACTTGCATGGATTGTTTGCATGCCTGTGTTATACTCACATGTAAAGTGTTCCGTGATGAGCCTGTCTCTGATCTGTGTCCCTCTCAGGGTCTCCTCAACGTGTCCGATGTCCATGGGCACTTCCTGTATGGGGGGGGCCTGGATGTGCTCCAGCAGCCTGGTGTCCACTGCGATGTTGTGCAGTATTGCGCACGCCACAATGATGTCGCACACCTTTCCAGGTGCATACTGCAGTGCTCCCCCCGAGTGGTCCAGACATCGGAATCTTGACTTGAGGAGGCCAAAGGTCCGCTCAATGGCATTCCTCGTTCTGCCATGAGCCTGGTTGTAGCTTTCCTGGGCATGTGTTCGAGGATTGGCCAGTGGGGTCAGTAGTCAGGACTTGCATCCATAGCCAGCATCACCTGTGTAATGTGAGTGACATGGTGAGACAGGGAGCACATGTTGTGTGAATGATGTTTTGTGTGGTAGACGTAGTAGCTGTGGGTCAGGAGCATGCTAAGCAGCGTTGTGTGTACGCCTGTGTATGTGATGTGATTTTGTATTGTGAACTCACCCAAAAGCCATCCCCCTGTAAAAGTTCCATTCTCGAAATCTCTGTGGACTGAGGAGTTTTGGAGAATGTATGAATCATGTGAGCTGCCAGGATACTTTGCACAGACATTCATTATCCTCATATGGCTGTCACACACCATCTGCACGTTGATGGAGTGAAAGTTCTTCCTGTTGATGAATATCTGT
This sequence comes from Rhinophrynus dorsalis, assembly GCA_037306005.1. Lineage (NCBI taxonomy): Eukaryota > Metazoa > Chordata > Amphibia > Anura > Rhinophrynidae > Rhinophrynus > Rhinophrynus dorsalis. Next base: position 444,317,401 of record CM074722.1, on the reverse strand, counting down.
GCGTCACGTGCTGGGGCCTTAATTCGGACATGGGTGCAATCTATAGCACCCATGACCCTGGGCATGCCTCCCCTGGCGTAAAAGGCCTGCTTGACTTGTATCCAGTCCATGTCGGTGGTGGGGAAATGTATATAGGTACTGGCCTTGCTTTTGAGGGCTGGCAGGACCTGGGCCAGCACCCTGGAGAATGTGGCCTGTGACATGCCAGATGCGTAACCCTCTGTGGACTGGAAGGCCCCGCTTGCCATGAAGTGCATGGCACAGAGTAGTTTCTGCAGGCCAGTTAGGGCATGGTTGTAGATGTAGATGGGATCCACCTGCTCCTTGATGACCTCATACAAGGCAATGATGCTGTCAGGCCTCAACCTGTAGCGATCAATTACCTCATCATCGGTCATTCCAAAGAGGGTGACCCTTGGGCGGTATACCCTGGGCCTTGGTGGTCGTCTATACATCCTGTGCCCTCCAGGTGGGGATGGGCTCCTGTGTGGCTGCTGAGCCAGAGCCTCCTCACTTGCAGCAGGTGGTGGCTGTTGATCAGGCATGCTTGGAGGTTGCTGATGTTCCCTAGCTCTCTCCCTTGCACGCCTTCTCTTCAGTCTTCGCAACAATATGTAACCCAACATGCTGTTTGCTCTATCTATCTGTCTCTATCTATCTGTCTCTCTCTCTCTATCTGTCTCTGTCTCTGTCTCTCTCTCTCTCTCTCTCTCTCTCTCTCTCTCTCCCTCCCAGAGTGGAAAACAAGCCACAAGTGAGTGTGTTGAGTTGTCCCTTTAAGTACTTGCTAGGGCGTTGTGTGGGTGTGGTGATGAGGTGAGTGCTGACCAATGGTGAGTTGTTTTTGTCCAGGTAAGTGTTTGCAGGTGTGTGTGTGTTATAAGATGTGGTGTGCTGTGCTTGTTCTGTGTGTGCCATTTGCGGACATGCAGTTGTGGGGTGCAGGTGGCGTGTTGATGTTGCCCAGGTGAGCTTGTATTTGCAGGTGTCCGCTTTGTGTGATGACCCCCATTGTTCCGTGCCATGTTGTGTTGTTGTTTTTTAGTGTGTCGTTGTCCCTGTGGTGTTGGTTGTTGTTGTGTGTATAGTGATTTGTGTTGTGTGTGCATGTTTTTGTGTTGTTTTGGCATTGCACGGGTTAATTTTCCCATTTACATGGTTGTGCGGTAAGCCTTTTGTGTCTTTTCCTATGTAACGGGTGTTTTGTTTTGGCCGTTAAGTGTCTAACGGCTAAAAAAAAGTGGGTCTTAACTTTTAGCCGTTAGGTGTGTCTTTTTTTCAGCCGTTATCAGTACCGCAAGCCTTTGAATAGCTCTGGGGTATGTTTTTCCATGCGTCTGAATGCACGTAAGTGTATCGGCCGTAAGGATTGTACAACTGCCGTTAGCTGGTCTTTAGACGGATCTTTGAATTGCAACATGTCACTTAACGCACCCGTTAGTGATTTTTTTTGTTAACGGCTGCCTTTAAATCTACCCCATAGTGTAGTAATAAGACTTGAATGTTACGCACAAAAACAGTATGTATTTTATTACACAAGTATGTTTTGTTCCACGGTATATTTGTGAACTATATGATTTCTTTTTTATACGTCCTTAGTTATTTACACTTTATATACTGATATATATGTAGTATTAGGTGGTAGATATTTTGTGGGTGCCAGTTTTTATTTTCTCTTTTGTTTATATTGGGTTTTATTTTAAAACATTTTGTGGGGATATATGTGGTTGGGTAAGGTCTGGGATTTGGGGTGTGGGCGGTCTTCTAGGGAACTGGAGAATCCACACACCATTATATTTTAATATTAATTTAACTCTTTTTTCCCCCCCCTTTTCTCGAATTAACCCTTTCAGAGGAGTATCCAATGAATTGCAAATCAATGCGCTGGATACACCCTGGCACTGAATGTGTTAATGTCAATCCTCGTTGGGGCCCATCAAGACCCCTCCTGAAGCAGCCCCATGTATTGCTCTCCCAGCCAGTTGTGCAGGTAGAGCAATATTGGCTTTTCTTATTTGAGCTTAGCCGGTATGAGACGGAGGGATCTGCGGAAGCCTTCTGATGTCACCGGTATGCATGTAACAGGTGAATTGAGTAGGCTTTCCCTGATCCCGCCCACTCCTACCCGATGAGTGGGTAGGCAGGAAAGGGTTTTCTGCTTTTTTGTCATATTTTAGATCTCCCAGCGCGATCGGCTGGGAGATGTATAACTGGGGTCTATCAGGAGAGGTCCTGATGTCCCCCCCAAACATTGAAAAGAAAATTTTGTGGATTTTTAAAAAAGTTATTGCGACCACTGCATGCCATTGGGTCATGCAGTGACCGAAATTCAAGCAGACATTTATATGTCCACTCCATATTTGATGTCCCCCCCAACACGATAAATAATATTTTGGAAATTTTTTTAAAACACAATCAGATTTTAATCTTGGGAGCCATAAGGAGAGGTCCTGATGACCCCAAACAGGACTGAACATTTTTACATTTTGTGAGAATATATGTCAGTGGGTAGTGTCTGGGATTGGGGGGGGGTCTTTTAGGGGACTGAGGAATCCACACAGCATTACATTTTAATATTAAGCTAACCTTTTTTTTTCTTTTCATCGCATTAACCCTTTCAAGTGCCAAAGGAGTATCCAAAGCATGGCAAAGCAATGCTCTGGATACACGCCTGGCACTGAAAGGGTTAATATTATATTTATTATATATTTATAAAATACACATTAGACATTTTTTATTTGGCCAGTGTGTGCCACATAGTTGACCAGTTCATTGCAGATGTAAGTGCAGTTTCTCCATGTGGCACACATTCGGAATGCCATTAAATTACATAGTAACATAGTAACATAGTAGATAAGGCTGAAAAAAGACATGCGTCCATCAAGTCCAGCCCATGCCAATAACACCCCTGTTGATCCAGAGGAAGGCAAGAAAAAAAGCCCTCTGGAGCAATTTCCAGTGTAGGTGTGTGTGTGTGAGTGTGTCAAATAGTTCCCCGGCTCAATATCCTATTTGCTTTGAAGCCATCTGTCATAACTGTCAATATTGTTCTGTGCTAGATAGGCATCCATTGCTTTTTTGAATGCAGTTACATTATCTGCAAGCACAGCATCCCGAGGCAAAGAATTCCATAGCCTTACCGCCCTTACTATAAAGAATCCCTGCCTGTGTTTTAGTTGAAAGCGCCTTTCCTCAAGTCTTAATGGATGACCTCTTGTTCTTAGCTCAGCTCTTTGCATAAATAATTCATTGGATAGTTCTTTGTATTGACCTTGAATGTATTTGTAAATGGTAATCATATCACCCCTTAGACGTCTCTTTTCTAATGTAAACAAACCCAGTTTGGCTAGTCTTTCTTTGTAACTCAGATCCTCCAATCCCTTTATCAGTTTTGTTGCACGTCTCTGCACCTTTTCCAGTTTAGTAATGTCTTTTTTTAGAACAGGCGCCCAAAATTGTACTCCATATTCTAGATGAGGCCTAACCAAGGATTTATACAGAGGTAGGATAATATTAGCATCCCTTGCTTCTACACCTCTTTTTATGCAGGCTAGTACTCTATTTGCTCTTGCAGCAGCTGAGTGACTCTGCACACTGCTGTGAAGACTATTGTCTATCAGTACACCTAAATCTTTCTCTAATGAGGATTTCCCAAGTTGTTTCCCATTTAGAGTATATGTAGCAAGTTTGTTTCTACAACCCAAATGCATAACCTTACATTTATCTACATTAAATGACATCTGCCACTTTTCTGCCCATTCACTTAGTTTATCTAAATCCTTCTGTAGGGAAAAAACATCGAGCTCTGTATGTATTTCCTTACATAGCTTAGTGTCATCAGCAACGATTGAGATGCTACTTTCAATTCCCACTTCTAGATCATTAATAAACAAATTAAAAAGCATTGGGCCCAGGACTGAACCCTGCGGCACCCCACTTATAACCCTAGACCAATTTGAAAAAGTTCCATTTACAACAACTCTCTGCCATCTATCATTTAACCAGTTCTCAATCCATGTACAGATACCACCACCCAAACTGAAGCCTTTTAATTTATGCAGTAACCTGTTGTGAGGCACTGTGTCAAAGGCTTTTGCAAAATCCAAGTATACTACATCAACAGCAATTCCCCTGTCCAAATTACTACTCACTCTTTCATAAAATGCAAGTAAATTAGTCTGACATGATCTGTTCTTCATGAAACCATGCTGATTCCTACTAATGATATTGTTTGTCTTCACATAGTTCTGAATACTATCAGTTAATAACCCTTCTAGTATCTTACCCACTATGGAAGTCAAGCTCACAGGTCTATAATTTCCTGGTTTGGATCTTGCTCCCTTTTTAAACAATGGAACTACATCAGCTTTCCTCCAATCACAGGGCACTATGCCTGATGAAAGCGAATCAATAAATATTAAGTATAATGGTTTTGCTATTACTGAACTAAGGGCTCGATTCAAATGTTGGCGTTAAAACCAACGTGAAGAAAAAAACTGCCTTCGCTCGTTAAGCAAGACCAGGTAACGTGAGATTCAAATCTTCCTTACCTAGAAAGCCTAACGAGCGATAACCAACAAAATACACGTTAATCTTAAACCTGCGTCGCATAGAAAATCTTACCTAAAAACACACGATAAAAATGTTACCTAGCACCACAGCCAATCACAGCACTGCAAAGTATCAAGTTCAGTCAGAAAATCCAAAACCCACGTCTCCAGTCTGAACAGCTTTCTCTGTGCTTCCCTACCCAGCCACTAGGGGAACACAGAGAAGGCTTTCAGCACCATGGACAGCTTTGAATGCCATAGGGATGTGCACTGCTCACCCCTGTGGCATTCAAAGGGTTAAAATCAATAAAACTAGTACACCAAGCACTACACAATGCCCCCTTCCACATCCCCCCCTTAGTATGTCACATATATTGCATATATGGGACATACTAACCCCATCCACATCCACCTCATGGACTTCCATGTAGTGGACAAATCTGCCTTTTATTCCACAATTAACCCTTTGAGTACCAGAGAGGTAGGAAAGCATTGCTTAGCATGTTTCCTACCCCTCTGGTACCCAAAGGGTTAATAGGCAACGTATGGACTACATACCTTGCCTATATATATATATATGTGTGTGTTTGTGTGTGTTTTACACTTTTTTTTAATTAAAATAGTATTATTAGACAGTTTAACTTACATCTCATTCATTGTTAACCCCCTACCTCCTGTGTCCCATTGCTATTAGTACTTTTGCTCCACTCTTCTTCAAACTGAGAGTGGAGCAAAAGTACTAAAAGCAAAGGGACACAGTAAGTATGGCATCATTAATGGTTGAGATCTAAGTTAACCCTTTGAGTGCCAGAGTGGTTCGCAACGCATTGCAAAGCAATGCGTTGAGTACCACTCTGGCACTCAAAGGGTTAACATACAACTGAGGGAGCAGCCTGCACTGTGAATGCAGCGCTTCCCTCAGCTTTAACTATATATTATTTATTTTTTAATAATGTATTTATGTTTCTTATTTATTTCTTCTGATTAATTATTTATTTATTCCCTTGCTGCGGGCGGCTGTGAAGCCCGCAGCATAATAAACCCTGGTGCAGAGAGGCATTGGCGAAAGCGGGAGGAGGGGACAGAGACATTGGAGGAAGCGGGTGGTAGGCTTGTATTTGCTGCCCGCTTCCTCCAATACCTCTCCTCTAGCGGTGGCATTGTGCCAGGCTGCCTGATCGCCTTGTGCAATTCGTCCCTTTGTACACAACGCCTTGTGCAAAGGGACGAATTGCACAAGGCGATCAGGCAGCCTGGCACAATGCCACCGCTAGAGGAGAGGTATTGGAGGAAGCGGGCAGCAAATACAAGCCTACCACCCGCTTCCTCCAATGTCTCTGTCCCCTCCTCCCGCTTTCGCCAATGCCTCTCTGCACCAGGGTTTATTATGCTGCGGGCTTCACAGCCGCCCGCAGCAAGGGAATAAATAAATAATTAATCAGAAGAAATAAATAAGAAACATAAATACATTATTAAAAACTAAATAATATATAATTAAAGCTGAGGGAAGCGCTGCATTCACAGTGCAGGCTGCTCCCTCAGTTGTATATTAACCCTTTGAGTGCCAGAGTGGTACTCAACGCATTGCTTTGCAATGCGTTGCGAACCACTCTGGCACTCAAAGGGTTAACTTAGATCTCAACCATTAATGATGCCATACTTACTGTGTCCCTTTGCTTTTAGTACTTTTGCTCCACTCTCAGTTTGAAGAAGAGTGGAGCAAAAGTACTAATAGCAATGGGACACAGGAGGTAGGGGGTTAACAATGAATGAGATGTAAGTTAAACTGTCTAATAATACTATTTTAATTAAAAAAAAGTGTAAAACACACACAAACACACACATATATATATATATAGGCAAGGTATGTAGTCCATACGTTGCCTATTAACCCTTTGGGTACCAGAGGGGTAGGAAACATGCTAAGCAATGCTTTCCTACCTCTCTGGTACTCAAAGGGTTAATTGTGGAATAAAAGGCAGATTTGTCCACTACATGGAAGTCCATGAGGTGGATGTGGATGGGGTTAGTATGTCCCATATATGCAATATATGTGACATACTAAGGGGGGGATGTGGAAGGGGGCATTGTGTAGTGCTTGGTGTACTAGTTTTATTGATTTTAACCCTTTGAATGCCACAGGGGTGAGCAGTGCACATCCCTATGGCATTCAAAGCTGTCCATGGTGCTGAAAGCCTTCTCTGTGTTCCCCTAGTGGCTGGGTAGGGAAAAGTACAGAGAATGCTGTTCAGAACTGGAGACGTTGGTTTTCTACTCTTACTTGTGGGCTGTACTCCAAAAAAAATAGGCGTTAGATTTCTGGAGAGAAATGTTGCAATTTAACGCGAGTTAGCCCTAACTCCAACATTTGAATAGCTTTTGGCGTCGTTTGTACATTATCCTCTATGGGTGAGATCTTGCTGTTCTGGCGACGGGCGATGTCTGTTTCAGAACTGGTGTCGCTTGTTTCTAGTAGAACATTTGCATTGCTCAATTGACGTTAAAACCAGCGTCTCCAGTTTTTTCTGGCGACGCCAACATTTGGATCGAGCCCTAAGTTCCTTAAGTACCCTTGGGTGTATACCGTCCGGTACAGGCGCTTTATTCACTATAACCCTTTCCAGTCTCTTTTGGACCTTGTCCTCAGTAAGCCATGTAGATGTTGGAGGAAATTCCATGGTTTTGTCTGTTTGCCCATAGCTTGTCATTTCTGCTTCCTTTGTATATACTGAAGCAAAGAACGTATTTAGGGTGTCAGCCATAGCTTTATCCTCACTAATCAATTCACCTGTTTCAGTCCTAAGAGGACCAATATCAACCTTAACTTTTTTGTTGTTAATATACTTGTAATAACCCTTTCAGTGCTGGGTTTCTTATGTAGTCAGTTAAATCAACAGTAAGATTTATAACTTGGGATTCCTGATGTCCCCCACCCCAAACAGGACTTACAACATTGTTTTCTTTAGGAATTGGCACACACAGGGTTAAAATAAATTTTATTCAACAAGGTATTTGCTTTGATTGTGGAAAAAATAATTATACATGAATATACCTCATAGCACTATTTGGTACTCAAAAGTATCGTGATTCATGCATTTAACCCTTTCAATGCCAGAATGGTAAGCAATACGCTGCTTTGCAGTACAATGCTTACCCGTCTGAAACTCACAGGTTTAATAATGCTGCAGACTATATTTTTTACTCCACTACCTGCTCTACATTATTTAGATTTATATTTTTGTGTTATATAAAGTGTAAAAAAAAAAATTACCACTACCAGCTTTTACCAATAAATATCTGCAAACTCTCTATCTCATTAATACAAACTCTCTATGTGAAGTCTTTTTTTTCTTCACTATGCCTAAAAAACGTGTCAAACAACCCAGCTCTCTGTGGCAGCTAGTGCTTGTTCACATAGCCTGCTCGTTCACCTAGCAGGCATGCTACACTATTTCTCCCGAGCACGAGCCACAAACAGCTGATTTCAAAACGCCTCAGGAAGTTTGATCCTTCAGCCAATCTATCCAAGTCGACGACGTGATTGCACTAACCTAAATTATGCCACTAGAGGGAGCTCATGATTCAGAAAACCTAAATTTTAAAATAGAATTACTCCTTAACCAAAGTTTTTTTTTTTTTAAATAAAAAACCACTGAACATGCCATCATTTAATCTACTTAAATAATGAAAGTCATTTTTTAACTTTACTGCTCCTTTAAAATGATTGTACAAATAAATATGCTAATATATACAATAAAAGATATCTTAAAAATTGAAGTGGTTATCACATTTAATACTCTTGCCCTATGAGGGACCTGGACCGTGCGGAATGTGAGCATGACTGCTAAAGTCTTCCTTGGTTTGAGTATCCTACACGTGTAGATATCCATCTACCCCTCTGGGGGAGGTCAGTTTCAAACTTTTAGTCAGCTTCACACCAAATCATGCTATACTTTAACTGCTCACCAAAAATGTTCTTGTGTGTGGGCCCATCAAAGAAACAATTCTTGATACAGACACAGTCCCTTAGATAGTGTGGGGACCCCAGTAAATGTGGGGATGTATGCTGCATGAAACAAGACTCTAGGCAGAGAAAGCTGCGTAGAGAACAGGCAAGCAGCCAAAATTATATATAACAGAAGACACCCCCACTAAGCAAGAGTGAAGGATACCATTAGCAGGAAAAAGGTCACAAGATATATATATATATATATATATATATATATATATATATTACAGGGATATATGCATATAACTGTGTACCTGATAGATTCCAAGGAAGACATCCAGGATCAGGCAGGAGGGAACAGGAACACCAGTCTGAGGAGCAGGAGGCAGTCCCAGGCAGAAGGGAACCGGAGAGAGGTCAGGATGACAGTTCCAAGGCAGGAGATCCTGGGATGCAGAGCAAGAAGGCACAGACCACGCTCAGGAAGGAGGGAGGCAGTTCCAGGTGGGAACAGGAGAGAGGTCAGATTGTCAATTCCAAGGCAGGAGATCCTGGGATGCAGAGCAGGAAGGCACAGACCAAGCTCAGGCAGGAGGGAACAGGAGAGAGGTCAGTATCCAAACCAGAGCAGGACTGAAACTGAAGGGAGCTCAAGATACACTGAGCGCCAGCTGAAGCGGGCGCTCAGTAGTTATAAGGCTGGAAGATGACGTCACGGCGGCCACACCCGACGCCAGCGGCGTGGTATCCTAGCAACGCCACGCCGTGCGGAGTGATGACCGCCCGACAATCTGGCACCGCGACCCGGAAGCGATGCCCGATGCCGACAGATAGCTCTCTTGATCCGGTCCCTGGGTCTTATCCTTCCCCATGGCTGTAGTGCCTCCCGTCTCAGCTCAGAGATTGTTGTAAATCTTTATAAAAACTATCATTTTTTTCTACGCGTTTCAGGGATACTTGTCCCCTTCCTCAGGAAAGATAGTCTAAGAGTTGCCTCAAATGGCTCTGTTATTTAAAGGATGATTTGACCTTTCAGGGGTCAAGGTACAGAAGTCAGTATGCCTTATCCTGTGACATTCTGGTTCAAGATTACATGCAAATACCACAAGTATATGTGAGCAGTTGCAAACATATAAATAAATACATTTGTTGATACATTGTTACATTTTGTTAAATGACAACAGCAGAAATGGTTACAAAATAAAAACCTATATTTCATTATGGTCTAAAACTATACTGGTAAGGATTAATTTTAACATTAACATATAATATTATAAGTCTGCATAATGAGCTTGTGGAACAATTTAGCCTTTGCTATTGAATCCTTTAATCACAAAATCTGAATGACCTAATGCATTATTATGTGGCTTCATAATATACAAACTGTGATTAAAGGATTCATTAAACAGACTTGTTTCACATATTCCAATTGCCAGAGAGGACTCCGGGAATCAGACAGCCAAAGGGAATTCTCCAGGTACAGACCACCCATCAATCAATACATTACATTGTACGACAGCCTTGATTGAACTCTAATTCTCCATTTTAATCCATCTATTTACAACATCACGTTATATGATTGCTCTGACATGAACCTCCATCTCATGTCTTCATGCATCAACTATCATCAATTCATTTTATTTCATCTTTGCATCATTGACAGTAATAAGGTTCATTTATAATTTTCCATTTTCTACATTTCATTGTGACTGTGATCATTTCCTTGAACTTCATTCATTTGGGACTCATTTCAGTTATTGTTTTAGAAATTGCTTGATAGTATTAGATGTAATGTCATGTATATAACTAAGTGTATTTGCTTTTCATAATTTCTGGTTATCACCAACTTTACTTATTTTTAATAATAATAATAATAATAATAATAATAATAATTCAATCATGCAGTTTCCGAGATGCCTTGGACAAAATTTAAACAAACCGGCTTCCCCTACGATCACACTACATACAGGCAATTGTGGAATATATGTAAAAAAACAAACAAAATTAGCAAAAGCACAATATTTTACTGTCAACTTGAACAATAACATTTCAAAGCCAGCCAACTTTTGGAAGGTTATTAAAAACATCTACAACCCCCGTTAATCATTCCCACCCATCAAATATAACAATAGACAAAGAAGCAATACAGTGCCCCATAGCCATAGCCAATGCATTTGATAGCTACTTTGTTGGATGTACTACCAGCTTGATTACACAAAACAAAGGTAACTCTGAAGTTCATCCGTGTACAAAACAGTCACTGGCACCAGCTCCCTGGTCCAGGTATGCAAATGAATTCAATTTCATGCCAGTAAAGTGAAATATATGATCACCTCCTCAACCCAAAAATGAAATCCCAATCTAGCCCTGACCAACTACCAGCAATGTTATTAAAGCTCAGTGCCATGGTCACAGCCCAACCAATTGCATAATTAATTAATGCCTCTTTGGCATCAGGGTATATGCCCAAAGCCTGAGAGGTAGCTAGAGTTGTGCCTATCCACAAAAGTGGGGATAAAAATGTAGTATCAAATTATAGACCAATATCCTTACTTCCCACTTTATCTAAAATCCTAGAGAAATGTGTACATGTGCAATTAAAGTATAAGCAACAGACCATTTTTTTCACCCCTCTTCAATCAGGATTTCGACCAAATCTCTCAACAGTCATGACCCTCCTAAAAGTAACCAATGATATCCAGACTAGCATGGAAAATGGTGAACTCACTGGAGCTATTTTCCTAGATTGCCAAGGCCTTTGACACGGTATACCATAACATTCTTATAAGCAAACTCCAGAATGCAGTATGTGTCAGTTCCTGACAATGACTCCGTTCGTCTCAAAGTAACAAGTGGAGTTCCCCAAGGCTCCATTCTTGGCCCTCTTCTATTTTCTCTTTTTATGTATAATCTGCCCATGGTTTGCAAATCATCATCAGTACATGTGTATGCAGATGACACCATAGTCTATGCTAAAACATAAACATATCACAACTTGGGGCCATATTACAACATGATTTCTGTGAAGCTGAAAGCTGGATAGCAAAGAACAAACTGTTCTTACAAACAGACAAAACGGTCACAATGATATTTGGCACAAAGCACAAACTGAGTAATCTCGACAATATCCTCCTATCCATTGTAACAGAGTCTAATCATAAATTGGCCACAGTGGACTCCTACAATTGGAATGTGGCTTGACCCCCACCTCACTTTTGGTCTTCATATTGACATATTATCCTCCAAACTTTATCCAAAAATTAGTACTCTTTTTAGAAGCAAATCATGTTTAAGTACCCTGGTGAGAAAACTTATTGTACAATAGATGTTGCTGCCAGTCATAGACGATGGTGACGTAGTATATGCTGCAGTGCCAGAAATCCACATTAGTAAACTTGACACTCTGTATAATTCATTATGCCACTTTATCCTCCAATGTAATTAAACTAACCATCACTGTGATCTGTTTAAAGAACTAAATTGGCTAACATTCAGATCTAGACGTGCCCTTCACCTTTCTTGCTTAGCACACAACCACTTCTCTGGAAAACTACCAGACTACCTGAGCAATATGCTCACTCCTGCTCTCCATACTAACTCTAACCTCCACTCCACTGCTAACAATTCACTGTGTATAACACAATACAAGAAAGAAGCAGGAAGATCTGCCTTCTCCTTCAGAGCTCCAAAAGCTTGGAATAATCTGCCTGAAATAATCAGATCTCCTCCAACTCTAAAATCCTTGAAAGTAAATGCTTCTTTATATCTAAAACCAGTGTGTAACTGTATATAATTTTAATATTTTATATGTATGTATATTTATATGTGTATTTATATATAATATGTAATATTTAATGTTTCTTAATTTGTGTAAATATTTAACTCTTTACTGAAAACTATCCAGGACTTACTTGAAAACGAGAGAAATCTCAATGTATTCTTCCTGGTAAAACATTTTCTAAATAAATATTTTAATATATTGCTCACCTAGCTAGAGGTCTTTTATACAGTGAGTGCTGCTGTTATATTCTTGTATTATTATTACTGCAGCATGAGTATAGAAGGAGCTGTCTCCACATTCAAGCTTCATTCACAAGGATCTGTAGAGTAGGTAGGAACAACTATGACAGAATCACTGAACAAATGATTGCCATCTCTGTAAAATCAGGGATATCAATCCTGGACTATGTTGGCTCTCTAGGAATACAGTTTGAGATCCACACTAAAATATTATTATATAACTAGTTGAAAAGCCTTGTACATGGGCCACAGTGCCACCCAGCAACCTCGGCTGGTGGCCGGATACTCTCCTAAGTGGCAGTGCTGCACTCATGCACAGTATTGACTGCCCGCACCACAGCTGATACGGAGCGAGGCGCTCCAAATTCAGACCGCAGTCCTCTCTGCACACCTTCCTGGGACCGCTTGGTCCCAGGAAGGTGTGCAGAGAGGACTCTGATCTGAATTTGGAGTACTCTGCTCCATATCAGCAGCGGGGCAGGCAGTCTCTACTGCACATGACTGCAGCGCACACAGCCGTCTCTACTGTGCATGACGGCTTCTGACAAACATACATTAGAGAATTACTAGTTGAAGAGCCTGTGTACACGGGCCACAGTGCCCTCCAGCAATGGCCTCGGTGCAGTCATGCACAGTAGAGACTGCCCACACCGCGACTGATACAGACCTTCTGTGCGTAGAGAGAAATACGGTCTGAATTCGGAGCCCCGCTCTGTTATCAGCGGTTCAGGCAGTCTGTAGTGCGCATGACTGCAGCTCGCGCAGCTGTCTCTACTGCACATGATGGCTTCTGAGAAACACATTTAGCTAATTATTATATAGGATTATATAGGATGCACAACATAGCTTATGGATTTAGGGCCATATGTTCGGTAGAAGTCTGGCATAATTCGGGGGCAAGTCAAAATGCACCATAACACACAATAACACTTCCAATTGATTCAAATGGGTCATTTAATTACTTAAATGCTAAAAAAAGCCTCCAATGCTTTGCAAATCCCTATTATTTTTGTAAAGAATCCCTATTTAAAATCAGTGCTAATCTAGGGAATTTGTACTAATTCCCTGTAGCACATCTATATTGCCTCAGAATTGTTCCATTTTTTAATATATGTATGGACTGATATGGACCAGTATTCACTTAAACATATACAATGACACACAAAAATATTAACCCTTTAATTTCCATATACAGTGCTTTACGTTACCCCACTGACAAGCAGAGGGTTAAACACCATAGTTCAGCTGCTGTACTGCCCATGATGTCACTTAAAACATTGCTGATTCACACTCTTTAATCACATGGTAATTTTAAGACTTGTTAAACCTGTTCTACTTGTACAAAGTAGGGAGCTGAACAACTGTAAGGTAAACTGAAACATTATTCAATCAACAGTTTGTCTGACATGAACAAGAGAGGTATAAATTTGATGAGACGTCACTAAACTGTAAGGTAAGTAGTCCAGCTTGATCCAATTCTTGCATGAGAAAGCATATATATAAATGCAGCATGAACAGCCAAAAGCAAATGTATAAATATATAAAAACAATAGGTCTCATGATGAGTTATGTCTAGGGCAGTTTAATGCATGGTTTTACCAGGCTAAGGGTATAAAGTTTCAGGGGTCCATACATAGAAAAGCAATGTGTTGAAACACACACAAAAGAGGGAACACTACTGGGGACCTTTTTTAGTCCATGAACCATGACCTGCCAACTTGGGACAAAATAGTGATGTGGCCTGAATGAATGTATCCAGCACCTTTTCTGATAATTGTATGTTTTCAGGTTTACTACTGAAACATCTTTGCCTATATGGCGACCATCAAAAGGGCGAGATCATAATGTCGCCTGCATCAAAAGTGAGACATGAGAATAACACTTTTCCACCAAATGTGCAGGGTAATCACCAGTTTGTTGGCACCAAAACCAACGAATGGTCAGGTATTTTAACCTTGCACTTTGTTTCAGATCAAGAAGCAGTTTCAGAATTAGAAAGTAAATTGAAGGAAAGCTGGAAGACAGCAGGTGCCAAGCCCCTGTATTATTTAGGGCTGTTCCTGTGGCTGAAGGGTATTTCTGGCCCTTTAAGAAAGAGAAGGGAATCTATCCCTTTAAATGGTCGATAAGAAATACTTGAGAAGAATAGACCATGAAGAAGCAGACTGCAGTACCACATACAGACAGGACAAACCACACTGGAACAGGCTGCAACTCAGGAACTTCAATGGAAAGGGTTAGTAATGTTTCATTAGAACACTAGCTAAGTTTGTTCTTTATAGTTAACTAGTCGAAAAGCCCGTTTACATGGGCCACAGTGCCACAGCTGCAGTCATACTCATTACGCAGCTGATATAGATCGGGGTACTCCGAATTCAGACCGGAGTCCTCTCTGTGTACCTTCCTGGGACCACATGGTCCCAGGAAGGTTTGAAGAGAGGACTCTGGTCTGAATTCGGAGCGCCCCGCTCCATATAAGCCGTGGCGTGGCCAATCTCTACTTTGCATGACTGCAGAGCGTGCAGCAATCTCTACTGCGCATGACGGCTTCTGACAAACATACATTAGTGAATTATTATATAGGATACTACTGATCTCCGATGTTGCCACTGTTTATAACTTTCTAGTTACACTGAAATTATATTATGACGTTTATCCCTCGTGCCCCTCTTCCTGATGTCAGTCTTCTGTGGCACAGATCTGAAAGCGGATCGTGATGAGGGACAATCTTCAGTCAGTATCAGGAAAAACCTGCCCTGCATCGCCAAGGAGGGCAGGGCTTCCCTTACACTGACAGAGGGAAGATTATCCCTTGTTGTGATCTGTCCCGATGACTGGTTTTCAGATCTGTGGGGAGTGGCTTACACAAAAGAAAAGGAGCAGGAGGGGTAAACTTCATAATATAATTTCAGAGTAACTAGAAAGTTATTTACAGTGGTAACATCGGAGATCAGTAGTATTAATTAACTATAAAGAACAATTTTAGCTGCTGTTCTGATTAAACCTTACTAACCCTATAAGCAAAGGTAGTGTTGCCAAAATGACTGATCCACTGTATACCCTCCTGTGTATAAACGGATGTACTGAAACCATGACCTGTTGGTGTGTCCTGAGGACTAATACTGACAATCACTGCCTTAGTGCATAAACCCCATGGGGGAGATCATTTAAGTCTGATACACATTCTTCAGAACTTTTTCTTCTGGAGCTCACAGAGGGGGGAGGCCTGTGGTGCCATTGAGGGAGACAAATGACACAATTTGCCTCAAAAGAGGGCAGGGCTTAATCGTGACTGGGGACAGAGCTTCAGAACCATGTTAAAAATATAGACAATAGGCAGAGAAAGGTGGAGAAGTAGGCGGGGAGTGGGTGGAACTGGCAGGGAAGGTGCACCAATGGACAGAGTTTCTTAAAGGGATAGTAATGTTTCATAATAAAAGCAGCTCTAATTAATCATCAAAGTATTTGGACTTTGGAGAGTGTTATTTCAATTCTGTCAGAGTTGTAGTTCAAGAGTAATTCAATGACATAGTATCCCCCTCCTGCCCCTTTTACTGATGTAACACTGCTCAGCTAGAGCAGAAGGGAGGTGCCCAGGTAGACTGCAGAGAGGGACAATCTTCAATTAAGAGAAGGGAAAAAGCTGAAAAGCTTGTCAAGGGGGACAGGGCTTTCATTGTTCTCATAGGAAGAAGATTGTCCCCTGCTGTTATCTGTCTGGTCTAGCAACCAGATTCCACATCTGAGGTGAGGCGGCTTACACTAGGTAAAAGGGACGGGAGGGGGAAACTTTATTCTTCAATTACTCTTGAACTACAAGTCTGACAGTATTGAAATAACACTCTCTATGGCTCAAATACTATGAAGATTAATTGGAGCTGCTGTTTTTGTGAAAGATTACTGTCCCTTTAAGAAACTGCCCTCACCCAAATCCGTAGAGTTCCCAGCTATGCTGATAGAGTTTCATTCCCCTGTGATAAATTTTCCAATTCCTATGGCACTCTGTGGCACCTGTACGCTAAGGGCCATATGTTCGATAGAAAAGTGGAAGGGTTCAGTGGCAAACCATTTGCAATGTAGGGGAGAATAAAAATTAAAACACTCTCATTAATTTAAATTAGAATTTTAACCCCTTTGAATGTTAGCATTCAAGGGGTGAAATTCCCATTTGAATCCATGAGAAATTTTATTTCTCCCCTATGGTGCAAATGGTTTGACCCAGAACTCCTTTTCTTTTGGCCCATTTAAATGTTTCAAGTTGGAGAGATGTTGGTGCAGTGACTTTGCACATGGATGACAGAGCTGTTGCAGACCCCTGCATGAATAGTTTCACTTGTGTAGTTCATGCCACTCTCCTGTGTTCCACCTCTGATTGGAACATGTGTTCTGGCGGGTCACTCAGCTTGTACAAAATGTCTATGGTGGCCCCACAGGCCATTGGGCAGACCTTGCATACTTCTGCCCATATGAAAGGCACCATAGGCCAGCATGTTATCTTTCACTATGGGTGACACACTCAGTGCATCTCTTCATTGGTGTTGACCATGCGAAAAGGGCCTTAGGCTCTATAGAATAACATAGGAAGTGGAGAATTTATCTCACTGGAGAAGTTATTTCCCCTTTATCAGCTCTTTATCACACCTTAGTGTAACTTAATGTGAGGTCTTTCCGCCAGGTCATAATTTCATTGTCCTGTTGGAGCTGTGTCAATGGCACATCAGCAATGAGCACTAAAGTGACTTTGATATTATATCCCAATCAATCTGATAAAAATCTGTCCACATCGAAAACCAATCCCACATGTCTTCAACAGGTTTACAAATTTTCACTAATCACATCGCCAATGGCCTATTTCCATATGGAAATGCAGCATAATGACTAATTTCCATATAGAAATGCAGGGTAATGAGGCATTATCATATTCATGAGGGGGTATCTATATGTTAATGTGGCACATCACCACATGCACTAAACTCCAATAGCAGTCTCTGCTCACATGCACTAAACTCCAATAGCAGTCTCTGCTGTTGGACTTCACAGTCTCAACTTTGCCTACCTGAGGCTGGGAAGTTGGGATGTCCCTGTAGTTTTCTATGCAGTAACAGCTCTCAATCAATCAGAAGCAGGGAGGGTTGTCGAACTGCTGGCAATGTGGAAGGGATGCTTTCCCTCACACATCACCAGCAGTATGACTATCCTGATGTCTGAGAGCATTATCTCTGCTTCCCCACTTTGTCAGTAGGGGAGTGGAGAGGACCCTTTCAACATGACAAACAGCATCAATGTCTTAACTCTTTGAGTGCCATAGGGATGTACATTGCACACTTCTGCGACACTCAAAGAGTTAAAAAAGGACATTATGCAGTACACAATCATCCCTTTAGCTCTGTATGATATTTCATTCATGCTGTACACATCCAAGGGAACAAGGCTGGGGGTCAGGCAATGTCCATGGTGATTTGTGGCTAACAGCTGCCCTCAGCCTTGTTCCCTTGCCAGCTGGTAGCCATAAAGCCCCATGTACAGTGACTGGCCCCCAGACTTGTTTCATTGCCAATAGGATAGGTGATCAATGTGGTGACCAGGAAGGAGATCAGCACCTTCCTCTGACTACTTCTCATCAAATCGGCTTACTATGAATGACCAGGTTGATTAGGAGGATCCTCAAGATGTAGGTTGTTCCTTTGGGAATGCACAACATGTATGAAATATGATACAGATCAGAAGGGATGATTATGAACTGCTTGGTGTACTTTTTTTCACAGCTTTGAGTGCCACAGGGGTGCGCAATGCTATCAAAGGGTTAAGGGAGTATCCTCTCCACTCCCCTATTGGGCAAGTGGGGAAGCAGAGGATATGCTCTCCGAATTCAGGATTTCTATTGTGCTAGTGAAGTGTGAGGGAGAGCATCATTTCAACATTGACAGCAGTTCAACAATCCTGTATGCTAATGGGGACCTTCTCCTCCCCTTCCTTTGCATTCCTCAATTTTAGTGCATACGGCAATGTGTGTCTACATTGAAAAGACAAAGAGCTTTGAACACATCAATAAAATCATATCTCCACAGCCTTGACCTTTAGTGCATCTCCCCCAGGACACAGTGAGGCTGAAAAAATTGTAGAGCAATTTTGGGGCAAGCCAGCTACACCACAGAGAGCAAATCAACATTCCCATTGCTTTAAAGGGGAACTACCACCCCGCAAAAACTTCATCCTAATTAAGTCTTCATCTGGTGACTAGCTGCTTAGTAGCGCTAGACGTCCAGAAATATTACCTGGTTTAAAAGATTTTCTACTTTTTCGGAGACTGACAGTAGCAGGAAGCACGGACATCTTGCCATAGTGACATCTGTGCGCCTGCGCTGTCAGTCCCTTTTAGAGCCGGCCGAATGAATGCATGAATAATGTTGTATTAAGGTGTTACAGCATGGGTGAGCACACACATCACATACATATACTTTTGTCCAAGTTCAACTCACAATCCACCTAGCAAAAGGAAAACAACATGAAGGTGTTGTTTGTCCATGATGTGAGTTGAACTTGAACAATTGACAACAAACTTTTAACACACTACGTGCCAGACTGTCCACATCTAGTTCCATCCAATGGTGTTGTAATATAGGAGTTTGACAATCATGTAGATGTGTTGGCTGATGCACTTGCAGGATAGATTATCATAAGATATGGTATTAATTCACACTCTGATGAGGGAAAGGTAATCGATCACACCAAACAACTGTTAATCCTAGATCATTGTTGTGCTTGCCCAAGAGACGCCATTAGGACACCACTAGTCTTTTCAAGTGTTAACACCATGCAGTGAGGAAGGGGTAACATAGAGAGGTGTGATAAACAGTTGATAAGGTAGATATTACTTCTCTCATAATCTTACATCTCCAGATCAAATGTTTTCCTATGAAGCCCATGCACCAATATATTTAAAACTAGAACAATCTCACAGCATAGGCTCCATAGAATAACATAGGGACTGGAGAGATGATATCTCCTCCTCATCACACATGAGTGAATTTAATAATCATCTCCTAGCATCAATACATCTCAAACTGCATGAATGGTCACCATTTAATGAATAGAACCATGCTTTAGGGAAATGCTGTCTGGTGTAAAAGAAACATAACTCCTAATTATCTAGCTATCTGGAGAAATTACTAATTCAACAGCAGTGACAACAGACATTTGGATTAGTGATAGGTTTCCTTAATTATGGTTAATAATACATTAGAGCATCAACATGTTTGTATTGTACCACGGTACATTTAAGCATACTTCAAGTACCCAAAGTGTATGTTTCACATTACACCTGGCTACTGAGGAAACATCACAGCTGCTCATCGGTTATACTGAACACATATGAACTCGGAAGAAGAACAGTGTTGCTATACAGTTCCTTCCCCTTAGATCTCATGTATATCCTTCACTTATACTTAAGCATTTTGCTATAGTGTGCAAGTTATTGCAGAGCTTGCTGAAAAAAAAATTAAAGTTTCACATTGAATAATCACCAACACTTGAGAACAGTAAGAGGTGAGCTTTATGGACATGGAATCAATGTGTCACCTGGACATTCCTCTGTTCCATGCCATGGATGCCTGCAGGAAGTGATGCCAGGATTTGTAAAGGATGTAGAAACAACAGTCATGCTATTGCTGACCCATCATTATACCTTTGACCCTGTGAGGGCCAGAGGGGTAGGTCCCTTCATGGCACCCATGACCCTGGGCATTCCTCACCTAGCATAAAAGGCTTGTTTGACATGTGCCAACTCCATGTCGGTTGTGGGGAAACAGATGTAGGTACTTGCCTTCCTCTTGAGTGCTGCCAACACCTGAGCCAGTGCCCTTGAGCAGGTGGCCTGGGACATTTCAGACACATATCCTGCTGTGGACTGGAACGATCCACTTGCCATGAAATGCAGATGGCTTCTGCAGTCCAGATAGGGCACAGTCCGAAGTGTAATTGGGGTTGATGTCATCCATAATGACTTCATATAGGTCGATGATGCTTTGCAATGTCAACCTGTAGCTGTCTCTGACTTCAGCATCCGTCATTCCCAGGAGTGTGACCCTTGTGTTATATATACAGGGCCCTGGTGGTCATCTGTCATCATTGTGCTGCTCCACCGGTCCCTGCAGCAGCTGTGGGAACTGGTGGACATCCTGTTGTGACATCTTGGGTGCTGCTGGTAGTTGTTGTCCTCCAGGTGGGGATGGGCTTCTGTGCTGTTCTTCAGCCAGAGCATCATCACATGAAGGCTGTTGAACAGGTGTGCTTGGGGAGGATGGTGATCCCTAGCCCTTGCACGCCTTTGCCTCCGATGTGTTCACAGATATAAGTATGTAAACAAACCAGTAGTAATCATTCTCTGTGTCTTTCTCCCTCTCTGTTTCTATCTCTCTGTCTCCGTGTCTCGCCCTGAGTGGTCTCACTGTAAACACTCCACATCTGGGGAGAGTGAGCCGTCCCTTTTGGGGTATTGTCCAGGAGTGGTCATGAAATGGGGATTCACCAATGGCAGCGTGTGTGTTGTCCAGGTAAGTGTTTGCCGGTGTGTCAGCGGTTGGTGTGATTTGTTGCAATTGCTATGTACCTGTCAGGTGTGTGTGATGTCATGGGGGCATGTTGTGTCTCCATTGATGTTGCATAGGTGAGCTTGGTTTGGTTTGTGATTGACAGGTGTGAGTTTTGTGTATTAACCCCTGTTGTTCCAGTGTATGTTTTGATGTCTTATGTTGTGATGTTTTGTGTTGCCCTTGTCCCTGTGGGGATGCTGGGTTGTTAATCTGCGATTTGTTTGTATGGTTTAGGCATTGTTGGTCTGTTGGTCTGTTTGCTTGGCTTTGCAGGGGTTCATTATGCTTCTGTATGCTTGTGTTATATACTTTGTGTTGTGTGAGCTGCTGTTTCTCTGTTTTTTTTGTCCAATGTTTTTTTGAATGCGTTGTGTAGTGTGCAACCAGAAAAACTGGGTCTTAAATGTCTGCTGGTAAATGTATCAGCTTATCACCTGTTGGCACTGCCACACACAATTGAATGGCTCTGGGGATATAGCTGTTGCACTATCCTCAATGAACAATATTTTATCATTCGCTGAGTTTTTGAAACTGCTGTTAGCTGTTGGTAAGACCCAGAACTGAATGGCTTACCATGCTTAGGAAACTGCCGACGCATGTTTTTTTTGCCGTTGGACACAATTGAATCGAGGCCTTAAAGGGGTGGTAGAAGTTAATGTGAATGACCTCACTATAGTTTGCTGCAATCACAGATATGGGAACCAATTTCCCTTGTTTATAATACTACCATTCACTCCTCATTCATCCTGAAGATCTTTGCGATCTGCAGGGCTGAGTAATGCTAGCAATTCTCTCAGGCTTATGGGAGATTTCCATATTCAAGCTGTATCCAAATACCTGGCCAGCTACATGGCAGGATGTATATTTCATAGGTGATTTACCCTGTTTATTGTTCAGAACAGAAAATACAACGTCCTCACTTTATCAGATCTCCAAAATTCTGTGGATTATATTCTGCTCCGTGAATGGGGTAAAACACCACTGAAATATAAAACGTGTAGCGGGCCAGTTGTATTGTGCATCATTGTGCATTAAAGGGCCGCCCCAGACACCACGGCTGGTTACAGCCTCCTATAACATATGGTTGTTTCTGCATTAAACTTGAGATTGTGCCACTTTAAATATACAGATTTCTGTCTTCTCCATTAAAGTCCACTGTTAGCAAATTCCTTGACACTGAGCTTTAGTGGAGCGATATCGATCATGAATGGAATGAGGGTGGAGTCATGGGATGGACTAAGAATGTTTAGGATTCCTTGTTTAGAGGGACCTGGGCTGTAACTTTGACCCTTGGTATATGGCAGCTTTGAAGCGGGATGAATTATTGGCATTTGACAGTGTTTGAGGAGAAAAAATAGTTCTGGAGATTCTTTTAATTGTGTCAAATGTGCTCAGAAATTGCAGTGTTCCATCTGCTAAAAAAATATTATTATTATTTTTTAAAAGCAAAATCAGCACTGGATTTCAGCGGTAAAAATGAACAGAGCTGGACCTGAATTGTATTTTATTTATACCTGCCACACCTTTCAGTGGTTATCACTAAATATCAACCTTTGTCCTAGCACTAAACAGGGTATTTCCTTAGTAATATGATCACCTTAACTCCACAGAATGATGCACACAATCTAGATAAGGAGATACCAGAGAGAGGTGACAGCAGTGGGAGTGTACCAGGAAACTGATAATTTTTACTTCCTCTTTCTTCTATATTACAAATCAGCTGAAATGTCAGAGGTGAGAGCTGACAGCAGGACCTTCTGGCCAGAGTAATACGAGGATTGGAAAATAAGGTGAAATCTACTTTTATAGCTAAAACTAATAGCCCCAGAAAAGATAGAGAGTGATTTGAGAAAGGACATGAGAAGAGAAGCCCAGTAATACTGAAGGAACTGGGGAGTTGTGAGTGGATTCCTGTGGTAGGAGTGGCTGAGGAGTGCTGTGCAATATTGCTAGTAAACAGACATATGGGCAAACCAGAAGGAGGTTTCCTGTTATCCATATTAAAAGGCAAATATCACCAGGATAGTGTCACATCAGCAGATCTGCTCCCCTAGGTGCTGTTTTGGGGATGCACAGAGCAGACTTGCTAAAATGTGATAATTGCCCTTTAATTAGAGACATAGCTGTCTCTCAGATAATGAGAAATGTGTGCTGCTCCTGTATCTGTATAGGTCTGGATTAAATTATAGGTGGTAACTTTATTACTGGTTTAATGTAAAATTCCCCCATATACTTTAGTGGGAATCTGTGAGATAAAAGCAATTATAAAAACATAGATTTTGATGGTGAATAAGACTAGGGTTGCCACCTTTTCTTCAAAAAAAATACCGGCCATGGCATTCCCTCCCTAGACTTAACATTGGACAGACGCCAATTTTTTACCGGCCCGCCGGTAAAATACCGGCTGGGTGGCAACCCTAAATAAGACCCACCCATCTTATGACTTATCATCTGCAATGTCTGTGATAGGGGTAGGTAACATATTGTCTTCATGAACTGTCCAGTTTTTGTTTCGTCATAAGGCACACAGAGTACAGAATATTTAATTGTATAATTGATAACACGACATATTGCTTTGCAATGTGCTGGAGACCTCTTTGATATTCAAAGTTAAAATCTTTTGTGTTTAATTGTTATAGGCATATCTGGGAACTTTGTCTTTTAGAGTCCCCAGAGGGGGCTCATATGGTGCCACTGGGGGATATAAATGATGAGACTCGTGGCACAAAGGGGTGGGGCTTATTTACAGGAGGAGGCAGGGCTTAATGGAGTTGTGTCATGAAGTGGGTGTGAAGTGGACAGAACAGGGTAGGGAAGGATGATAAGTGGGCGGTAAATGGGAGGAACAGGATGAGAAGGAGCAGTAGTGGGCAGAGTTTTATATGAAACGCACCACAACTGGAGAATCAGTGTCTGCCCCCGGAGACCCGGCAATTCACTGCAAAAAACAGAGTCTTTGGGGAAAATCCGGAGAGATCCCAAGTATGATTATAGACTACCAATATAGTCTATACCCAGGAACAATGGATGGGGCTGGGGGTGGAGTCATGTAAGAAGAGTGTGTGTGGTTGTCGGTGGTGCAAAGAGTGCCTTACTGAGGGAACCTGAGACTTGGATCCTCCAACAGCAGCCAATCATTTCAGAGCATTGAGGCAGAGCCGGATCACAGGCAAGGCGCACAAGGCGCCTGCCTAGGGCCCGGCCAAGTGAGGGGGGCCCAGAAAGCCTCATTCAACTTGAATGAGGCTTTCCGATTTCTAATGTAAAAACAGATAAATCAATGGGTCCAGATGGGATACACCCAAAGTTATTAAAAGAACTTAAGTGTGTTCTGGCAAAACCTTTAACAGATTTATTCAATCAGTCACTAGCAACAGGAATTGTTCCAGAAGATTGGAAGGTAGCAAATGTAGTACCGCTTCACAAAAAAGGTAGCAGGGAAGAGTCTGGTAACTACAGACCAGTAAGTCTTACATCAGTAGTGGGAAAATTAATGGAGACTATGTTAAAGGAAAGAATTGTTGAATATCTGAATACAAATAGCTTGCAAGATACCAAACAGCATGGGTTTACAGCAGGGAGATCTTGTCAAACTAACCTCATAGATTTTTTTGACTGGGTAACTAAAATAATAGATCAAGGGGGAGCAGTAGATATAGCTTATCTAGATTTCAGTAAAGCATTTGACACTGTCCCTCATAGAAGACTCATAAATAAATTGCAGTGTTTGGGTCTAGATGTAAAAATAGTGAAATGGATAAGGCAATGGCTGAGTGACAGGAGACAGAAGGTGGTAGTCAATGGAGAATATTCGGACGAAAGGAGTGTTACTAGTGGAGTACCTCAGGGATCTGTACTGGGGCCCATTCTTTTTAATATTTTTATTAGTGATATTGCAAAAGGTCTTCAAGGAAAGGTATGCCTTTTTGCAGATGATGCAAAGATCTGCAATAGGGTAGACATTCCAGGGGGAAAAAGCCAAATGGCGAATGATTTAGGTAAATTAGAAGAATGGTCAAGAGTGTGGCAGATGCACTTTAACGTTGATAAATGTAAAATAATGCACTTGGGACATAAAAATCCAAAGGAAAAATATACCATTAAGGGTACTGTGCTGTCAGAGACAACAGAGGAAAGGGATTTGGGAGTAATTATTTCTAATGACTTAAAGGTAAGCAGGCAATGTAATAAAGCGATGGGGAATGCAAGCAGGGCACTGGGTTGTATAGCTAGGGGCATTAGTAGCAGAAAAAGGGAAGTAGTCACGCCACTGTACAGATCTCTAGTTAGACCTCACCTAGAATATTGTGTACAGTACTGGAGACCCCATCTCCAGAAGGATATTGATACTCTAGAGAAAATTCAAAGAAGGGCTACTAAAATGGTGACTGGTCTACAGGAAAAGAAATATCAGGATAGACTAAAGGATCTGAATATGTATAGCTTGGAGGAGAGAAGAGAGAGGGGATATGATAGAAACATTCAAATACATGAAGGGATTCAACAAAGTACAGGATGGAAGTATATTTCAAAAGAGTAAAAACATTAGGACAAGAGGCCATAGTCTAAAACTAGAGGGACACAGGTTTAGATGTAATGTAAGAAAGTTTTACTTCACTGAGAGGGTAGTAGACAAGTGGAATAGCCTACCAGCAGAAGTGGTAGATGTCAATACAGTGACAGAATTTAAGCATGCATGGGATAGGCATAAGGCGGTCCTTAACATAAGAAAAGACCAAGGACCAAAAAAGGTTTGAGTTTTTTTTTTTTTTTTTAACACAGTAGGAAATTGGGCAGACTAGATGGGCCGATTGGTTCTTATCTGCCATCAAATTCTATGTTTCTATGTTTCTATTTGGCCGGCGAGTCAACCCCCTCGTCCGCAGCTTACCTGATCTCCCACTCGGCGCGCTGCTCTAGTAATACAGAGCGCTGGGAGATGACATCATCTCCCAGCCTCTGCATTACTAAAGCGGCGCGTGGGAGCTTCAGTCCAAGAGATCTGTGCCGAAGGCGGCACAGATCTGTCAGGTAACGCCGCTAGACCACCAGGGGAACTGTGAAGATGGGTGCATTGTGGAAGAGGCAGTGTGGAGATGGAAAGGGCATTGTGGAAAGGGCATTCTGGAGATGGAAGGGGCATTGTGGAGATGGAAGGGGCATTGTGGAAGGGGCAGTGTGGAGATGGAAGGGGCAATGTGGAGATAAAGGGGGCATTGTGGAAGGGGCAGTGTGGAGATGGAAGGGAGCAATGTGGAGATAAAGGGGGCATTGTGGAAGGGGCAGTGTGGAGATGAAGGAGGCATTGTGGAAGGGGCAGTGTGGAGATGAAGGGGGCAGTGTGGAGATGAAGGGGGCATTGTGGAAGGGGCAATATGGAGATGAAGGGGGCACTGTGGAAGGGGCAATGTGGAGATGAAGGGGGCATTGTGGAAGGGGCAGTGTGGAGATGAAGGGGGCATTGTGGAAGGAGCAGTGTGGAGATGAAGGGGGCATTGTGGAAGGGGCATTGTGGAGATGAAGGGGGCAGTGTGGAGATGAAGGGGGCATTGTGGAAGGGGCAATGTGGAGATGAAGGGGCGATGTGGAGATTGGGGGGCAATATGGAGGTGGCCAATGTGGGTGAGGGGGCCAATGTGGTTGGGGGGCCTATGGCAATCTAGGGGGCAGAAAAAAGAGTGGAGAACAGACTAGAGGGGCAGAAAAAGAGTGGAGAACAGACTAGGGGGGAGGAAAATAGTGGAGAACGGACTAAGGGGAAGGAAAATAGTGGAGAACAGACTAGGGGAAGGAAAATAGTGAAGAATAGACTAGGGGGGCAGAAAAGAGTGGAGAACAGACTAGGGACCAGAAAAATAGTAGAGAACAGACTAGAGGAAGGAAGAGAGTGGAGAACAGACTAGGGGGGCAGAAAAAGAGTGACAAACAGATTGAGGGCAGAAAAAGAGTGGAGAAATGACTAGGGGACAGGAAAAGAGTGGAGAACAGAGCAGGGGGCAGAAAAAGAGTGGAAAACAGATTAGGGGGTTAGAGAAAGAGGTAGAAACAGATTGGGGGCTTCCCCTCATTATGCCATTCCTCTTTCCTTTCTACCCTCCTTTTGCCCTTGCCATCATTAGCTGTGTGGTATCAGTGGGGTGGCCCCATTTTGATTGTAAGCTGTGTGGTATTACTGGCGTAGCGTCATTTCAATTGTAAGCTGTGTGGTATTACTGGCGTAGCCCCATTTCAATTGTAAACTGCGTGGCATCACTGGTTTAGCCCCACTTCAATTGTAAACTGCGTGGCATCACTGGTTTAGCCCCATTTCAATTGTAAATTGTGTGGTATCACTGGTTTAGCCCCACTTCAATTGTAAACTGTGTGGTATCACTGGTTTAGCCCCATTTCAATTGTAAATTGTGTGGTATCACTGGTTTAGCCCCACTTCAATTGTAAACTGTGTGGTATCACTGGTTTAGCCCCATTTCAATTGTAAATTGTGTGGTATCACTGGTTTAGCCCCACTTCAATTGTAAACTGTGTGGTATCACTGGTTTAGCCCCATTTCAATTGTAAACTGTGTGGTATCACTGGTTTAGCCCCACTTCAATTGTAAGCTCTGTGGTATCACTAGTGTAGTCTGATTTCAATTGTAAGATCTGTGGTGTCATTATAGGCAATGGGCAAATCAAGAAACTATTGCGGCAAGAGTGTGGGGAGGGGCAAACTGGCAGGGGGGCCCAATTTGGGATCCTGCCTAGGGCCCTATGGAGGCTTAATCCGGCTCTGCATTGAGGAGATGGTTTAGTAGTCTAGGATGCTGTAATCCAGTGTTTTCCATACGTGTCCTCAAGTCTTCCCAACAATGTAAGTTTTTGGGATATCATCAGGTGAGCACTGTTGTTTTATCACTAACAAGGGGGGGGGGGGTCAGAATGAGTGAACCACTGATTGATCTTACTGGAATCATGAGGGGAAATTCAGACAAATTACTGAGTTGGTGCTTGAGGTTTGGGAATTACTGCTGTAACCTGATCCTTTAATGCAGTGATTCTCAACCAGGGTGCCGTGGCACTTTGGTGTGCCACAGGCATCACCTTAGGGTTATGCACAATATGTTTAATTATGGTATTATGATTATAAGACCTAATAATAATGTAGATTTATGTATTGCACTCTTCATTTTGCCCTTGATAAAGTCCATTAAATATGTCAGGGGTGCCCCGATTGTTCAAGATTACGTGTTAGGGGTGCCCCGAGCAAAAAAAGATTGAGAACCACTGCTTTAATGTTTCCAGTGCAGAAAGTTTATGCAAAGCTCTGCAATGGAATTCATATCCCTCTGGTAGTTTAAAGGAGCTTTACTAAATGAAAACATTCCCAGTGTACCAGATACCATGTTCTCCACTTGATTCTGTCTGTGCTTTAAAGGGATAGTAATACTTAAAATGTAAAAAAATATATGTTGTAGGGTTTATCCCCCTGAGTAAAACAAGAGTACTCCCACTGCTGAAAGGTGTTTC
Source organism: Rhinophrynus dorsalis (assembly GCA_037306005.1). NCBI lineage: Eukaryota > Metazoa > Chordata > Amphibia > Anura > Rhinophrynidae > Rhinophrynus > Rhinophrynus dorsalis. The sequence goes on along the minus strand of CM074722.1, from coordinate 444,288,786 downwards.
ATTCAAAAGTTATTAATTTTCAAAGTTGAATTTTTAGGTGCAATATCACAGTGGCCCGAAATTGTACAGTGGCGCTGTTGCTACACATCCTATGGAGATTTATGGTCCCGGGACCAGAGCTGTCCATAGGATCGTGTTGCAACAGCGCCACTGTACAATTTCAGGCCACTGTGATATTGCACCTAAAAAATTCAACTTTGAAAATTAATAACTTTTGATAAACCCTACAACATATTTTTTTTTACATTTTAAGTATTACTATCCCTTTAAAAAAATAAACAAAAAACAGGTATATATCAGCAAGCAGGCATCTTTCCCTTTGCATTGTACACATATTAGTCAATGGAGGGCCCTGGTGCAAGTATTATTGAGGCACCCCTATAACAAAAACATTTTTACAGAGAATCTATTGGACCCCTTGGCAGATGGGGTCCTCTTGGCATACCTGGGAATTCTCCAGATCTGCCCAGGGACTCCTGTTTTCCAAATTAATTACCAGGTCTTCCGGGATAGAGGATGATTATCTGGCGGTTTTGAGTTTTTTCTCTTTTCCACCCTGTTCCTCCCACTTACCTCCCACTGCCATGTTACTTCTCCTTCCCACCCAGTTCCAGCCCATTTTATGATGCACAAACAAGTAAACCCCTTCCACCCAACTAAGCCACACCCTTTTATGGCACAAATCACATCTTTGACATCCTCTTTTTGGAAACATATGAGCCCCGTCTGGGGGCTCAAAAGAGAAGAAGTTCTCAGGTATGTAGTTTGTGAGGTCAGTTAGTTTGTCCCAGTATTGCTCCACTTTCCCTTTATACATAAAGCCCAATGTGTGAGGCCAGGTATGAAAATTAAATGTTGTTTGAAGATGGTTGTGAATAATCAGCATTGTGCCAGACTGGGATAGACCATGATCCCTGCTATCACAGACCCTCACAGAAAGCTCCCTGGAAACAGATATCCAGGAAGCTCATTGTCAGGGACATAAAAGTGTTACAATAGACAAAGAAATACATAAGTAAATTCAGAAATAAAATATTAAAAGGTATTTCACCTTGCATATTTTGCACTTGCAGAATATGTAAAGTCAAAATAAAAGGATACTATCGCTTTAATAAAACTCCTAAGCTTCAGGTTCAAATATTGAGCTGTCCCAGGTTTGATATTACATGTAATAGTAATAAAAAATGTAACAATAATAATGTATCCCCTCTGCCTCCCCTACAGTGGCCTGGAAAATGCTGAAAAGACAGACCCTTCGCTTTGTCTTGATTCTTGTATCATTCCTGTTCATTTGTGCCTTGATATCAAGACGCTTTCCCCTAAACATTAGCCAGGCAGTCTGGAACGTTCCTAAAACCTATGAAAAATCCAACCAGGAAATAGAGAACCCAGAAAGCAGAAATCAGCCCATCCTGGAAAGAGAGAACATAGACGCTAGAGAGGAACCCATTCAGAAAATACAGAACCTTGAACCCAGAGAAGAAACCATCAAAGAAAGAGAAAACACAGACTCACGAGAGGTTCCTATCCAGGAAAGAAAGATTACTGAAGAAAAAGAGGAACCAATCCAAGGAATAGAATACACTGAACCCAGAGAAGAACCCATCCAGGAAAGAGAGAACACTGAACCCAGAGAAGAACCCATCCTGAAAAAAAAGAACACTGATCACATGGGAGAACCCAGCCTGGAAAAAGAGGACAATGAAACTAGAAAAGCAGTTTGCCAGAGGGTCGAGAACAGCCACCAACTTCTCATCCTTGTCTGGACATGGCCTTTTGGAGAGACCTTTCCTTTGGACACTTGTGAGTCTGTCTACGGCATTACTGGTTGCAAGTTAACAGCAGATCGGAGGTTGTATAACCAGGCAGATGCAGTCATCATCCATCACTATGATATCATGTATGACAAAACTTTACTTCCCAGGGAACCAAGACCTCGCCATCAACGATGGGTTTGGTTCAACCTTGAGCCTCCTATGATAACAGAGAATCTGAACATGATGGACCACCTTGTGAATATGACAATGACATACAGACAAGACTCTGATGTCTTCCTTCCCTATGGTTGGCTGAAGATACTGAAGGAGCCATACACATTCAGTATACCTTCCAAGTCAAAGCTGGTAGCCTGGGTAGTCAGCAAGTGGTACCCAGGTGCACGCCGAATCCAGTATTATGAGGAGCTAAAGAAGCACATTCAAATTGATGTCTATGGAAGGAATCACCAGAAACTAAGCTGGGAGGATTTCTATAGCACCATTGGGCAGTACAAGTTTTATCTAGCATTTGAAAACAGTAATCACAGAGACTACATCACTGAGAAGTTGTGGGAAAATTCATTTGGCACAGGGGCTGTACCTGTGGTGCTTGGATCTCCCCGGGAAAACTATGAGCGTTTCATACCATCCAATTCCTTCATTCATGTGGATGACTTTTCCAGCCCAGAAGAGCTGGCAGCTTTCCTTTTGGAACTTGATAAAGACAATGAGAGATACCAGCAATATTTTAGTTGGAGATCTAGTTACGAAGTGGTCAGGGAGATTGGTTGGGATAACCATTACTGCAAAGCTTGTAAGGCCCTCCATCAGTCCCGTGGCTACCAAGTTATCCCCAGTGTGGCCAAATGGTTCGCTTAAAGGACAAAATATGTTCTGGGATAATAACATTTCCAACACACTCATAAAACCTCAATACTTAATCGTGTTTTGGCAGTGATGTTTGTTTTTCAAAAAAGTTATAAACTGGAACTGTTTTTTTTACAATGGTGAAACATACAAACAAATAAATACATATAATATATTCAATGGCAAAATTACGTAAGAGCCCTGGGGCCAACAAAAAAAAAAGTCAGAATTTCTATTTTAAAAGTCAGAATTTTGACTTTTAAAGTCAGAATTTTGACTTTAAAAGTCAAAATTTTGACTTTAAAACACACAATTATGAATTTCAGATTTTGACTTTAAAAGTCAAAATTCTGACTTTTAAACTCAGAATTTTGACTTTAAAACACACAATTATGAATTTCAGATTTTGACTTTAAAAGTCAAAATTCTGACTTTTAAACTCAGAATTTTGACTTTTAAATTCAAAATTTCGACTTTTAACTCCGAATTTTGGCTTTTAAACTCAGAATTTCAACTTTTAAAGTCAAAATTCTGCTTTGCAATGCGTTGCGTACCCCTCTGGCACTCAAAGGGTTAACATCCCCCAACACAAACATCATCCTATTGCTATGTCTAATTTCTTATTGGGGGCAAGCCCTTTGTTTTGACTTATGTCATGTACATGGGATAATCATTACTTGAATTTTCTTTATTAACCCCTTATGCGGCCGGCGCTTAAGGACCATGGAGCATTTTTTTTCCTTGGCTTCGATTCAGGGCTTCCTGAACGGTGTGCCATGTGGGGAGTCCTGAATTCCATGATGTGCCTGGACTGTCATGGGTGCTTTTGGCAAGTTTACCATGATGGTCCTGGCACGTTATGGGTCCTTAAGGGGTTAATTGAATTAAAAAAAAAAAGTGAAGAAAACTGCAAGTAATTGGGGGAGATTCACTAAGCAATGATAAAGAGGTGATAAAGCAGAGATGACTTGTCCAGTGATGTCACTTCTCCAGTTCCTATGTTATTCTGTGAAGCCTATTCACTAAGATCTCCAGAGTTCTAGAAATCTTACTGAATAGGCTCCACAGAATAACAGGAACTGCAGAAGTGATAAATTCTCCACTTTATCACCTCTTTATCATGCCTTAGTGAATCTCCCCACTTAGTGTTTACATTTCTCAACATTAACCCCTTAACCCTTTGAGTGCCAGAGGGGTACAGAACGCATTGCTTTGCAAAACGTTGAGTACCCCTCTGTCACTCAAAGGGTTAAAACCATTGCCGTGCCAGGGCCATCACGGCGGTAGGCACTTAAGGACCAATGACGGTCCTGGCACGGCATGGGGTTCAGGGCTCCCGGTGTGGCTGCACGCCGCTCCAGAAGCCCTGAACCAGAAGCAATAATAAAAAAAAATGCCCCGTGGTCCGCAAGTGGCGGTCACGCTCGAGCGCCGGTCCTTAAGGGGTTAAAATAATGATATCTGTTTTTATATGAAATATATACATGTTGATTGTATTTATTCAACTGAGCAAAATAAGGGTACTCCTACTGCCTTGATTTAAAAGTATTACTGAGAAAATTCCTTTTTGGAAAGAGAAGTGCAATGTTTTTTGTGGCCTTGCCATTTTATGGTGGCGCTGCTGCTGTTTCTGCCTTTAGAGGGCTCCACTGGGAACAGAGTTGCAACAGAGTTAAAATAAGGTGAGACGGTCTCATAATTAACCCTGTACTTATCTTCTCACAACAAATCTACAGGGCATCTCTCAGTAATGAGGGTACCCCTGTTTTACTCAGTAGGACTTTAACCCTTTTGAGTCTAGAGAGGTCTCCAGTTTAATATAGTACAGCTTGTATACCTATTAACAGTGACTGTTACAACATCACTGAAAATGGTCAATGTTTATATTAGTGTTTCTTTTTAAATGTATATATATTTTAAGTTGTATGTATTATTTTTTTTATTTTCATTTTACATTATTTCAGGGTTATAGCCAGGGCTATTACTAGGCAATGTGGCCCCCAGTGTGAAATTCTAATAGGTGCCTACCTCTTACCATTTATGCAGCTCACAGGATTAACCCTTTGAGTGGCAGAGAAGTATTCAACACACTGTGTTGGATACCTCTCTGTCACTCAGAGGGTTAAAAAAAAATCCTCTTCAGCCACATAAGACAGGACATAGATTGCGTATGCATCTTTAACATCAGAGAAACCACCAGATCTTGTACTATTATGTACACCACTACCGGTGTATTATTATTTCTTATAACTCCGTTATTGCATAAATGGTTTTCTTATCAAACTGTTAGGAAGTGTAGTTTTGAGGTCTGGTCATCAGGTGGTGCTATTCCTAAGAAAAAAGTTTGAACTGTAATTACTTTAGTATTCCTTTAAGGGCAGCATGTTGTTGTACATTCAGTGAAATTTAAAACAAAAGAAACCCTACAAAACCACAGGAAATGTAACATGTTGGGGAAAAATGCAATTCTCATATATGGTCTGGCAGATATTTTAGGATTAACGGGATAGTAATGTTTCACAAAAACAGCAGCTCCAATAAATCTTCATAGTATTTGGACCATGGAGAATGTTATTTCAATACTGTCAGAGTTGTAGTTCAAGTGTAATTGAATGATAAATTATTCCCCTTCCGCCCCTTTTACCTAGTGTAAGCCATCTCCCCTCAGATGTGGAATCTGGTCTCTTGACTGGACAGCTCACAGCGAGGGACAATCTTCTTACTGTGAACATAAGGAAAACCCTGCCTCCCTTGACAGTTTTTTCATTATGATCACTGAAGATTGTCCCTCTCTGTGATCCATCCTGACTTTCTTGCTGCTCTGAGGTGAGCAGTGTTACATCAGTAAAAGGGGCAGGAGGGGGATACTTTATCATTCAATTACTCTTTAACTACAACTCTGACAGTGTTGAAATATCACTCTCCATGGCCCAAATACTATGAAGATTAATTGGAGCTGCTTTTATTATGAAACATTACTATCCCTTTAAGACTTGAAAAAAGGAACAGTAAAAAGAAAAACTCAGTAAATCCTTCAAATATCTACTGGAATGTCATACGTGATGATTCTATTCATCAACAGCAATACAGTAACTTTGGTTTATGAATAAAGTTTTACCATAATTGAATGAAAAACTGTGTTTTTTTTGGTTTTTTAATTTAACCTTTTTAGGAACAATAGGGTATAGGGCATCTGCCCTAACATTCTTAGAACCTGGAAGGTAGGAGACCACGAAACTGAATCTAGACAGGAACAAAGCCCATCGGGCTTGCCGGGACAACAAATGCTTATGGTCCGTAAGAATCAGAATCGGAGAGCTGGTACCCTCCATAAGATGTTGCGATTCCTTCAAGTGCAAGATAATGGCCATTAATTCTCTGTCCCCAATCTCATACAATCTCTCTGCTTTGGACAGTTTCCTTGAGAAATGCCCAGAGGGACGTAAGGCCTACCCTGGGGCCGCCTGCTGGGAAAGGAGAGCACCTACTCCCACTTCAGGTGCGTCAACCTCCAAGGTAAAGGGCAGGGTGGGATTTCAGGTGAACCATGATCGGAGCTGATGAAAATGCCGACTTGAGGTTCTCGAATGCGCGCACAGCCCCAGGAGACCATTCTGATGTCTTGGCACCCTTGCAAGTCATACCCGTAAGTGGTTTGACAATAGTCGAAACATTCTTAATAAATTTTTGGTAATAGAGAACCCCAAAAACCTTTGGAGTTACTTCAGTCCTACTGGAAGAGGTCATGGCCAACACTTTTTGAGGGTCCATGGCCAAACCAGAAGTGGAAATGATGTACCCAAGAAATGTTACTTGAGGTTTGTGGAATTCACATTTTTACAACTTGCAAAATAGTTTGTTTTCCCAGAGCAGGAGTAAAACTTTACACATATCAGAGCGATGAGCCTCCAGCGTAGGAGAGTGAATGAGGATATAATCCAAATAGACCACCACACAACTCTGTAATAGTTCTTTCAAAACATCATTGATAAATTCTTGGAAGACAGCAGGAGCATTGCAGAGACCGAAAGGCATAACCAAATACTCGTAATGCCCGCTCTGAGTGTTAAATACTGTCTTCCACTCGTGGCCCTCCATCATTTGGACAAGATTATAAGCTGCCCTTAGATCTAGTTTAGTAAATATTTTGGACCCCTTTAATCGGTCAAATAACTCTGTAATCAAAGATATAGGGTAGGCATTCTTGTTCATCAACTTGTTCAGTCCCTGGAAATCAATACATGAACTTAGCTCTCTGTCCTTTTTCTTTACAAAAAAAAATCCAGCACCAGCTGGTGAGGTAGCATTACGAATAATGCCCCTAGAAAGGGCATCTGAAACGTACTCCAGGAGGTTAGAACAATAACAATTAACACCCTCTATTACCTGTGTAAGAAGAACTGGAGCGATTCCTGAGCAAGCCAACTGCATTAACGGGATAAATACAAATATCCACAATCCCCACCAATTTAAATGCTTTAAAAACTTGTAATGCTGATGTCATCTCAAATGTGTTCAGAACCAAGGTGCCACAGAGATCCACATACACTGTTTGACACCACAAAGCCTTGTTCCTATGCCCACTGGTAGTCACAGATCCCCACATGCACTGACCCCACTCCAGCCTAGTTCCTCTGTCCACTGATAGCTACAGATCCCCCCTGACCCCCCCAGGAATGATTTCACTTCCCACTGGTAGTCTTGAGCCCTACATACACTGTCTGCACCCCAGCCTTGTTCCTTTGCCCACTGGTAGTCACAGATCCCCCACATATACTGACCCCCAAGCATGGTCCCACTGCACATTAGTTGTCACATCTCAACACATGCACTGTCTGACCCCCAGCCTTGTTTGTCTGCCTAGTGGTAGTGGGAGATCCATACATATATTTACTCCCCATCTTTGTTTCTCTTCTCATTGATATTCACAGATCCCTACATATGCTGAACACCAGCCTGGTTCCACTGTCCACCGGTAGTCACTGATTCTCACATACAGTTACCCCCAAGCCTGATTCCACTACCCCTCTGGAATTCACAGATCCCCCGCATACACTGTTTGACCCCCCCAGCCTTGATCTTCACCCCCCCTGCTACTAACAGATCTCCACATACATTCTCCCCCAGTCTTATTCCTCGGCCCACTGGCATTTACAGATCTCCACATTCACTGACCACGAGCCTGATTCCACTGCCCACTTTTTGTCACTGATTCTCATATACAGTGACCCCCCCCCAGCCCGATTCCACTGCCCCCTGGAATTCACAGATCCCCCACAAACATGCATGTCTGACCTCCCCCCCAGCCTTGTTCTTCTGCCCCCTGCCAGTAACAGTTCGCCACATACATTCACCCCCAGTCTTGTTCCTCTGCCCACTGGTATTCGCATATACTGACCCTCTAGCCTGGTTCCAGTACACACTGGTAGTCAGTGATCTCCACATTCAGTGACCTCCCAGCCTAGTTCCACTGCCCACTGGTAGTCACTGACTTCCACATACACGTACTGACCTCCCAGCCTCATTCCATTGCCTCCTGGTATTCACAGATTCCCCACATACATTGTCTGACTCCCCAGCCTTCTCTGCCCAGTGCTAGTGACCAATCCCCACATGTATTAACACCCCCATGCTTGTTCCTTTGCCCACTGGTATTCTGAGATGCCACGTGCACTACTGGTAGTCACAGATTCCCACATTCACTTACTGACCATCTTCAGCCTGCTTTCACTGCCCCTGGCAGTCAGTGATCACCACATTCATTGTCACCCACCTACCCACCTTGTATTCTCTGTAGGTAGTGGCAAACTGGCTCTATTTAAATTATATAGTGGACTGGTTGCGGTACAGAAGTAACTAGTAAGGAGGGAGCATATGGAACCATATCACTGTGCAGTTACTAAGGAGGGTAGCATGGTAGCTATGCTCTCTGTTTCACCACCATAGACAGAATAGTTAGATATTGTATTTGGCTGCCTCCCGGTCAGCCTGATCAATTAGCTGCCTCCTGGTCAGCCTGATCAAATGTTGGGCAACAGCCCACTGGCCCAGCAGTATGACCGGCCTGGGTAGCAATTGCCCTCTGCCCTCTGGGGCAGCCCATCCTTGTTGCTCAAAGAAAAAGCCTTGGTGTTGCTATGTGAGGCTTCGGAATGGCTCCTATCAGCAATATGTGGGGCCAGAAATCTCAACCTCAAGTCTGTGGCTCTCAACCACAAACCCCAAGGTTGTGCACACAACTTCCACAGACCTGCTGTGTTGGGCTTTCTAGACCAATATAGCAGTTATATGGGAAATTGCATAGAGAGGGTACAGGAATCTGTCCAAGCAGGAAATAAAGAGATAAACATAGGGGCTGGCCTAAGGTACATATTATAGCTTTGCCACCCAGGAAACATTTCTGTGGATTGTATCTGTCAAATTTTGCATTTTCATACCAAGAAAATATTCTAGCAAATGAAAACCCAATAATTTTGCAGACCTCAGGCTGGGGGTAATCATATCACTAAAAGCGTAAGAAAAAAATGTTAATTTTTTAAATTATATTTGTATTAGCTATTTTTAATTAAAATTCTAACTTTAAAAGTACTAAGCGTTTAAATTTTCTATGTATATGATAATGCACTGACTTTACCTCCAGTAATTCAAGGACACTCTATCTCTAATCAGTACTTTGTGATCATAATAACTTGAGAGTGGGATGCATAGCACCAATCACAATATTTACCACTATATGATTATACCAGCATGTGAGCCCCATAGTACTTATCTTATATTATAATTCGCTAAGGATGTTTGTCAGAAGCCGTCATGCACAGTAGAGACGGCTGCAAGCTCTGCAGTCATGAGCAGTACTGGCTGCCTGTTCATCGTGCTCTTCAACTGCAGTGCCTCTCTTTGCTGTGTTCGCCACATTCAAACTTGGATGAACGTCTGGCGTCTCAGGTTACACCTCCACTCCTGTTGAAGAGCACGATGAACATGAAAGGACCCAGATAAGTACAGCGTGGATGTATGTGTATGAAGATTTGTATCCATGGAGAGTGAGCAATTGTGATATACTATTACACTATATCCTTGAAACGAACCTTGATACAACAGGGTGCTTAAGGATATTCATATGTGCATACAGATCTGTACTCACTGAGTGCAAACAATTGCGATATACCTTCACACTATACCCTGGAGACTAACCCGGATATAATAAGGTGCCTAGGGATATTCGTGCAAATGTGCCTTTAAGAAGATCTAGCTGCACATACAAATATTATTTTTTTTCATAACGAGTCTGTAGAACATGATTAACGGTGGATTATTACTGTATCTGTGGTATTAAGCAAATAGAATTTTAATAATGCAGTTACAACTTGCTTGCATTGAATAAATAAATGGAATCTTTACAACACAGCTCTTTTGAACATCGCCTTTAAAGAACTGCTGTTCGGGCAAATTGTGCCACGAGGCGTTTCAATTAGATTGTATTGAAACGTTCCATTCTGTGTCATTTTTTCATATATTCTTTATATATATTTTTTATAATTTTTTATTTTTTAAATATATACCGGTATATAGATAGGTAAAAGCAAATATACAAAGTATTGGTGCACATCCACATTTTCATCACCATTAACCCTTTACTCTGCGTCATTGTGCTTGCATATCACTACTATATTAAAGATGAGGATTTAGTTACATTATATGGTCATAGAATGCTAAGCTTGCCACCAACGCCAAGGTACCTCATTTTGGCAAGTACCTAACCTTAATATGCTTTATCATATGAGCTGAATCTCTTCTACTTTAGGCAATTACTAACCTTAATTTACTTTATCCTGAGAGCTGAGTCTCTGTCAGCTTTACTCATTAATAGAGAGACTCTCTGACAGGAATTATTTAGTGTCCTAGAGACAATGAGCCTTGCACCTGGGGGTGGGAGGGGTGCTTAAACCAATAGAAGCTGGTCAAAACTTCCAAAAGTACAATTCCAGTCCAGGTTTTGTGCTTAACAAAACCTGGACTGGTATATAGATAGGGATAGAATATTTGGTAAAATATGTTATTGAGATATTTATAGTGTAGAATTAGAGAGGAATATTGTATTTTTACTCCATATATTTTTTATGTCATTGTACTGAAGATATTATGTTAGACATATCAATACTTTGTTACCAGGGAAGGAATTAGTTCCATCTATTGGTTACATTGATTAGAGTAATTATAGGGATACAGCTGTGGCATTCCAGTTTAATATGTGTCTGTGGTGCTTTAGAGCTATATCCCAGCATTTTTAGGTGTTGGAGGACATAGGTGGTGTTACTCCTCCGGATTACTCTTTTGTAATCTTATTGTATTCTACACTTGTGTCACTTTTTTATATGGTGGTAGAGAACCAAGTATCATGTTTGGTTTTCTAGTGTCATTTATATGTATATCCTGATGTGGTACTAAAGAACATTTTTATCATTTCAGTATCCTTTGTCCTCTGTTGTTACTGGTTTTTATGTTAAGCATAGTCCTAGCAACTACTCAAGCACCAGACCAGGTTTTCTTATTCTGTTAATTATATTTGCATACTTGGGAACTCTCTGGATTTGCCCCGGACACTTCTTTACCGGGTCTCCGGGGCAGGGGCTGATTCTTCCGGATACGGGGAGTTTCTATTGAAACTCTCCCCACTTCCGCTCTTTCCCCCTGAGGAACTCCTTCCCCCAGCTTTATTTTACATCTGAGTCACACCTTTAAGCCCTGCCCCCCAACTTGCATCAAGCCCCGTCCCTTTATGATGTGATTTTTTACATTTTTCACACCCCCTACGGCAGCAGAGGACAACAATTAAAAGTTCCCACGTATGTATATTTGGCTTGTAACCCTTTTCTTTGAATGATTTAGCCAGGGATTTAAGGTTCTTATTCCAGTCCTTGTTGTCAGAACATATACTATAATGGACATCATATACACTCAGTCAACTAGACAGTAGGAATACCTACTGCAAAATAAGGAGAAAAAAAAACAAACAAGCATTATACTAGTAGCTACATACAACCCGGTACTAGAAGATTTACAACCAATTATGACTGTTGATTCAACATTAAAATAAATATTTCCCAAAGAGATAATCCTTGCATTCTGGCAACCTAGAAACCTCAAATAAAAATGAATCAGCAGGCAACTCCCCAGTGACACCAATCATACATACAGTAGGAATAAAACCATACAATGGCACTCTCTGCCAACTCTGAAACCACATAAACACATAATCCATACCACAGGGACTTTCAACATCATTGTAAAACCATAATGAAGGGGGTGTCATTGACATTTCAATTAGCCAATCATTAATTAAGGCACATTTTTATATCACACCAATCATGTGGGTGAGGATTGTTTAAAGGCATAGTAATACTTCGTTTTAACTTTATTTTATTTTATAGGCATTAAAAAAAAACATGAAGAATGATATAAGTCTTATCTCTCAAACCTTTATAGTTTAAGAGATATTCACAAGCAAAGTTTCCTCTCCCGCCCCTTTTACCTAGTGTAAGCCATCTCTTCTCAGATGTGGAATCTAGTTGTAAGACCAGACAGATAACAGAAGGGGACAATCTTCTTCCTATGAGAACAATGAAGGCTCTGCCCCCCTTGACAAGCTTTTCAGGTTTTTCCCTTATCTTAATTGAAGATTGTCCCTCTCTGCAATCTACCTGGGCACCTCCCTTCTGATCTGGCTGAAAAGTGTTACATCAGTCTTGCGGCGGTAGTGGAATACTTATTCATTGAATTACTCTTGAACTACAACTCTGACAGTATTGAAATAACACTCTCCAAGGACCAAATACTATGATGATTAATTAGAGCTGCTTTTATTATGAAACATTACTATCCCTTTAACCCTAAAAAATTAAAAAAATAAAATGAAATGTTAAAAAAGAAATAAGAAATAAATATTTTTTTTTCTTGAAAAAGTTAATTAAAATCAATAATCTTTTAATCTTGAAGAGAAATCTCGACTAATGATATTAACTTTTTTCAGTTACGCCCCCTCCATTTTGGTTTTACACATAAAAATAATGGTCAGAGGGTAGACCATTTGATAGCTTCCTGATGAAATGGTCAGTTAGGATCATGAAATGCGTTGAAGGATTTGTTTTTTAATTTCCATTTGTACATCTATGTACATTTTTTTATTATTGTTATTTTTATAGAATAAAATCAATTTTTTATGAAGTTCATTCATCCTTTTGTTCGCTCATTGATAATGGCTAGTTCATTCAAGTCAGTGCCGCTTGTGGAGCGGTCCGAATGGGGAAGGTCAACGCTACCTGTCCCCACATCCTTTTAGACCAGTTGTGAATTGTATAACACTGGTCCTCATCTCTGCAAGTAAGTGTACTCGTCTATTATTTATGTACACCATTATCTTATGCATATTTTGCACTATACATCAGCGCTCTCCTGTTTGTTGTTTCTTTCTAATTAGATGATGGTCACTTCCAACATTACACGAACAGGAAGAGCGCAAACCACCTCACATATATCCTTAGGACCATCAAATATCAAGCAAAATGGATACTCACACTTTGCAGAAGGAATAGCTGGTATACGATATAACCAGCTAAAGCAAACGGGGAAACATAAACTGCCCCGATACAGTTATCTTCGCAAGTATAAAAACTGTATCCTTTGTATTGACACTTTGTTGCCAGCCGGCCGGTTTCGATTCTAGTTCGTGTATAGTGTGCCATGGACTTAGCCTACATGGCACATTACACGAACAGGACACTGTTAATTTGATTACACATTGGGTAGTGTGTTTGCATGGGTTTATTGGTATTTGTTTTTGTTTTTTATTTGTGTTTTTTTGGCCCAGTTACGTCATCCTGCTGTGCTATGCTGGACGCAGCATTCTGGCGCCTTCGGCACAGTGGAATTGCGTCTCAGGGGCAATAGTATTTAATTTGCAGTTGCTCCTAGATGTAGCCATTTGCCTTGAGGAAGGTCCTTGAATGGACCGAAAACGTTCGGCATGGATGCAATAAATTGATTTTCTACAATCCCTTTCTTCATGATTTTGTGTGCGGTCTCACTACGAAGCTCCCCAGGCTGAGTATATTTGAACATTCTATTTATTCTTTTTATGGGACGTGTACCTACAACTTCTTATTTAGAAGTAGGTATTTCTTCCGGTGTGTGCCACTGTCTTTTGTCATATTATATATATTGATTTATGTATGAGTGTGCACCACCATTTGATATTATTGATGTTAGGTTTATTCATATTCCTCATTTAGGCTTACTTTTACAGCTAGTCTTTAATTTGCGCATCCTACTCACAAGTGGTTTTTACCATAGGAGTATGGAAGGAAATGTGGAAGAAAATGTATCAGATACACAAGCTTTGAGCGATCTAATTACTAGTGAGTCAGGAGTTACCCTCTTCCGCGATGATTTGGAATTGGCACTTGGTCCAGATAAACCAAAGGATATTTTTAATGATTTATTGAAATTAAAAAAGAAAGAGGTTGATTACTACTTACATGGAGTCACTCTTTCTCATTACTATAAAGAAAAGATTATTCCACGTGGTTTTAGGATCAAGAACCAACCAACCATAGGAAGGGGAAATACTGATTTTTGTCACAATTGGTGTACAGTATTAAATAAATGTTCTTTAGAATTGATGCTATTGGTGATAGACTTTTCAGCTAAAGAAATTGAAAAAACAAAATCTGAAATTTTGGAAGTTGAACAGAAACACAAAGAAGTGTTTAATATAGATAAAACCAAGGAGCTGGTGGATAAACTAGCAAATTCAATTACAGCTTACAAAGACAGAATTGCTTATTTAAAAAAAGATAAATTAAAACAAGTACAATTAGATTACAAAGAATTGCGGGTATATCCCTGGCTCCTAGGAATAAATGAAAGAAGACCAGTGATTAATAGAAAATATAAAACTAAACTAACTAGGAGTGGTATTGACACCACTAGTGACACTGACTCACAGACACAATCAGAAAGCACAGACACAGCATCAGAAGGACCATCTTTTTTAGGACGATACAGACAAAGGAAACCCAAAGGGAAAAAGGGTTCTTCTTTAGAAAAACCAGAAGAGGGGGACGAAAGTACAGGAGTAGAACCAATGACATTGAGAACAAGAGTCAAATAGTCGTTTATAATTTATCTCATAGAAGACTTACAGACGCAGAGATGACGGTGTTAAGCAAAGGTTTAAACTTTGTTCCCACAAACAAACAAAATAGATTTCAATGGGAGGTGGATCTTTTTAAAATGCATCGCCAATTAAAATTGAAAGATTTTTTCAGTGATACTAATGAGGATAATAGTTATTCTGCACAAGGAAAATTTAAGAAATCTAGCATATTTGATCCTGTATGCAATAATCCTCATGTGGCGACCTTTGTCAACCTGGTAGCTAATGAGACTAGAAAGGTGTTAATTAATCAGAAAACTAGCTACAACAATTTCTCTAACATAGAGTTTAAGGCTTTGAAAGATTTGGCATCTGATAAAAGTATCATTATTAAAAAAGCAGACAAGGGTGGGGCTATAGTTGTAATGAACTATAGTCAATACAGGTCAGAAGTATTAAATCAGCTAGCTGACACCTCGTTACAAGGAATTATTGAGAGATCCAACACTTAATTATAAGTCTGAAATTGATGGAATTATCAGTCTTGGATTTCACAATAGATGGATACTGGAGGATACTAAAAAGTTTTTAACTCAGGAACATCCCAGAATACCAGTGTTATATTGTATACCTAAGATTCATAAGTCCTTAGAAAAACCTCCAGGGCGCCCAATAATTTCAGCTAATGATTCGTTGTGTCAGCCTTTATCTCAGTATGTTGACTTCTTTTTGCAGAAATATATTACCAGATTTAAATCCTTTATTAGGGATTCTTCTGATTTTATTTGTCAACTTCCTAAAATGATAAATGAGAATACACTACTGGTCACTCTAGATGTCAGCAGTTTGTACACCAGTATACCCCATCATTTGGGGAAAGAGGCGGTGCAAGCTGTTCTGACATCGGATTGTGACTATGATGGTCTCCCTATTGACTATTTACTGTTACTGATAGATATAATTCTGAAGAAAAATTATTTCAAATTTGAGAATAAATTTTATCTACAGTTACAAGGGACAGCAATGGGGTCGGATATGGCCCCATCCTATGCTTCCATATTTATGGAACATTATGAACAACTACATGTTTTTTCTGATTGCCGGTTTGCTCAATTCATTGTTTTTTTCAGGAGATTTATCGATGACATCTTTATTTTGTGGCAAGGAGGCCCTGAATTGTTACGTGAATTTGTTGATTATCTGAATAGTATTCCTTCTACTATTCGCTTCACTGTGAATTATGATGCCAAAACGATAAATTTCTTGGATATGTCTGTATATAAGGAAGGCAATCATTTGAAAACATGTATATACACTAAAGCTACTGATCGCAATACTCTTTTACATGCTGATAGCCATCACCCTGTGTCACTTAAGAAAGGTTTACCCTACTCTCAAATGATTAGAGTGGTGAGAAATACTTCTGATCCCCTTCTTCAAGAAGCAGCATTACAGATTATGAAAAATAAATTCATTGAGAGAGGATATGATACTAAAGATGTGTCCATTTCACTGGAGAAAGTAAAAAAATTGGATCGTGAAAAACTTCTTTCGCAACAGACACAATTAACTAAAGACTATAGGTTTCCCATACAAACGCAGTTCACTACCTCATCACCAGCTTTTAAAAAAATAGTCCAGAAAAATTGGCATGTCTTATCAGGTGATAAAAAATTAGGAAAAATCTTATGTAACCCCCCGCTGTTTTGCTATAGAAGAGGAAGAAACATAGGTAGTTGGTTAACGCAAGCTGACCCCATTGACAAATATGACAGTGGCACAACCTGGTTATCACGTCCGATAGGAGTGTTTAAATGTAGGGGTTGCTCTAATTGTGAGCACATCATCACTGGAAAAACCTATATGCACCCACGAAAGGGCATTCCGGTGCAAATTAAAGATTTCCTTAATTGTGACAGTAAATATGTGGTATACATGATCATTTGCCCATGTGGTCTACACTATATTGGGAAGACCACAACAAAATTAAAGGAAAGAATTAACAACCATAGATTTGCCATCAGGAAAGCATTGGAAGGGACACTGGATGTTAAAGAGAGACTGAATCAACCAGTGGCCAGACATTTTGAACTTGCCAACCATTCATTAAAGGACTTCAAATTTATGCCAATATTTATGGCACATAAACCACGCAGAGGTGGGGATAGACATAAGATTTTGCTGCAAAGAGAGTGTAGATTTATATTTGAATATGACACTCTCTCCCCCAAGGGACTTAATTCTGAACTTCAATTATCTTGTTTTCTGTGAGATATGTAATGCTTGATATTTATCTAATTTTTGGTCATATTTTTGTATTATTATTTTACACTGTTGTGCAATATTTATGTGTCTGCAATAGTATATTGAGCCGTGCTGGCTGGCATTCTAAGGTGTCAGAAGGAGGAAATAATCATTATTGCATCCATCTATATTACAATAATGATAGTTTAATCTTGAACATTTAGCTGATTTTAATGCATATGGCCCTTTGCTAAAGGATGGACTCTTATTATCACAGTGAAGATCGGATTATGAACTAAAAGAGCACATGCGATGTGATGGGCATCAAGCCTCGGGATGGCGTTTATTTATATGAATGGTTCATTTAAATCCATTCCATGGTTCTCTTGTATGCAAAAATACCTGGATTGCATTTATGGTCTTCTGACCTCTTTATGGAACTTTACAGGCATAGGTATCGCTATACCCTGTGGTTGCAGGGCGATCTAATTGCCGGAATGTATTTATCCATATCCAGTGTATAGCTGCAAGAAATGATCAGCCTGGACCAGAAGCGGTTAATGGGCTTTAACAAGATGCTGCGAGGCTGCCCTCATTCCAATTTATGGAGATCACTTATTATCGGATATTACATTGTTGCAGTGGAGTCTGGATGCACTTTGGCGTATGCTGTGATTTTGGAGACACGGGACTAATGAGAATCAGTAAGGATGTTTCGTTTACATTTTTTGTATTGACACTTTGTTGCCAGCCGGCCGGTTTCGATTCTAGTTCGTGTATAGTGTGCCATGGACTTAGCCTACATGGCACATTACACGAACAGGACACTGTTAATTTGATTACACATTGGGTAGTGTGTTTGCATGGGTTTATTGGTATTTGTTTTTGTTTTTTATTTGTGTTTTTTTGGCCCAGTGACGTCATCCTGCTGTGCTATGCTGGACGCCGCATTCTGGCGCCTTCGGCGCAGTGGAATTGCGTCTCAGGGGCAATAGTATTTAATTTGCAGTTGCTCCTAGATGTAGCCATTTGCCTTGAGGAAGGTCCTTGAATGGAAAACGTTCGGCATGGATGCAATAAATTGATTTTCTACAATCCCTTTCTTCATGATTTTGTGTGCGGTCTCACTACGAAGCTCCCCAGGCTGAGTATATTTGAACATTCTATATATATATATATATATATATATATATACCACTCTGCCTCAACTGAAGGTTTTTTGACCAATGTGTCCTCCTAGGTCTTATGTGTGGCTGTGAAACATAGTCACTGAATGCAAGAGCCATACAAAAATTTACATGTCCAGTTCTGAACATAACAAAATGAGACCGAAGAATATGCTCATGGATTTGTCAACAAACAAAGGACTACGACATCATGAAAGATAAAGTGCCTAAAATGGAAATGGGCAGGCCACATAACAAGAAGACCTGATGAATGAAATTAATTTTGGAATGGATTCCACTAGATACAAAACATCCAGGAAGAAGATCATAGACAAGATGGGGAGATAAAATTACCAAATAATTTCGTACACAGTGGCAACAAAAAGCACAAATCGAACCTTGTTGGAAACTTGCTGAGGAGGCCTTCATCCTGCAGTGGATATGGATTAAAGTAAGTAGACATGGATAGTGGTTTTGTTTTGATGTATGTTTATAAACTTACATCTGTGCCTTGTTCTTATTTTATATCAATAGTATTAAAGGGATAGTAATGTTTCATAATAAAAACAGCTCTAATTAATCATCACAGTATTTGGACTTTGGACAGTGTTATTTCAATTCTGTCAGAGTTGTAGTTCCAGAGTAATTCAATGACAAAGTATCCCCCTCCCGCCCGTTTTACTGATGTAACACTACTCAGCCAGATCAGAAGGGAGGTGCCCAGGTAGACTGCAGAGAGGGACAATCTTCAATTAAGATAAGGGAAAAACCTGAAAAACTTGTCAAGGGGGGGCAGGGCTTTCATTGTTCTGTTAGGAAGAAGATTGTCCCCTGCTGTTATCTGTCTGGTCTATGGACTGCATTCCACATCTGAGAAGAGATGGCTTACACTAGGTAAAAGGGGCGGGAGGGGGAAACTTTGCTTGTGAATATCTCATAAACCATAAAGGTTTGAGAGATAAGACTTGCATCATTCTTCATGTTTTTTTCATGCCTACAAAATAAAATAAAGTTAAAACGAAGTATTACTATCCCTTTAATGAGCATTCTGGCTAGGTGTTGTCATGTGAAGAATGTTGCAACACCTAAGGGAGAATTTTATTAGGGTGTTTTTCCTGTTTGGAAATGGGTCATTTCATTTTAACTTTTATCATTCTAGTATGACATTTACCTGACATTTCTTTTCTTTTTAAATTTTAAGTAAACCTTGTATCAGCTTCTTTAACTTTTCCTTCTATGTCTTACTCTCTATTGAATGTATTTTATGTTCAGGTTGCATATGAGAATAGAAAATAAGACCAGGGTAGGGCTGGCCTGGGGGGCAATTGCCCCCTGGGCTGGTCATGTGTCAGGGCTGGTGGGTCACTGCCTCACTCAATCTCCCACTTGTAAATGGAGCTAAACTAGTGATACCACAGAGTTTACATTTGAAATTAATCTAAATACAATCCAAATAGAGCTACATTAGTAGTATAGCCCATTTCCCTTGTAAGCTCTATGGTATCACAAGTGTAGCTGTACTTAAACTATAAGCACTGTAGTATCACTAATGTAGCCCCATTTCAACTGTAAGCTCTGTGTTATCACTTGCCTTACTTCACAACATTAAGGACAATTTTAAAATTAACAGGTGTGGGCTGGAACAGTGGGCTCGGCCGATAGTAGAAATGGGCCACTTGATTGTATTTGCCCTCTGGGCTGTATGTTGCCAGCCTTCCCCTGAATAAGACACACACAAACAGATAGACAGACAGAGTTCTGGTTATTTGTAGTTATTGCAGAGCCGCAGACTGCTCAACTGACTGTTGGTAGACAGTCTGAACTTGTAAAGAAGAGAAGAACTGAAATAAATGATTGAAGTTAAATGTAAAGATCAAGATGGATAGCGGAAGAATAAAATAATAATTAGTTCTAAAATAAAAATGATACACAAAAACTTTATTTTGGTTTAAAGCAACATTTTTGTGAATATTTATGACATACAGTTTCCTGATGAGCTCAAAATAGCTTTTATTAGTAGTGTACAATTAGTTACATATGTGTATAGTCAAGAAAACTACAAGAACAATGTTTTGGCTAATTATAAGTAAACAAAAAGAGGTTGTCTGTGCACCAAACCCTGAGTTTTACAATCAAGCAACTTATGATGGGAAGCTTGCCTTCCATGTCAAGACAACCCAGATTAAGGCAAGTCCATACCTCCCAACATTCCAAATGGCCAAAGAGGGACACTATTCTTTTAGGGTGTGTGGCTGGGGTGTGTGGCTGGTGTGCAGGGCATTTTCAAAAATGTTTATGTTATTTCATGACCTATTGTTACTGCTTTGTGTAACTGAATAAATGATTTAGAGCAAAACCAAAGTATTTTATTTACACAGACTAATTTATAAACCCATCTACTGAAGTTTAAACAATCATTAATGTGAGTTTTATTGCTGTGGAGGACTGTGATATACTTATATACACACCATACAGTCTGATCTCCTAAACACAGGGACACCAGGGTGATACACTTATATACACACCACACAGTCTGATCTCCTAAACACAGGGACACCAGGGTGATACACTTATACACACACACATCACACAGTCTGATCTCCTAAACACAGGGACACCAGGGTGATATACTTATATACACACCACAGACTGATATCCTAAACACTGGGACACCAGGGTGATACACTTCTATACACACACCACACAGTCTGATCTCCTAAACACAGGGACACCAGGGTGATACACTTCTATACACACCACGCAGTCTGATCTCCTAAACACAGGGACACCAGGGTGATACACTTCTATACACACCACGCAGTCTGATCTCCTAAACACAGGGACACCAGGGTGATACACTTATATACACACCACGCAGTCTGATCTCCTAAACACAGGGACACCAGGGTGATACACTTATATACACACCACATAGTCTGATCTCCTAAACAAAGGGACACCAGGGTAATACACTTCTATACACACCAAACAGTCTGATATCCTAAACACAGGGACACTAGGGTGATACACTTCTATACACACCACACAGTCTAATCTCCTATACACAGGGACACCAGGGTGATACGCTTATATACACACCACACAGTGTGATCTCCTAAACACAGGGACACCAGGGTGATACACTTATATACACACCACACAGTCTGATCTCCTAAACACAGGGACACTAGGGCGATACACTTATATACACACCACACAGTCTGATCTCCTAAACACAGGGACACCAGGGTGATACACTTATATACATATATATATATATATGTGTGGAGGATATAGATCAGTGAGGGGTGTGTGTTTATGTGTGTGTGCAAAACAATGTGAATGTGTGGAGGATATAGATCAATCAAGGGAGTTGGTGTGTGGCACAGTGTGAGTGTGTGGATGATATATATATCAGTGAGGGGCATGACTGTGTAACGGTGAGTGTGTAATTGTCAGTGTGTGGATGATATATATCAGTGAGGGGTGTGAGTGTGTAACAGTGTGAGTGTGTGAAGTTTATAGATCAGTGAGTGAGTGTGTAACAGTGTGAGTGTGTGGAGCATATAGATCAGTGAAGGGAGTGAGTGTGTAACAGTGTGAGTGTGTAGAGGACATAGAGCAGTGAGGGGTTTGTGTATGTGTATGTGACAGTGTGAGTATGTAGAACAGTGTGAGTATGTACAACAGTGTGAGTATGCAGAGGATCTAGATCAGCGAGGGGTGTGTGTGTAACAGTGTGAGTGTGTAGAGGACATAGAGCAGTGAGGGGTTTGTGTGTGTGTGTATGTGACAGTGTGAGTAAGTAGAACAGTGTGAGTATGCAGAGGATCTAGATCAACGAGGGGTGTGTGTGTGTGTGTGTGTGTGTGTGTAACAGTGTGAGTGTGTAGAGGACATAGAGCAGTGAGGGGTTTGTGTGTGTGTGTATGTGACAGTGTGAGTATGTAGAACAGTGTGAGTATGCAGAGTATCTAGATCAGCTAGGGTGTGTGTGTGTAACAGTGTGAGTATGCAGAGGATCTAGATCAACGAGGGGTGTGTGTGTGTGTGTATGTGACAGTGTGAGTATGTAGAACAGTGTGAGTATGCAGAGTATCTAGATCAGCTAGGGTGTGTGTGTGTGTGTGTGTGTGTAACAGTGTGAGTATGCAGAGGATCTAGATCAACGAGGGGTGTGTGTGTGTGTGTATGTGACAGTGTGAGTATGTAGAACAGTGTGAGTATGCAGAGTATCTAGATCAGCTAGGGTGTGTGTGTGTGTGTGTGTGTGTGTGTGTGTAACAGTGTGAGTATGCAGAGGATCTAGATCAACGAGGGGTGTGTGTGTGTGTGTATGTGACAGTGTGAGTATGCAGAACAGTGTGAGTATGCAGAGTATCTAGATCAGCTAGGGTGTTTGTGTGTGTGTAACAGTGTGAGTATGCAGAGTATCTAGATCAGCGAGGGGTGTGTGTGTGTAACAGTATGAGTATGTAGAGGACATAGAGCAGTGATGGGTTTGTGTGTGTGTATGTGACAGTGTGAGTATGTAGAACAGTGTGAGTATGCAGAGGATCTAGATCAGCGAGGGGTGTGTGTGTGTAACAGTATGAGTATGTGGAGGTTACAGATCAGTCAAAGGACTATATGTGTGTGAAACAGGCTTGAGCAACCTTTTGTTCAACAGCTGTGGTTGTGCTAATGACAATCAGAGGAGAAATGTTTGTACAACAACAGCCCAGAGAGCCACAGGTTGAACACCCCAGTTTATATCCAGAGACTGTAGGAAACTAGCTTGTTATAATGACAGATTCCAATGCTCCAGAGATGTAAGAACTGGAAATGTAATTGGTATTGCAGGTATGTTTGGGTGGCACTTAATTAGACCTATAGAACTTGATTTACTGTAGGATATTTATGTCACTAGAAATTCTGGCGTTTTATGGAAGATATAATCATCTGGTTGTTAATGTATTAGCTGCCGTACATATTATGTGAGGTTTATATATCATCCTTCCTTAATGATAGTCACTAGTACTGTGAAGAAGTGAGAAGAGGTAGGTGCAATTCCTTGCTTCATTTTAATTGAACTAATATGAAATGGAGAGGGGGTCAGGGGCAAAATAACAGCACCACAGGAGGCAAATAAAAATCCCTCTGGATTTAAGAGGCTTTAATTACCCCTTCAATGCTAGAGAGGTATTTAAATGCACAGCAAAGCAATGTGATGAAGACCTCTCCAGTATTCAAAGGGTTAAAAGCCACATTTAGATCAAAGAGAATGTATACTTGCCCCCTAGAGAGCAGTTGGTTTGCCCCAGAATTGCTCCACTTGTTTTTTATACAGAGAACCATATTTGTGGAATCAGGAAGAAATAAATCATTCCCATTGAATGCTAGAATGGTCTCCAATTGTTTTGCAATGCGATAGAGCGTTCAGTGGTTTAACCCATTCAGTGCCAGATCGGTACGCAACACACTGCTTTGCCATGCGTTGCATACCCCCTGTGCCACTGAAAGGTTTACAAGCACCATTTAAAGGGATAGTAATACTTCGTTTTATCTTTATTTTAAATTGTAGACATTAAAAAAATGTGAAGATCAATATAAGTCTTATCTCTCAAACCTTTATGGTTTAAGAGATATTCACAAGCAGAGTTTCCCCTCCCGCCCCTTTTACCTAGTGTAAGCCATCTCTTCTCAGATGTGGAATCTGGTTGTAAGACCAGACAGATAACAGCAGGGGACAATCTTCTTCCTAAGAGAACAATGAAATCCCTGCCCCCCTTGACAAGTTTATCAGGTTTTTCCCTTATCTTAATTGAAGATTGTCCCTCTCTGCAGTCTACCTGGGCACCTCCCTTCTGATCTGGCTGAACAGTGTTACATCAGTAAAAGGGGGGGGGGTAGTTTATCATTGAATTACTCTTGAACTACAACTGACAGAATTGAAATAACACTCTCCAAAGTCCAAATACTATGATGATTAATTAGAGCTGCTTTTATTACTATCCCTTTAAATCAATGGGGATTTAGGGAATTTTTCTCTCTCCCCTAGAGTGCCATTGGTTTAATTCCTCCACTTTTTCTACTGACAAAGCCCAGTATTTGTTTTTAACCCTTTGAATGCCAGAGGGGTATCCAATGGATACCCATCTGGCACTCAAAGGGTGCATTCAGTAGCCTCTTTCAGTGTAGGACCAGTGGTGGGTAATAAACCAGCTGTTAAGGACTACAATTCCCATCATGCCTATCCAGCCACCTGATGAACAATGTAGCCATCAATAGCTGGAAAGCCTTAGGTAGCCTTACCCTGAACTGATGAATGTTTGAGATATTTGAAACCATAGGCAACTTTTTTATTAACCCTTTGAGTGCCAGAGATGTGTTAGATACCTCTCTGGCACTTGAAGGGTTAATGAAAATATATGTTGTAGGGTTCTTACTACAGATTAAAACAAGAGTACTCCCACTACTGGAAGATTTTTTTCATTCATCAGTTATCACAGCTCAGACTTGTTTTGTTTCTTTTAACTGTTTGCATTGTAGATTGTATTGCAGATTGTTTCACTTGCTATTCATTCCTATGGTTTGTCACTCAGTTGCTCCTATAGAGTGTGTTGTGATAAACATTTTCTTTTGTACACTGGTTGACACTTTTGTCGCAATTTTGTTTAAAATCATGTTTCTGTTTTAAAATCCCTTGAATGAAAAAAATCACCCAATCAACCCATGAATACATTTTAATGAAAAAACAATGCTCGTTTAAGTGGAATGTTTTGCAACAGAATTTTGAAAAACAGGAGTCGGAGCTGGGCTTGTCAGGAGTTGGACGCTTGAGCCTACAGATTTCTACTGCCGGGGATCCTAAAGCTTAAAAATAGTGGCAGGCTTCTTCTTTTTCACTTTGATTATGCATCCCTAATCACATACTTCTCCACTGTACTCAAATCGGTATATGTCTGTGAGGTGTACCAGATCAGGTAAAATCAGGAGCGGGGCTGTCCCGCTGGGTAGGAGACTTTCTTATCATACCGGTCTAATGCCTGGCACTGTGGAGCAAACTATCTCTCCAGACCTGGCATCTGTTATGACCAGGCAGCCCCTCCTTGGTGGACATGGGTACGTGCATTCTGATCTCTTGAGCCCATAGTCAGTGAAGAGTTACCCAGTCTCCCGGTCCCCTTCGTGGTCTTTGGCCTCCTCCTTTGTCATGGTGGAGACACTGAAAGATCTCCCAATGAGACACGAGTTGAAAGCCCTACTTGATGACCTCAAGCATACTTCAAGGCAGAACTGATGGAGGTAAAAAAAGACATATAACAGTTGGATAGAGAGTAGGACAGGGGGAAATTGAGACTGAGTCGCTATTCCAACAGCAACATGCTTTGGAGCAGATGATTTTGGAACAATGTGAACTTGTGAATACATTAACATGCCGACTGGACGATCTGGATAACTGGGTAGGAGGTCCAATATACAGATTTGGAATTTCCCAGACTCAGCCCCTCAGAAAGACTGCACTTTCATACAATCCCTATTTTGGGACCTCTTGGGCAAGCCTGATGACTTCCCAATTAAACTGCACAGAGCTTTGGGTCCACGTTCTAACAACTCCACTAGAGCATGGGAAGACTATGTAGAAAAGCAGACTGTAGGACATATGTAAAACATATGCTGGTGTGGAATACCAGCTCATCAATGAAATATAACCCTATACCCTACCACAGATAAGATTGATGAGAGCATTAACAGACCATCTGCGTTCTTTAGCTATCAAGTACAAATGGGACTTTGCTTTTTCCTTAATTGTACAACATGAAGGAAACTTTGCAATGGCCAGATGTCCAGGGGACATCGTCCAATTCTGTGAGACTGTGGGAATTGGCCCTCCAGCGCACTCTGACCCGGGATACAAGAACCTACCTCTTAGTAAGCAGCAGAGAGAAATATGGTCTACCACGGGAGCAGCTAGAAATCAGCAACGATCCTATCATCTTTCCATCCTCTTTCTCTGCTGGAGGGGGAGCCTCTACTGAATGGGACTACCATTTCAAGATTGGCATCCTAAATATGTGAGATTTGGGGTTCTCACCTTGCTTTTTTGTATTACTATGGAGGTTTGCCTTCCGCTGGTCTGAGGCCTTACTCCCCGTTGGGGCTCTGCCCTGGGTTAGGGGATACTTAGTGGATGGTGAAAGTTTATGGTTCCCTGTTTCCATTTCCCTTGTATGGATGTGAGTCCACTGATCCACCTGCCTGGAGTCTCACCTGCACCTCTGCCATTAGGGGATTTCCATGTCGGTGAATTGGCAAAGGTTTCTGACTTACCGTATAGTTGTATTTCTTTTACATGGTGGTCCTGGGACATCTTGCCTGTTTGCCGACGGCTCTTTCTCTCGCTATCTGGTGATTCAATAGTTACTTGAAGGTATTTTCACCAGATTTCTGTTTATAGCGATATGGTTTGTGAACTTTATAGGATTGCAGGGGTGTTATGGTGGGCCCGGGTCTACTTGGACCCCCTTCTTTTCCTTTACTTTGTTCTAGGGTGGTTTGTGGCTGGTGCAGTGCATGTGTTAACTCATTTTAACAAGGTTGAGATAATTTTGAGCTTCACCACATGTGTTGTTGACTCTGTTTATTTCACATGTAAGGGATTTGTTGAAGGGTGAGTTCACTCAAGCAGCATAAACAGAGATATTGTTCCCTTAAGCGGATCCAGGTTCTCTCCCTATTTTATCCCCCCTTCCTCCTTTTCCACATTCTTTTTTTTCCTCCTACCTGCCTCATTTGCCTTACATTCCCTTGGTGGGAGTTTTATGTCTTTCTCCTTCCTTGTTGTTTTCATTCTTCCCCTCTGAGATCGCTGTCCTTTATAGTAGTAAATTTTGCTAATCTCTTATGGTTTTTGGTCAATTATACCTTTGGTTTATGCTGCTTGGGTCTTTCCATGGCTTAACGGCCTTCAAGGGATTCATGTGTTCTTTAATTGGTTTATAGTTTGACCACACACACTGTTGGTGGCCTGTCTGTTTTTTGTTCTGATTCCTTCCCTACACTCCTTGTTCCCTGTCTATGCCCATTTTCCCTCTCCCTTAGTCCTGCATGAAGCGATTATGCATTGCTTTAAGCGCCTTCTCTAAATTATGTCACGAGAAGTTACCTCCCCAAGCCTACAACTTAGATTATGCTCCATAAATGCTAAAGGGTTAATAGCCTGTTCAAACGTAGATAGCAAAATTATTCTCTCCTCTGATTCTCGTATAGCTTTTGTTTAGGAGATTTATTATAAACTTCAGAAAATCTTCCGGTTCAATCCCTCTGCCTTTAACTTTCAGTGCTTTACATCCCTCATCTCTAAAACACATGGGGTAGGTATTTTGATAAATAAGTCTATCCCATGGCACCTGTTAGATGTTAAAACTGACCCTGAAAGCAGATTCACATTGGCCAATTAACAGAAAACCTTTTTGTAAAAGTTTCTTGACATGACTGAGGATTTTAGGGAGGGCTTTCTGATTCTTGTAGGTGACCTTAACATATACCTGAAGCCTAAACTTGACTGTAGCCCACACTTGTCTAGTCTGAGTCTGACCTAATTCTCCCAGGTCAATAGGCTTCTCTCTCAGAATTATCTGGTGGATACCTAGATGGTTTTGAATCTGATGCAGAAAGATACTTACTACTCTCCATTACATAAGAAATAATCTAGGATTGACTTATTTCTCATAAAACAACATATATATCAGTATCTCACTAATGCACACATTGGGAAACTTAACAACACACTCTTATTGAAAGTGGCAGAGGTGACTGATATTTCTTATAAATTGACGCAATAATTCCAATTTAACAACTCCAGAGATGTGTTCCCCACAGTGGTTTGGGAGGCCCATAAGGTGGTAATACTGGGGTGCTAAGAAGAAGAAACTTAAACAGAGACACCCAGGCCTCAAATCAAATGCGGCTAGTAATACAGCCTGTAGGGCAAAAATGGCTACTGATCGGTACACCCACTGTGTCACCATTGGTATTCAATTGTCCTACCAACTGATACCACTACGAACATTGGGCCAAAGAATCTGACTTTTGGCCAAACATCCGTTGTGTGTTATAAGTTCCCAAAACCCACACTAAATAGCGTGAGTAATGGGAACATCAAAGGAAATGGGATTGACACATTGTTCCAAACATTAGCCCTACACTACCCCTAAAAGTGAAGTGCAACAATGCCACCATTAACATTAGCCAAACACCCAGAGCTATATAAAACTTAATTGTCATCCAATGTCCCTTTTCTTCTGTCATCTTCTGTCTTCCTTCTTCTTCTTTTTCTTCATTTTTTGTCTTCTTATCTTCTTTTTTTGTAGCAAAGATGTACCTGAAAAGAATAAAAAAAGCCAACATTAAATATGTTAAACAAAATTAAGATTGAAACTTATGCAGTGGTTAACCCTTTGACTGCCGGATGGGTACGCAACACATTGCAGAGCACTGTGTTGTGTACCTCTCTGACACTGAAAGGGTTAAATTCATGCAGCCATTCCAATTGTAATAAATATGATTTGTCCCTAAATCAGAAAAATGTTTAAAATCCATTTTGCAAAATTCCAACATTTTTCTCTCAAATAGAAAAAATATATTGAAGCTGAAATATGTAAGTTATTGAACCATTTGAAGTTTCCGTTTAGGCTGCCGGCTCCAATGCTGTCACCGGCAGTGGCAGCAGGAAGGCAAGCTGAAAATCCCCTTCCCTTGTTACCTCTTGGCCGTTGTCCAAGCCTTTCTGTTGAAAAATTGAACAGATACTGGCTTTTATATGATCAGTCTCGGTTCAGAATTGTTTCTCAGGCTTCCATTGACTGAGATGTGTGCTTATGCACCTCCCAGCCAATCAGCTTCTATCAAGTTTCGTCATCCCCCTGCTAGAAGCTGATTGGCTGGGAGGTGCCTAAGCACACATCCCAGCTAATGTAAGGCTGGGAATTATTTTTAACAGAGACTGGCCATATAAAAGACAGTTTCTGTTCTATTTTCCCACAGAAACACTCGGGCAATGGCCCGAGAGGTAACAAGGGTGGATTTTTAGCCTGCTGACACCGCCAGAGACAGTGGTGGAGCAGGTAGCCTATTCTGATAGTTCAAATAGCGTAATAATAACTTACATATTTTGACTTACAATATATTTTTTTCTATTTGGAAGAAAAATATAGGAATTTTGCAAAATGGATTTGAAATATTTTTTCGATTTGGTCACAAATCATATTTATTCCAGTTGGAATGGCTGCATGAATTTAACCCTTTGAGTGTCAGAGAGGTACACAAAGCATTGTTCAGCAATGTGTTTCATACCCCTCCACCAGTCAAAGGTTAACCACTGCATAACTTTCGATCTTAATTTTTTTTTAACATACCGGTACTTAATGTTGGCTTTTTTATTCTTTTCAGGTTCATCTTTGCTACAAAGAAGAAGATAAAAAGAAAACAAATAAGAATACATGAGACGAAGAGAAAGAAGAAGGAAGATAGAAGATGACCAGGGTTCAGAAGACATCAGGGTTAAAGGTGTTTGTATTTAAGTGATGTTGTTAACTTAGTTAACACTGGTCACGTAGGGTTTTTTGGCTGCTTTTCCCCCTCAATTCCTGCATCAGCATGTTGAAACATGAGTTAGGGGAATCCAAGAAAAAGTAGGTCTAGATTTTTGGTGATAAAGTGGGGTCCGTTAATGCATGTTTCTGTCTATCGCATGGAATTGAATGGGAAATGATACTTGTTATAATGGGTTCCAATGGGCACCAACGTGAGTTTTTTCATCCAGTATTTTTTCACAGCACAGGTAATTGAATGGCTTTCCGTTCTTGAAAAAAATGCCACTGGGTGTTTTTTTTAGCGTCGAGGACATTTGAATCAAGGCTCTAGACAGTAGTAGAACTGAAGTTACACCCAGCTTTGGTGGGAATTGGCTGAGGAGGTACAGTGATGGTCTAGCATGATGGCTTCTTGGATGGGGAGGATAGCACATATCGAAGATGATGATCCTTCCTAAACTTTTATATCTCTTTCAAAATGTACCCATCCTTTTCCCCCCCAAATTGCTATGGGAGGCTTAGACTTTGATTAGTAACTTTGCCTGGGTCTCAAAGAAACTGAGACTCTCTCATGGCGTTTTATCATAACTGAAATTCACAGAAGGTCTGCCCTATCCTGACCTCAAGACATATTAACAAGTTTCTGCCCTTACCAGTCTAATAGATTTATTCTCCACTGACTGGTTAGCAGTCGGTCTAGATACTTTCCCCCATATAAACCCCTCTCAGTCACCATGGTCACGCTTTCATCTCCTCCCTTGTAGGTTACTCCTACATCCCATTCCTGGCAATATTATATCTATCTGGCATAATCTGAACAGTGTCTTTGGTTGGTCCTCATATCACTCTTCTCTGCTTACGGTGAGAGGCTGTCCTGATTTTTCCCTATTTAGGTTGTGTCTTCACCTAAGTGAATATTCTTCTCTGAACTGGTGGAAGCCAACAAAATATAGACGTTTGGAGATTCCTCCAAGCTGGTACCATCTGCATAACATGCTTTCTGGCCCAGCTATTAACAGACCTCTATGTCACGCAGAAGTGATGCCTACAAAGCAACGTACGATCAAGAAAGCCCTCTCTAAAATGTGCACTTTATTAACGCAACCCAGCCGTTCTAACTTACCCGGATATGTCTGTGCCTGGGAGAGGGAATTAGGGCAATCTATGTCTAGGAAGACATGGGGGAAGATATTCTGGAACTCATTTAAACTGGTCAGAGATTCCTCCATGATAGAATGCAATTTTAAGCTTCTTTCGAGGTGGCACTTGACACAGCAGAAATTATCGCATATTGACCCCAGCATTATTAAGGTGTGCTGGAGATGTGGAGAGGGAGTAGGTACATCTCTACATCTATGGTGGCTGTTTAACCCCTTCGTGACCAATGATGTGCCCGGACCCTCACTGCTGTCCGGCACTTGAGGAGCAGTGGCGGTCCTGGCACGTTATGGAATTCAGGTCTCTCCGTGCGGATACACGCTTGCTGATAGTTGAGGTAGCAGGTAGCCCTTCTCACCTCTTCCACTGCTTTTTCTGTGGCTCTCTCCCCATTGAAGAACAGCTCTCTGATTAATTTCCTTTTAAGTTCAGGGAGAAGGAAAATTCTGACTCAATGGAAAGGCAGAGGGCAGATAGGCATTGACCATTGGTTTCATATTGTGGAAAATATTAGGAAAATTGAAGACTTACACACATGGGCGTTCCAGACCTGACACCAATATAATAGCACATGGTGTACCTTGGATTGACTCCCCCCCCCCGCTGTAGAGATATCTCACATGATGTCTTGTGTGCTGGGTGTCTTCCTACTCAGCTATATGATTAGACAGAGGGAGCCCCAATCATCGCCTTTCCCTTCTGTACGTTCTACCTCCCTACACCCCCCCCTTGCCCTTTTATGACATTTCTTCTTTCATAGTTTAATGGAATTGTCAATGTTATAGGTGTGCATTACTATATGCTTAACCCTTTGAGTGCCAGAGGGGTACGCAATGCATTGCGTACCCCTCTGGCACTCAACAGGTTAATGAAAATGGACAGGTTGGTCTTGTAATGCATGGTTGCTATTTATTTGCTGAAGTGAGCAGATTGAAAAAAAAACAAAACAGAAATTGTGGCATGTGCAAAAGTTTGGGCACCCTTCCAATAGAAGAAAACCTTACCTGTGATCTCATCACAAAAATCTTGCAACACAACACTTATATAAGCCAGAGGCATTTGGGATCTGATGACGTTAAAGCGAAACTACCACCCCTCCTAAACTTGCCCCTAAAGAATTACCCATCTGGCAACTAGCTGCTCAATAGTGGTAGTCGCCAGAATTATTACCTCCTTTTAGAGAATTTATACTGCTCCCGGACTGACAGCCAGGAAACAGAGCAGACAGCTGCGCTGTCAGTCCCTGCCAGTTCCGTGCAGCTCCTAGCAACGCCTCCTAGAGCAGACTGGGACTGACAGTGCAGGCACGCAGATGTCACTATGCAAAGATGTCTGCACTGCTTCCTGGCTGTCAGTCCCGGGAGCAGTAGGAATTCTCTAAAAAGAGGTAATAATTCTGGCAACTAGCGCTACTGAGCAGCTAGTCTCCAGATGGGTAATTCTTTAGGGGCAAGTTTAGGCGGCGGTAGTTCCGCTTTGCAAATTAAACTACTTGACTACAAGCACCAAAGGTATATTTGGTGAAAAAAAGGGGAAGAATTTGAAGAAAAGAACACCTTGCCAACTGTTAAGCATAGGGATGGATCTATTATGCTTTGGGTTTGTATGAAAGCCAGCGTGACAGGAAACATTAGCAGATAGAGGAAGAATGAATTTCATTAAGTATGAACAAATCATGCAAGATGACCTAAGGATATTTCTGAACTAGAATCATTCTGCAAGGAAAAGTTGGAAACAAATCCTAAATTAAGAACAGAAAGACTGTTATCTGACAATAAACATTTGGAGGCTGTGATTCATGCCAATTGGGTGCTCCAGAGTACTGACTGAGAGGGTGTCCAAACTTTTGCACATGCCACAATTATGTTTATTTTATTTTTTAGCTATTCTTTAGATTTGGGATACTTGTTTATTTACACTGTTGCACCTCCCAGCAAGTGCCACCTATGTTGTGGTGATGAGACAGGGGAAGGTGCGGTAGTGGGTCTTTTTCCAAGATGGAGAGTGTTTATAATTTTGTCATCCACAATGTATCAATGATTTGTAGCGAATCTGTGGGCAGCTTTTTTCATGTTTCTATATAGCAGTTTTATACTAAAACAAATAAATTCTACATTTGAATATTGATTCCATTCCATTTAGTTCTCCACATATATGGATTTTATATATATTGTGTTGGCGCTTCAAATATTTGTGCATATTTTTCAAACTGTTAAATTCAGCAAATAAATAGTAACTGTGCATTACAATCTGCAGGAATATGTCAAATTTAAGTTTGTTCTCTGTAGAGTTTGTGTTGACTCCTTTTCACTTGGAAAATCAGCAAAACATGCCATTTGGGCATGAATGAATGAACCCAGTGACAGGGTTCACTACTAGGACTTCAACCGGAGCCAGCTCCAGTAGAGAGTGAAGGAAGGCAGCAAATGCCTTCCTTGTCGCCCGCATTGATCACCTATCCTACTGGATAGGTGATCAATGATAGGGGGTATCAGGAGGGGTCCCAATGCCCCCCTCCAGGTCTGAAGTATATTTTTTTTAATAACAAGTAAAAATAATATTAAAGTTAACTTTTTCAAATAACAAAGAGGGGGGTTTAGCATGTGAAAATAAAGCACTCTATGTCAAATTACAAACTTGGTATTTAGTATGTTGAAGGAGACACTCTATGTCAGATTACAAAGGGGGGATTAGTATGTCTGAGGGGGGCACTCTATGTCAGATTTCTAACATTTTGTGCAGCATGGGGAACAACACCATTTTGTGTTAGCCTCATATACACTGCCTGACACCTCCAGCCTTCTTCCCTTGCCCAGGCAGTGGCCATGGGGATCTGTGGCTAACAGTGGGCAAGGGGAAAAGGCTGGTGAGGGTCAGACAGTGTACATGGGGATCTGTGGTTAACAGTGGTCAAGGGAACAAGTCTGGGGGCCAAGCAGTGTATATGGGTTTCTATGGCTACCATTGGGCACAGGAATAAGGCTGGGGGGCAATGTGTAGCCAGAAATCCCCACAGATTCTGCTGACCCCCAGTCTTGTTCCCCTGGGAGTGCACAACATGTATAATATATGATACATAGGTAAGGGGATAATTGTGTAGTGCTTGGTGTACTATTGCAACAGGGGTGAGCAATGCACATCCCTATAGCACTTAATGCCCATAGTACTGAAAGCATTCTTTCACTCCCCTACTGGCCAAGTAGGGAAGCAGAGAGAATGCTGTTAAACTTTAGAATTGTCGTAGTGTTGATGATGTGTGAGAGAGAAAATCCCTTCCACACCGACAAACAATTCACAGCCCTCCCTGTTTGTGATTGCTTGAGGGCTGTTCCTGCATAGGAAAGAACAGGGAGATCCAACGTTGCCAACTTCAGGTAAGTGAAGTTGAGACTGTGAACTCAGACAGCAGAGGCTGTTTAGTGAATGTGTCAAAGTGTCACATTGTTGTAGGATAATTTTTATGCTTGTGAACCATGCTCTGTGGAGATGGATAACACCACAAAGAACTAGCAGTAAGCGAGTTAATAGGACACGATGATAGGGATAATGGTCCTGAACAAATAATGGAACCCAATAGCTGTTAACTAAGGTTAATAGAAACACAACGGTGGTAAAACAGACTGAGACTGAGTCCCCTGGAATAGAACCCTAGGAAGGGTTGAAGACAGGGCTGCACAGGAGGTCAGAAAATATATATTATATAAAACAAGGTATAGGCAGTCCGAATGCAGAATATTGGATAATACAAGGTATAAGCAGATCTAAATGCAGAGTGTTGGATAATACAAGGCAAATGCAGTCCCAGTGCAGAGTATTGGATAATACAAGGTATATGCAGTCCCAGATGTAGAGTACTGGATAATATAAGTTATGTGCAGTCCCAATGCAGAGTATTGGATAATACAAGGTATAGGCAGTGCAGTCCCAAATGTAAGCTAGCACAAAATACTTGCTGTTAGATGGAACAGGAATCAAATCAAGAGCATGGGTCCTCAGAGAGCTGGGGGCTCCAGGACTACTGGTGAATCAAGGTAGGCAGAGATCAGAGGAGGTCTATGGGAAGGCCAACAGGTCAGGGCAGGCTGCATACAAGGATGGTGAAGAGGAAAGCCAATGGGTCAGGGCAGTCTGAGAACAGGATTGGTCAATAAGGAAAGCCAATGGGTTAGGGCAGGTTGAGAGCAGGTATGATCGAGTAGACAAGCCATTGGGTCAGATACTTGAATCAGCAATACAGAGTGGGAACGCTGAGAAGCAGGAAGTACACAGTACAACTAAGCGCCAAATAAACTGTGGCGCTTAGTTATGTAGTGAAGCCCGGCTCATGTCACGATGTGCGCGTGGCATCACGGTGCCCTGTGCACTCTCCCGGACCTCCGCAACTTGCCGACAGGAGAGGAGAGATAGCTGTTTCCTGCATCAGCATTGTTTCTGAATGAAACAATGCACAATTACCCCTGTGCATGCCACTAAGTTATAAAAAGATTCAGTGTTTGGACCCCTGTCTGCATGAGGCTAGAAATACGACCCTGGGGCCAAAGAGGTATGAATCACTCCACTCCCCCCCCCTCCTGTTCCTCCTCATGCACAGAGAGGTCCACACCTACTGGGATCCATAATTCTGGATCTTCCCCTATAAGGGACATCAATACCCCCAAATTCTCCTGGTCCTGAGCTTTCATAGAATTCCTTTTAAAATGTCTCTTCAATGTGAGTGAACGAATAAACTATTCAGATCTAAAAACAGTGGAAATTCCTCTGGACCCCTGCTCAGTACAAAATTGAGGCCTTTACTATTCACTGCAAATTCTGCATTGTTCAGTTGATGATCTGATAGGTTAAAGATGCCTTTATCCAAGAGCATCTGTGAGTCTATTATGACCCCCCCAACTATCTACAAATCCTACTCTATTTTGTCTAGTTCCCCCTCTAGATCCCCTTCTGTGTACTGGAGTTCTGGTGACAAACTGCTTTTTCTCTTCATTGGATTCCCCCTCCATTGGGGCCGAACCCCAAAAAATATTGTTTGATAGTGCTCTGTCTCTCTCTTCCCTCCTTATCTACTTGAGCATAGCTTGTGGAAGGGACTACCTCTGTCTCTTGCCCCAACTGAATTAGTTCACCCTCTCCTCCTGGTCTCCCCTCTTGGGGTGTCTCCGGGTTGAGGGGATCACACCTGTTGGTCAGTGTTACAGGGTTAACGCTTTTATCCTTTCACTGTGTGCCCTTCAAGTTAGGGTTAGGGACTACTCTATTGTGATGAACATCTACTTCTACTAAATTCTCTCCCCTTACCTCTCTCCTATGTGTATGGTCCTGATACCCTATTTTAGGGCTAACCGTGGAGTCCCTATGTGTGACAATATCTTGTGCTGGCAATATATCTCTATGTGTATTGTGAAATGTTTGTCTACCTCTGTTGTGCAGAACTCCTCCCATGTGTCTATTTTGTGTTGTATTAGTAGGGTTACCATACTGATGTGTCTCTTGTCTATAGTGATGACCCCACCCTGTGTAGATACCTTAAGACTTCCCCCTATATGTTTATTTTTATTATATGTCATTACCACATTATTAGTATAGTCTTCCAGGTCCATGGGGCGAACCTAATTTGTTTTCTCTCAAATAATTGCTGTTCAAATCATTCTCTTGTTAATCATATCATCCAGTTCCCTAAAAGCTGTAGTATTGCCAAGTAGTATAAGCTGTTTCCTTGTAGCTTCTGTTTTACTACTAATATCTTCTAATTTACCTTGTCTATATTGAATAACTCCTTTCATAAGGTTCATAGAGCATTGATCCAGAGTTTCAAACCACGTATCCCTGAACCCCTGGTCCACAAAGGTACATGCTTTGAAAATCCCGAGTCTCCTTGGAATAATCTTATGACCTAAGTATTTGGTCAGTAGTGCTATGTCAAACCAGTGCACTATCTCCTCCTTCAACAAGTCCTCTAATCTCAAAAATGTCTGCCTAATGGTAAAAGACTCCTCCCTGGGGCTTCTATCTACTTCCCCCATAGGGTGAATCTGTCTCTTAAAGCTATCTCTACATGTAAATCTGTCTAAAAATGTTTTAAAAGACATATCTCCTACTTCTTTAAATAAAATGCCTTCAACTAGGGATATATGAAAAAATAAAAATATAATATTATAATTGTTAAATAACTATAACACCAACCACGGCTGGACCTGCACCTAACCCACACAGATGACCAAAACAGAATTAAATATTTGCATGAAGATCAAACAGGTGCTCAAGTGGCTGATGCAAACAATAAAAAATAAAAAAAATGAAAAAAGTAGGAGGTATGTCCCTTTAAGAAGCTGCTACAATCCCCAGTAGACATAGATGTTCATCACAATAGAGTAATCCCTAACCCTAACTCGAAGGGCACACAGCGGATGGGTAAGGGTGTTAACCCTGTAACACTGACCAACAGGTATGATCCCCAGGGCTGGATTTACATCTCAGGAGCCTGTAGGTACAGAAATCTGAAGAGCAGCCCCCCCCCCCCCCGGTGACCTGAATTTCATTTTCCACATTTTTTTTTTAACTTTCTGTACCTCTGCAACTCTCTGGGCGCTTGGAAGCAGCCATTTGTGGGGTATGTTATATATCTCACAGCTGCCAGCTAGTCACTGTTCTCACCTTGACTTTCTTGGTGGGAAAGACTACCCATCTTGTAACAACACTGTTCACACATCTTTATATTTTGTGTTCACCTCTGTATTTATTGATTGTTTTACAACATATTTTCCAGGCCTGTCTGTCAAGATACTTAACTCTTTCAGTGCCATATGGCTGTGCAATTCATTGTAAAGCATGCTCAGAGGGTTAACATGAAAGGGAGACCTGGCCAAGTAGATGGAATAATGTCATCAGGAAATCTCTTACCGTTAACCCTTTGAGTTCCAGAGGGGTACACAATGCATTGCAAAATGTTGCGTGCCTCTCTGGGACTCAAAGAGTTAAAACTTTTTAAAGTGCCAGAGGTGTGATCAATCCTGTCAATGCACTGTAATAATGTAAGTGGCTAGCGGGATCATTACAAGTCTCATTCAATCAGAATGCAGGACATGTCACTGGCTGGCTGTGAGAAGTGAATGGGAGCGAGGTGTCTCATACGGCACTGGCTTACTTCGAGTCAAGCGGCCGCCAAGGGTTAGGAGTTGAAATAACCGTCCGTGCAGCTTCTTCTGTACAGACAGCTGAGCTCCTCGACTGTGGCTGTGTTGTTCTCATGGGCGGCGGGCTGCAGCGCTTCTGTCACTCACAGTCACTCAGGTGCAGCAGCTGTGACTGTGACAGAAGCGTTGTCTCCCGATCCAGCAGACGTCGACATGAAATATGAATGATAAGGCAAAGAATTAAAAAAAAAAAAAAAAAAAAAATGATCCTAATGACAGGCGCCCCTCTATGGGGTGCGCCTGTAGGCAGATGCCTACTCTGCCTTATTATAAATCCAGCCCTGATGATCCCCTCAATCCTGAGACACCCCAAGAGGGAAGACCAAGAGGAGAGGGTGAACTAATTCAGTTGGGGCAGGAGACAGAGGTAGTACCTTCCACAAGCTATGCTCAAGTAGTTAAGGAGGGAAGAGCGAGACAGAGCACTATTAAACAATATTTTTGGGGGTTCAGCCCCAATGGAGGGGGGAATCCAATGAAGAGAATAAGAAGTTTGTCACCAGAACTCCAGTACAAAGAAGGGGATGCAGAGGGGGCACTAGACAAAATAGAGTAGGATTTGTAGATAGTCGGAGGGGGTCATAATAGACTCACAGATGCTCTTGGATAAAGGCATCTTTAAGCTATCAGATCATCAGCTGAACAATGCAGAATTTGCAGTGATTAGTAAAGGCCTCACATTTGTACCGAGTACGGGTCCAGAGGAATTTCTACTGTTTTTAGATCTTAATAAGTTTATTCGTTCACTCACATTGAAGAGACATTTTAAAAGGAATTCTATGAAAGCTCAGGACCAGAAGATTTGGGGGTATTGATGTCCCTTTTAGGGGAAGATCCAGAATTAGGGATCCCAGTAGGTGTGGACCTCTCTGTGCATGAGGAGGAACAGGAGGGGGTTACGGGGGGAAGTGGAGTGATTCGTACCACTTTGGCCCCAAGGTTGTATTTCTATCCTCATGCAGACAGGGGTCCACACATTGAATCTTTTTATAACTTTATGCTTGCAGATTTTAAAAGAACATATAGGAATAACAGTATAAGTAGGAATCATTATCAACAGAATCTAAATAGAGAGGAATTCAGTGCACTCAAGAACCTGAAAAATAATTAATCCATACATATAACAGAGGCAGACAAGGGGGAGCAGTGGTAATTCTAAATAGGAGGGATTATGAAGAAGAGGCCAATAGGTTGTTGGCGGACTCCAATACATACATCAGATTGGAATATGATCCAACGGAGGAGTATCTTGGGTACCTGGTGGAGATGGTGGAGAGGGCCCATAGGGAAAACATCATAAATTTGAAAGAAAAACAATATTTGGTGGTTTGGCACCCTAGGATCCCTCATTTCTATTAGGTCCCCAAGATATATAAAACCCTCTTTAAGCCCCCAGGTACGCCTATTACAGCAGGAATAGGGAGTGTAACCTCTAGCCTATCTATATATTTGGATATTTTCCTGCAACAATATGTGGTGAAGTTGAGATCACATATTGAAGACACCAAACATATTTTGTAAAAGTTGCCGCAAACAGTGTGGAAGGAGACCTATATATGGGTAACAGTGGATGTGGTTTCACTGTACACAAATATAGATCACAAGAAGGGGTTGGAGGTGATGTCACATGTCCTGTCCCAAGATCCCAATCTCCCAGAAATACAGAGAAACTTCCTGTTAGAAGGGATAGAATATATACTTTAACATAACAATTTTATATTCGAGGGTCCCTTCTATAAACAAGTGAGAGGAGCTGCAATGGGGGCCAGTTTTGCCCACAGCTACACCAACCTCTACATGGGCTTCTGGGAAGAGGCCCATGTGTAGGGGGCGGGGCTAGGGATAAAGACTGGCCTTCTATGGGAGATATATCAACAATCTGATATTAATCTGGGATGGACAAGAGTCAGAATTAAAGGGTTTTCTAATGAACCTTGATAAGAATAATATGGGCCTTAGTTTTACCTATCAGCTGGATTATAAAACTGTAAACTATTTGGACCTCGCATTGTCTCATAATGAAACAAGTGTGGTCACAGAGACATACATTAAGGAAACAAGTGTCAACAGTTACCTTCATTAAACCAGTTGCCACAAACAGGGGTGGCTAAATAATATTCCTAGGGGTCAATTCCAGAGAGTGCATAGGAACTGCTCTAATACGGAGAGTTACCAGAAGCATTCTCTGGAATTGAAACAGAAGTTTGTAGATAAACAGTATCCTTTGGAAATCATAGATGGCTCCTTGAAAGAGGTGGGATCTATGGAACGCAAGGATTTGCTGAGTCAAAGTGAAGAGGGAGAAGAGAAAAGAAAAGATATGGGAAAAAACCCTGTTTTTGTCACGAAGTACAATGTAGCCCATAGAAGAATTACTAGTATATTAAACAAACATTGCTCACTGCTTAAAGCAGATCCGTACTTGGAGGATGACATTTCAAATAAATCACAAGTGATCTATAAAAGAAATAAGAGTCTTAAAAACATTTTGGGTAAAAACAAACCTTTGACGGAAAACTTGGAACTACATGTGGAAACTAAGGGATCATACAGATGCAGTTCCATGCGCTGTATTACATGTGAATACATGGGACATGAAATTAAGACATTTAAAGATAGCAAAAATAATAGCTATGATATCAGCTATCACATGTGATACAGTGTATGTGGTATACTGTATAAAGTGTCCATGTGAACGGTGTTATATAGGTAGAACTAAGAGGCGATTGAAAGGTTCTTAGAGCACTGGAGAAGTATATTAAGGGGTGATGAGAAATATCCCCTGAGCAAGCACTATAGGGATAAACATGATAGAAAACTGGGACTCACTTCTGTTTTACCTCTGGAACATATACCCCCAAATGTCTTAGGGGGAGATAGATTTAGGGCATTGTGTAACAGAGAGTACTATTGGATATATATATGTGACACCCTGAAACCTAATGGAGACAATGATAAGCTGGATACATATACATTTATTTAGAGCAGGTTAAACTGCTCCTGTGAAACTTTAGTAGGCAAGGGCATTACTTAGAGCTGTTTTCTGGGAGCATCTATTTTGGGATTAGTTTTGGGGGGGAGGGCTACGCAATTCAGTGCACCATTTTATTACCTTTCCTCTTTCTCCATATACCTCCTTCGGTCCCAGCTACATTGGCAGGGATAGGTAGGGTTAATTGGTCACATTTGTTGCCCGTTCATGGCTTTTTATGTAAAATAGACTTTTTATGTAAAATAGATTTTTATATCTAACTGTTAATATATCTATATAGATATTGATTATTCCAGAGTTGAATATGTTAATCTATGTGAGTTATTAGGGATATATAGGATATATTATTCTTTATAACTTTTTACATTTTTTATTCAATGTTATGTACAACTCTGGAATACTTAATGTTTAGGGAGCACACAAGCACTGTTAATTAGCATATACCAATATATGTGACACATGGTTCAAGGGTTAAAAATGTGGAGCATTCCAGCTGAAATAAATGGACTGACGAAATAAGTACCAAGTGTGGACTATAATTACAAGGAGTTTGGCGTGGATTCTTTATCCCTGAGAAAGTTCCCAGGAGGCAGGAAACTAGTTGGGTAAGACTTTTAAACAGCTTATTGAATCAAGTTCCTGGGTAGCTGTTATTGCTGTCAAAGCCTTGGAGCTCACGGAACCTGGGAGCGGCAGTCAAATCCCTCAGACTGCAACAAGTGAATTGGAGCTATCATCAATAACATCTGATAGATATCTTCCCACGCTCTGCCCGCATAGAGCTGCACACGTTTAGACGTATAGGATGGGGTAACTCTGGAACAC
This sequence comes from Rhinophrynus dorsalis, assembly GCA_037306005.1. Taxonomy (NCBI): domain Eukaryota; kingdom Metazoa; phylum Chordata; class Amphibia; order Anura; family Rhinophrynidae; genus Rhinophrynus; species Rhinophrynus dorsalis. Next base: position 444,246,857 of record CM074722.1, on the reverse strand, counting down.
ATACACCCGGTGAGACTTGGATAGCCGCCAAATCTATTCATCTAGCGTCCGTCGCCGGAGAGGCACCCTGAAACAGAGAACGATATAGAGAATCCATCGGTGCAAAAGATCTATTACTATAGACGGGGGAGCGGTTTGTTTGGAGGGTACAGCTATCAGTCTATGGGAGAGGTAACAACAGGACAGCCTCACAGACTTTTGTTACACACAACCGGGCGCTTATGCATTAAAGCTGGTATATATTTTTAATCACAATAGAGTGGTACCACTATAACATAGAATTTATTCATTTTTACTCATTAATTAATCTATGTGTATATGCTATATATATTGTAATATAGGAATTAAACATTTTTATTTTTCATATATCGTGCTATTGTGTGCTTACAGGTATAGGAAGGAGGTCTCTATTTTGCATTGTGTTATTTATATTATATTCTTAGCGCTCTCCTTTGTTTTTAATAGTTTGTTGGAAGTTTAGATTGCTCTCACACCAGTCTGGGGATTGTAGCAGCTTCTTAAAGGGACATACCTCCTACTTTTTTCAGTTTTTTATTGTTTGCATCAGCCACTTGAGCTCCTATTTGATCTCCATGCAAATATTTTGTTCTAAGTAGACAACTGATATCGCTTTTGATGTCTGTTACAACCTTAGTAAAACATCAACACAACTTACTAGAAAACACAATGCTCATCCTAAGGTTTCAATGTGTGTGCTACACATTGAAACTTAGGACGATCATTGGGTTCTCCAGGAAGTTAGGCTTGATTCTAACTCTTATTGTGAAACTGACTTACTGGAGAACTCAGTGCTCCCCATAGGATTTCATTGTGTAGCACACACTGAAATCCTGGGGTGACCTTTAGGTTCTCCAGTATGTCAGTTTCACAATAAGAGTTAGAATCACACATATCTGACTGCATGTACTATCATCTATCCTGCTTGTTAGTTCCCAGCTAAGTCACATAGATGTTTGGTTAACCCTCTAAATCACAATTGATGCAGATGAATGTTCAGTGTTACACCAGTTGATGTGCTAAGGGGTATGTTTTGTTGTTCAAATTCAAAACACATCATGGCCATATAACACTGTCATGTTATATGGCTCCAGGGATGGATTGCCAGTTGAATTTGTACAACGGTGTGTGTGTGACATCCCACAAACATGTTACCTAGGCAAAATTTGCGTTCACTGCATTGCTTGGCAATGCATTGGAGACAACTCTGCCACCCAATCTATCACTAAACACAAAGAATATCAGACAGGTTACAAAAGCACTATTTTTTTTTAATTTACGGGGAAAATTAGAACTTGGGCTGTTTATTTTTTTTTTTTTTTGGGGGGGGACCTTTGACTGGGTGCCAGATGTTGATGCCCTGGCTGAGTCCTGGTCACCCTTTGCACCCTAGGTGTAGCTTCAGGGGTCACACTGGAGGAGTGGTGGGTGCAGTGGACCCCTCTGTCGACCGCAGCTCCCTCTCCACACGCAGGTTCTCCCTGAGGTTTTGGTCTCTAACCTCCACCAGCAGCTGCCGCATCAGGTCCATCATCCCTGTTTGGTACTGATGGACTTGTGTGTTCAGTACCGTGAGCTCTAACTCCAGGGCATGTATCCTCGCCTCAATTCTTGAGGTGTTTTACAGGATTCCCTTCTGTGCCTTGTGATGTTTGTGTTGTTCCTGTGGCATCCCGGGAGTAGCCTCCTCTGTAGCAGCAGGCACTCCGCCTCCATCCCCCTGATGCTTGAAATGCTGGAGGTAGATGTGCCTGATGACTCTGCTGGTGGAGTTGCTGCTGATGGAGTGTCTGCTGCTGAGTCTGCTGCTGAGTCTGCTGCTGCTGAATCTGCTGGCGGGGACGTGTCAGCTGGCAGTGCTGAGTCTGCTGCTGCGGAGTCTGCTGGCGGGGCTGTGTCTGCTGGCGGGGCTGCGTCTGCTGGCGGGTCTGAGTCTGCTGCTGCTGAGTCTCCTGGCGGTGATGAGTCTGCTGCTGCTGAGTCTGCTGGTGGGGTTGTGTCTCTGGTGAAGTGGCTGCTGCAGATGAGGGGTGTGTGCCCACCACATCAGTGGACTCAGAGCTGCCAAATTATGTCTGTGGTGGTGCTGGTGGGGTAAAGTGTTCCCTCGGTATAGGGTGCTGGGGCTCCCCAATCAGTGATAAAAATTTGGATGTGCACCAATACTTTGTATATTTGCGTTTAGCTATTTTGGTCAAAATTGGTTGCACTCCAGCAATTTTAAATGTGTTTTTATCTTTGGGTGTGCTTTCCAAAACCTGGACTGGAGCTCCCCAATCAGGCCCAGGTGTTAGTAATCCAGTGGCCAAGGGTCATACCTTGGCCACTGGTAGGTGCTTGTCCCCCACCTGGGATCATACCTGGGGCCATGTTGGGGAGCCATGCAGGAGGGTAGGTCCATCTGGTGGGAATATGGCCCATATTGGGTGGTGGCCATTGCCCAGGGCAGCCACTGCCTCCCTGGTGGTGGTGCTGCTGCTGCTGGAGCGTAGTAGCATGTGGAGGTGGTGGGATGCATCCATCTGTCCTCATGTTGCATCCAGTCACTGTATTGTGGTGGTGCAGCAGGTGTTGTTGCAGGTAGAGCAACCAGTGTTGGAGCAGGCAGTGTTGGTGCAGCCAGTGTTGGAGCAGACAGTGTTGGAGGAGCCAGTGTTGGAGCAGGCAGTGTTGGAGGAGCCAGTGTTGGTGTTGGCAGTTTTGGAGCAACCAGTGTTGGAGCAGCCAGTGTTGGAGCAGCCAGTGTTGGAGCAGCCAGTATTGGAGGAGCCAGTGTTGGAGCAGGTGTGGATGGTGGGTACAGTGACCACCGGGTGGTCCCCTCCTCTTTATACTCCTCACTGGGTGGTGATTCTGCCCCCTCCATGGGCTCCTGCTGTGCTGGAGGCCCGTAAGGTGTGTGGATAAATGAAATGGTGTGATTAGTAAACGTAGCAATGATAGGATTAACGGGCTAGTAATGGTTGATTACTAACCATTACTATCCTGTACAAGGTACACAGAAAGAAGTATGGTCTGATACCTATGTGGATATGTACCTTTCGTGTGGGTACAGATATATCTTTACAAGATATGAACCTAGAGATCAGTTCAGTAAGTGTGATGGCCTTACTGGCTATATGTGTGCAACCATCAAAACCTAACTTTTTTTGATATCTTCAATGAACACATACCTAGTATATCCCACCTTACTTATATGGGATATACTAGGTATGTTTTTATTTATGATATCAATATAAGTTAGGTTTTGATGGTTGCACATATATAACCAGTAAGGCAATCACATGTACTGAACTGATCTCTGGGTTCATATCTTGTTAGGATATATTTGTACCCATATGAAAGATACATATCCACATAGGTATCAGACCATTTTTCTTTGTGTACATATCTTTTCTTAACAGATCTGCAGTACGATTCAACTGTTATTCATCCCTATCTTATTAGTTTATCCTGTACAGTACAAGATATTTAGGTAGTTTACATGTGACTCTCTGGTTGTCATAATGGTATCCTATGCATTGCATTGCAATGCATGGGATACCACCCTGGCAATCACAGATTGATGAACTTGACAGAATCCAGTCCATGAGGTCTGTTCCAGTTCAGTCCTGAAGGCCAACAATCAGGTCAGTAGTGAAGGATATCTTTGTTTAAGGCCTTTTTTTTCGGGATGAGCCCATCCATCCCTCTGAGTGAGCCAGCTGTACTCAGAGATATCCATCATTCATGGCCTGTTGGTGACCAAACTACAATGGTTAATATTTGTTTCCCATGTGTACCCTGCAAATAGTGGTTGGTGTCCCAACCATCCATGGCATCACCACTCCAGAGGATCCATGTGGGAATCAACTGTGAGATATGTAATTTCAAGTTAGAGTAAATGATTGCATACACAACCCAAAGGCCTGCTTGTTTGTCCTTTAATTCCGGGGAATTATTTTAGGCCTGTGTGTTGCACATACACCCAGTTATTCTCAGTGGCACTGTGATGTGTGACCTGATCATTCTTCTTTGTGAGTCAGTGAGCAGTGATGAAGACCTACTGAATTGAAAATTATGATGACTTCCCCAGTGATCTCATTTCCTCATTTCCAATGTTTTCTATGGAGTCTACAATGAGATTTAGCAACTTGAATCATGTTATTGAATAGTCTTCATAGACTAACATGGGGATTGGTGAAGTGAGGGTATGTAAGGGTTAATTTCTCTCCATCATCTCTTTTTCACTGCTTAGTGAATGTCCCCAGTGTAGCATGTAATCGTTACCCTATCGACTTGTGTTCTTATTATTGGTTAACCCTTTGAGTATCGGAGGGGTTGCCAAAGCATTGTTGATCCCTCTAGAACGCAAGGAGTTTTGTGCTGGGTTCACTGTGGGTACATGGGTGACATCGTGTAGGAACAGTTATGATGCTTATCAGACAACACTTTTATAAGCATGGTTTGTGTGGATTGTGTGTGATCAGCACAGCAACATGAGGGTTGACCTGGGATCTGGACAGGTTTGGGCCTGTTTGAACCACGCCATTTGTCCTTGTATTGTGTACTGTTTTAACCCTCATGGTGCTGTGTTGATGCAGTTGTGTGGATGCTTGAGGGGCATATGCTGAGATGTGACTATGTTTGTGTAATGGTTGCATGGGTTGATGTGGTGTGTGGTTATGTGATGATGCACTTACTGGTAGTGTGGAGGCTCCTCTCTTTCCCAGTGTCAGATCCTCCAGGGACTCCCTTAATGAGTGCAGAGGACAGGATCTGAAGCACCATCTCCTCCCATCTGCAGAAGGTGATAGGGACAGGTGGCCCACCTCCGGTGCCTCGGGCCTGCTTGGCGATTTCAGCCAACTTTTTCTTCACCACCCTCCTGCAGTCATCCCATTATTTCCTTGTGGACTCCACATCCCGTCTGCATCTGGACACTGCGTTCACCCAGCTGAATATCTGGTTCCAGACGGCCTTCCTTCTCGCTGACAGGCCAGGGACCTTCTCCCTCGGGTACAGGATGCTCTCCCTCTCCAAGACAGCCTCCACGAGAGCCCTGTTCTCCTCTTCAGAGTAGCGAGGATCCCTGATTCTCTCTTCCTCAGCTCCGGCCTGAGAGGAGTCAGAACCAGAGTGTCCTGCCTGTGCTGCTCCTGTCTGTGAGTGGTGGTCCCCAGCAGGTACCCTTCGCCCCACTGCAGGTTCTGTCCCTGCCCTCCGTGTGCCTGCTCTTCTGGGCCGGCTCCCCCTCCACCCTGCAGATCTCTCTCTCCCACCCCTAATCTGCTCAGGGATGCCCTCCTGACCTTTCTCCTCCTCTTCCACTACTCTCCACATCCCTATCGCCTGTCCTCCTCTCCTCACCATCATTCACCCACTCACACCCAGGCACTCCCACGGGCCCTCACAGACACACTCGATCCCATGCACTCTCTGTCACACTCTTTCACTCACAGATTCACACTGTAAAAATAAAATGTAAGAAATGTCTAAAGTGTTATAAACAAAAAAAGACTATGTGTATGTATGTGTATGTGTATGTGTTTGTATGGGTGTATGTGATATCTGCAAAAGTGTGATATGTGTCGAATTATGTGCAATACTCTCCTCTCTCCAAAATCTCCTTCTACCTCCAATGTAAGCTCCTCTCTCCCTCGCTCTCAATGCTATCCTCTGCTCCTGGGTCCTGTGATCTAACTCGCCAAAACTCGAAACACAGACAAGGTGTGACTGTTATTTTTGGGTATATATAGGTGTATTTGAACATTTTTGATACTTTGGGGCCTTCGGATTGGCTGTAGGTTTGAATTTTGTTTGTGCATCTATCAGGGTTGCTACACAACATCGGCCGTTATGTTACATTTTGACTTAAGTTGTGTTTTAAAGGGTGATTAGGAGGCATGGTGATGCCAAAAAAGGTGTGACGCAGGTTTTTGTGTTACGTGTTTTTGTTGTGCCTACACTTGTTAGCTATTCTTGTAGACTTTTAAATTCGCTGTAAATCATGTTATTTGCGGCCGATGTGCCTTTTTTACTTAGCGGCTGTTTTAACGTCTGCCTTTAAATCTACCCCAAAAGGAGCTGATAGAAGAATGACATTGGCTGATCATAAGTGCTGGGATAGGGTATAGAGGGAGATCAGAGTGTAAATGAAGGAAGGGGTATTGTAGAGAAGGGTTTTGAATGAGAGAATTATTTTCTTTTATATACATTTTTCCATTATATATTCAATATATTTTTATACGTTTCTGTTTCTGTTGGTACTTTTTTCTCATTAGGTCTGATCCAATTGTTAGTTCAGTCTACATTTCTGATTTAATTGTGATGTTTATAGCCTTAATATTTTTATATGTTTTTATTAGATTTTATATGTGATAATGTTGATGAAATCAGAATGTAAATTTGCTTTTTTTTCTTCAATACTGCAGTCAAATATATTGATAGATAAGTGTGGTCTCCTTGGATATTGGTATACATGAATTAAAGGGATAGTACTGTTTCACAAAAACAGCAGCTCCAATTAATCTTCATAGTATTTGAGCCATAGAGAGTGCTATTTCAATACTCTCAGTTGTAGTTCAAGAGTAATTGAATGATAAAGTTTCCCTCTCCTTCCCATTTTACCTAGGGTAAGCCACCTCCCCTCAGATGTGGAATTAAACAATGAAAACCCTGCCCCCCTTGACAGGTTTTTCCCTAATGCTAATTGAAGATTGTCCCTCTCTGCGATCCACCTGGACACCACCTTTCTGATCTGAGGTGAGCAGTGTTACATTAGTAAAAGGGGAGAGAGGGGGATGCTTTATCATTCAATTACTCTTGAACTACAACTCTGACAGTACTGAAATAACACTCTCCATGGCCCAAATATTATGAAGATTAATTGGAGCTGCTTTTATTGTGAAACATTACTATCCCTTTAACTATTGCACAATTATTGTTGTTTTATTTTTTTACTTCTACTTATGTACTAATCATTTATTTAGTGTCATCATTTTTGATTATTCAGATGCCAGTTAGACATTTGGTCATTTTGTGGCCATGTGCCCGACTTGCACCGGGAGAGACAATTTTATGATGTAAACTGTTGAAGGTCTTCTCCATCCATTGGCAACTATTATGAAATGGCTTAGCCATCATTTGGTGCCATTATATTTGACTCTTCATATGCTGGCTTGAGAGTTGGATGTTTGATGATGGTATGCCAGCTGGCATTTCCTTAACGGTGGAGTGCCGTCCTGCCATCTGTGGGGTTAAACATTTTTTTTTAGACTTTTATTGTAATATCTGAAAATGTACATTCAAATAAAAACATATCAGATCACAAAGTGGATATCAAAACATAAGGCAAAGCAGACAGTCAAGTGCAAATGTATAAATTGAGAATCCCTGAAGTATTTTCCCAGGAAAACATTAACATTGCCATCAATAAACTGTTCAAACAGAATATTACCTAGAGAGTTCAATATAGAGGCTCTCAAGCTCAAAAATAAGAGGTCAAAAGCAAAGAAGAGAAATGAGGAGAGTCCAGACAAAGCAGGCAGAACTAGCAGAGAGAGAGAGAGAAGTAAAGAAAAAGAGGTAAAGGAAGCAAAGAGAAGCAAAAAAAGGGGGGGGGGGTTAGCCAGACCGCTGCACCTCATCTCAGAGCCATGAGTGACACGTGGGACAGCCACGTCAAAAGGATCTAGGAAGCGTAGACAGAGGCATTCCAAGAGGACCAAATCTCCCTGTAGGATTGTAAGCGAGATAGACACCAGGCATGGAGTCTCTCCATGGTACTGAATCTGTTCACTCTCTCCATCCATGCTTCCAGAGGAGGGGCACCCTGTGTCCTCCAATGAGAGGAGATGGTCAACCTAGCGGCTGTAAGCATGATGGGTAGAAGAGGAAATTTCTTGAGAGTGAGAAGAGAATGAAAGGAGAACAAACATAGAAGAGGATCGACAGGAGCTGAAACACCGCATATCTCCCCTATCTTCCCCAAAATCTGTCCCCAGTAAGCGCTGATCCTAGTGAAAGTCCACCAAATATGGGACATGGTGCCGCCAGTCTCCCCGCACCTCCAACAAATGTCGGGTATCCCCGGCGACATTCTAGATAGCCTATGAGGCGTTATGTACCAGCAAGTAATCAATTTATAAAATCCCTCTTAAGAGGGAGTATCTTTTGGTAGATGTCGGGCTGATCTAAATAACGCAAACCAAGTCTGCGGTTCCACCAGAGAGGGGGCCTGAAGATCCTCAGCCCACACTGTGATAAAATTTGGAGTCGTCCGAGAACCGTGGTCCAATAGAAGCCGATACAACTTAGATATCGTGTGTCGACTATTTTCAGGCGAGGTAAGGAAGGATTTGATCAGTGTCGAAGGGCGAGAAGGGGAACCCTGTTTGGTGATCATAGCAAGATAGTGACTAGTGTTGAGCGAGCGTGCTCGGCCGATGCTCGGATCGGCTCGAGCATCGCTCTGCTCGGCACATGGCGGTACTCGTACGAGTACCGCCATGTGCTCGCCCGACAAGCTCGGGTGAAGAGGATCTGTGCCGGAAGAGGCACAGATCCGAAGAAGCTCCGCTGGACCACCAGGGAATGGAGGTACGGGGGCATTGCGGAGATGAAGGGGGCATTGCGGACATGAAGGGGGACATTGTGGAAGAGGGGCATAGACTCTATGCCCCTCTTCCACAATGTCCCCCTTCATCTCCGCTATGCCCGTCTTACACAATGTCCCCCTTCATGTCCGCTATGCCCCTCTTCCACAATGTCCCCCTTCATCTCCTCTATGCCATAGAGGAGATGAAGGGGGACATTGTGGAAGAGGGGCATAGCGGAGATGAAGGGGGACATTGTGGAAGAGGGGCATAGAGTCTATGCCCGTCTTCCACAATGTCCCCCTTCATCTCCGCTATGCCCCTCTTCCACAATGTCCCCCTTCATCTCCTCTATGGCATAGAGGAGATGAAGGGGGACATTGTGGAAGAGGGGCATAGCGGACATGAAGGGGGACATTGACCAGGCACCCTCCGCTCATCAGAGCAGGGGGTGCCTGGTTTGATGCTCGAGTGCTCCCATTGTATTCAATGGGGCTCGGGTGCTCGGCCGAGCACTCGAGCAGCAGGGGGTGCTCGGTCAGAGCACCCGAGCACCCGAGCATCACGGTGCTCGCTCATCACTAATAGTGACGAATCTACAAGAACCTCCACATTTCCGTTCTTGGGAGATTGAAGGTTCGAGAGAGAGAGTTAAAATCCCTGTGAGCCAAAGCGTCAAGAAGCTTCGATATGGAAGTCAAATCTAAAGCTTCCCATCTCCGGAAAGCACCTCTCTCCACACCAGGAGGGAACTGTGGATTACCACAAATGTTCAGGATAGGTGACGGGAACGGGGCCCAAGCTTCCAACCCATTGAGAGAATGCCAAGTCTGAAGGACTGCCCCCAATATTGGAGACCTCAGCAGTGCTATCGGCAAGGAGGTCCTGGGTACCAAGAGCAGTTGTAACAGTGAAAGACCCAGATGATCCAACATTTCCACCCGTAGCCAGTCAGCTGAGATCTGAGATCTGCAGCACAGTCTACGAGCTTAGCGAGAAGTGATGCTATATGATAAGTCTTAAAATCAGGCAAACCCAGACCTCCGAAGGCTCTGGATCGCCAAAGGATACCTAATCTACAATGAGGCCGTTTATTGTCCCACACAAATTGCATGACTCAAGCTTGTAGAGTTTTGAAGAAAGAGAAGGGAATCAAAATAGGAAGAGCCTGGAGTAGATACAAGATTTTAGGTAGCAATATCATCTTGACAATGTTCATCCAACCAAACCACGAGATAAACGGATTTCTCCAGCCGCGAAGTTCAGAGTCAAGGCACCGCAGCATAGGCAAGTCAAGTTTAGTAAAGATCGACAAGCCCTTCAATCTGTCAAACAATTCGGTAATAAGTGGAATCGTATAGGCATTCTTGGGCATAAGCTTGTTCAGCCCACGATAGTCAATGCATGGCCTAAGTTCACCACTTTTCTTTTTCACAAAGAAAAATCCGGCACCTGCCGGAGAAGTAGATTTCCGAATGATACCCCTCTCAAGGGCATCAGCAATATAGTCCTCCATAGCTTTATTCTCCTCACAGGACAGTGGGTAAGTGCGCCCCCTGGGAGGCACCGAACCAGGAGGCAAATCAATGGCGCAATCATACGCCCTATGCTCAGGCAATGCGCTGGCCTCTCCTTTACTAAACACGTCACTGAATTGTTCGTATTCAGCTGGCACAGTCGGAGAGGTACACATAATCTTGACAGGTAAGGAGAGACAGTTCTTATTACAGTATTCTGACCAGGAGTTAACCTCACATCTCTGCCAGTCAAATTGGGGATTATGTACCTGTAGCCATGGGAACCCCAAAATAACTGAATGGTGCGGGGAACGAATGATTTGAAATCGTATCTGCTCTTTGTGACAAGCCCCTACTGTCATTGTCACTGGAATAGTTTCAAGCGTAATAAATGCCGGCTCCAGGGGTCTGCCATCGATGGCCTCAATTGCAACCGGAGAGTCCTTTTTACATAAAGGAATGCCTTGCAGGTTGGCAAATGACTGGTCCATGAAATATCCTGCTGCCCCGGAGTCCACCAATGCGAGGACCTCGATAACCTTGTCCACCCAAGCGAAGACCACCTGAATGGTGGGTTTAGTGGTGCTAGAATCTAGGGACTGTTCTACACCACCTAGGGCCTGTCCCCCAAGGTACCCTAGGTGCGTTCGTTTCCCAGCCGAACTGGACAATTGCGCAACAGATGCCCTGCTTTGCCACAATAAAGGCATAGACCTTGCCTCTTACGATATAATCTCTCCTCTTTAGAGAGCCTAGTGAACCCCAATTGCATAGGTTCAGAATTATCGATTGGTCGCTCAGGAAGAACGGGTGGTGTGGGTGGGTTAAGGAAGCTGGTCTGGCCATAGTCTTTTGCTTTTGCCCTTTTAGCCAACCGTCTCTCTCGGATGCGAGAGTCTATTAATAAGACATAATCGATATATTCATCCAGATCACTGGGTACATCACGAGCGGCTATCTCATCCTTAATTTGTTCGGAGAGACCCTGAGTAAAGGCAGCCAGTAAGGCCTCATCGTTCCAGCCCACCTCTGCTGCCAAGGTCCTGAATTCAATGGCATAATCGCCCAGTGTGCGTTTGCCCTGCTGAATTTCCATCAGCCTTTTGGCAGCAGAGGCAGCCCTGCCAGGAACCTCAAACACTCGTCTGAACTTTCTGACGAATTCTCTAAAGTTCAGAGTGCAGGGTCTAGCATTTTCCCACAAAGGATTCGCCCATGCCAATGCCTTGCCAGTCAACAGAGATATCATAAGACCGACCTTGCTACGGTCGTTAGGAAATGCCTGGGGTGCCAACTCCAAAAATATCTCTAGTTGATTAATAAATCCCCTGCAAAGGGAAGGTTCGCCATCATACCTTAACGGTAGCGGTGCGGATGCCGTTAGCCCTTTCGAATTAGCTGATGGGACTATGGACTGATTATCCGGTGTCAGGACTGGGGTGACCACCGGATTAGGACTAGGCTTGTCCAAATGTACTGTACGTTCGAGTAACGTCTGTAAAGCCAGTGCCAATTGGTCCATGCGCTGCTCATGAACATCCATTCTCCAATGGATGTTCTGTGTTTGACTTTCACCCTTACCGTCTGAGGTCATGGCCCTTTCGTACTGTCACGGTTTTTTAAGACTCTCAGACCAGTGTGTGAATAAGAACACAATTTTATTAAAAATAAAATAAGGCAATAACACGCCCTCTAGTGGCGGTAGATATACACCAGTGGTAATTATATATATAGATACGATGGTAAATGCATAAATGACTTGTAAGTACAATTACACAGCAGTAGAGTAGCATATACCCCCAAGGGGTTAAGTCCTTGATAACAGTCAGTCTCAGATGTGGATGTTTGGAACGCCCAGGGTGTTATAAGGCTGTGCTGGAGACCAAGACTATCACCGGCTGGATACTGGACTGCCTCGCCACGATGTTCAGTAAGAAGAAGCACAAGAGTCCACGTAGCCCCCTCGGGCGTACCTACTGGAACTGCTTCAACTAGTGCAAGTGCAAAAGGCCCCCACGGGCGTGATTGGAACCGGCCTTCAATGCGAGAGTTGCCAAGCCTCCTCAGACTTAACCGGACAACGGGATAACATACGCTAGAGCCGACAGCCCCCACGGGCGTAATACCGGAATACGAATGCTGACGCCTGTGCCTGCCACCACTCGGTAAAGCGGAATTGCTCAATGAACAAGAGAGAGTCTTAGGCGCCCAACCGGCCAAACGGATGTGAATACTCTGCAAGGATGTGTGGAGCTGCCGACGGAGAGCGGCCAACTCAGCAGTAGTATCACCGAGAAAGAGACTCTTACAGGAGTAGCGAGAGAGTGAAACCCAGGCGGCACTGCTAGGGTTAATTAGCACTTTTACTCAAGGCTTTTCATCGGTATAGCAAGGCTCTGCAGTCTGAAGGAGGCGCGTATACGCACAACTCTGCAAGGAAAATACACTGCACAGATCGGAGTACACCAGGCAAGGCAGTCACACCAAAAGCTGGAACAGAAGATAGAAATGTCGCGGCGGCGACAACTGGAACACAGGTCACTGTAGAAGCAGGAGTCGGTCTTCGGAGCGGGAAGTCAGCCAGGCCGGGTCGGAGCACGTAGAAGGCAGTCATACAAGCCGGGTCGTACACAAGCAGGAACGTCAGCCAAACCGGGTCAGGATCCAAGGGTGGTAGTCAGACGGGCCGGGTCATACACGAGCAGGAACACAGGAGAATAGTCAAGGCAAGCCGAGTCGGTACACAGGAATCCGGAACACAGAAACACAGCAACAGTATAACTGGCACAGAAACACCACGAAAGGGCGACTGACAGCTGTGCTAGCCAGGTATAAAAAGGTCACCAGGGGGCGGGCCAAACCAACACAGCAAATCAGTATCTGCCATAGATGAGACTGACAGGAATCACAGGCACTGTGATACCCAGGGACTCCACAAGACAAAGTTCCCAGCAATGAATACACTTCCCACTGCTATTTAACTGTGACATGACACACCAGTGTATACTGCATGCCACCTTCACCCTTTGAGTGAAAGAGGGGTGCACAACGCATTGCAAACCCCTCTGGCATTCAAAGAATTAACATGCTGGTATAAAGATCCTTTTATTTTCTGCTTTCCATTTGCTCAACCCAAACACACAGGCATAATGCTGCAATTCTGGCCCAAATAAAGGAGAAATAAAATATAACATTGATGTAATGGCATACTTCCCAAGTGTCCCTCTTTAGGAGGGACAGTACCTTTTCCAGATCCAAATTCCATGGCTCCTCTTTTTTACCCTTTTGTCACTCTTATATGGAGAGTGCAATAAGTAGTGTATCACATTGCTCCACAGCAATAAAAGTCACATAAATGTGTAGTTAATCTTCAATATATGTGTTTCTAAATTAGTCTGTGTAAATAAAATATTTTACTCTTTCTGCAAATAATTTATTCAGTTACAAAATAGGTATCAATAGGTTTAAACCCTTATACACTCTTAACTTGCAGGTAAGTAATGTACAAGAGAGGGAAGGATGCCGGACGCCTATGCTACTCAAACAGTTAACCCTTGGAGTACCACAGGGATATGCAATGCATTGCTTTGTAATAGGTTCACAAACCCTCTACCACTCAAACGGTTAAAGGGGTAGTAATGTTTCATAATAAAAGCACCTCGAATTAATATTCATAGTATTTGGGCCATGTAGAGTGTTATTTCAGTACTGTCAGAGGTGTAGTTCAAGTGTAATTGAATGATAAAGTGTCCCCCTCCCGCCCCTTTTACCTAGTGTAAGCCACCTCCCCTCAGATTTGGAATCTGGTCCACAGACCAAGCGGCTCACAGCACGGGACAATCTTCTTACTGTGAGAACAATGAAAGCCCTGCCCCCATTGACAAGTTTTTCAGGTTTTTGCCTTATGTTAATTGAAGATTGTCCCTCTCTGCAATCCACTTGGACACCGCCCTGCTGCTCTGAGCTTAGCAGTGTTACATCAGTAAAAGGGGCGGGAGGGGGATACTTTATCATTCAATTACTCTTGAAATAAAACTCTGACAGTACTGAAATAACACTATCCATGGCCCAAATACTATGAAGATTAATTGGAGCTGCTTTTATTATGAAACATTACTAGCCCTTTAAAGGGATAGTAATACTTCTATTAAAGTTTAACTCTGACTCTTCTTTATTTATTTATTTATTTTACATGTACTACTAAATTCCATCACTTAAAATGATATTCAAGTCAAAAGGATCCCCCACTTCCCCTTTCCCTGCATCACTCAGCCTCTCAGTCTGTTCTGGATGGAGCACGGAAAGGGACACTCTTCACTAAGCAAAAGGAAAATCCTGCCCTTGTTCATCAAGGTGTTCATTATAGTTACTGAATGAAGATTGTCCCTTGCTGCATCCGTCAGGTCCAATGACTGGATTCCACATCTAATGGATGCAGCCAGACGGGGCAGTTTGAATACAGTTTTAACTATAACACGAAGACTCAGAAATAAACTTTAATAGAAATATTTCTATCCTTTTAAAATATATATTCTTGACTTTTTCCAGTTTGACCATGTTGGGTTTTTTGGAGCTTTTTTTTTTTTTTTTTTACATGGACAGTGGATGCCCAGGAGGATCCCTGTTCTTTCCTCAACTCCCAGACGCCCAGCACGCCCTCTCCACGACTGATACCCCTGCCAGCCCCTAGGCTCAAGCCTGTTTCCTCAGAATCAACAGCGGCTTCTTCCTCCTGCACTGGATCCGGACATTGCGAGGCACATTGTGGGGAGGAGTGTCTCTGCTGTATCAGGGCCAATAACGTAGGGCGATGAATCTAAATTATTTATGTCACTGGGACACCTTCTTTATACATTAACAGCACTCTATTTAATCCTTTGAGTGCCAGAGAGTTAACTAATGCATTGCACTACAGCGCATAGGATGCCTTGCCAGCACTCAAAGGGTTAACTCTGTCGTGACACACCACTGTATACTGCATGGCACTCTATGGCTTAACATGCTGGTATAAGTCTCTCTCTCAAATAATCTTTTATTTTCTGCTTTCCACTTCTACACGCCAAACATACAGAGACATAATATTGTTTTGCCGAAAATTAGGATATCAACAACTATTGCAGTTACACCATTTAACCCTTCATAGGTTTTGTCAATCTTACGCTTGAAATCGTCTTGGGCAGAGACTAATCCGAAAGGAAGGCGTTAAATTTGTCACACCTGAAAACAGTGTTAAAAGTGGTCAGTTTGAATGATTCTTCAGTAAGTTTTATGGCCCAATTTCCCGATCTGGCATGTAGGACACTAAAATATTGCTCTCCTGCCAGCTTGGGTGTGACATCCTCAAGTGTAGACAAAGGGTAGTGGGGCCGCTTAATTGCTTTATGAGGTCTCTAGGATCTAAGCATACTCATAAATTGCCTGTACGTGTTTTTTTTTTGCAATAACGATGGAATTAACCCAATCAGTAAGTTCTGTGACTTGACTAATAATGCCTAGTTTCTATATGTCCTCAGTTCCTTTTTAAGACGATTGCGCAATGCAAGGGGTATACGTCTAGGTGGGTGCATCACTGGGGTTGCCTGTGGATTTAAATGTAGGGTACACTCGCCAAGGAACAAACCGATTCCATTGAAGATATCTGCGTATTCCTCCATAACTGGTATTTTATCTGGACTGCCTGTAATGTACAGTACAAGCTTGATGAGGCCAAAGTCTATGCTGCCTTTTAGGCCTATGATTGGAGGTGCTTTTGTGTCAACAATGTAAAATGACATAACTGTTTGAATGTTCTTGTGCTGACATTCCAAGTCACATTTCCCTTTTACTGCCAGTCGCTTGCCTCCATAGCCATATAAAGGGCAAGATGTCGGTTATAGAGTGCACTGTGATTTAAGCCTTTTGTATTCGTATAGGGGAATAACATTGGCTGAGGCTCCCGTGTCTATCTTGAATTGTATTGCAATTCGTTTTGAACCAACTTGAATAGTGGCACATACCTGCTCTGTTTCTGGATTTTGTTCGGTTTGAGTTAGAGAGTTTATGTACAGTTCTTCGTGCTCTTCTAGGTCAGCACCATCTTTGCTTACAGCATGGATGCTTTTCCCGCACCTGGAGCGGCATACTCTAGCAAAGTGGTGTAGTTTCCTGCAGGATGGTATGTGGTTCGTTGCCACAGTATCCACATTCTCCAAGGTGCTTTGGATCAGGGCTATGAGATCCAAATGTCTCACCCTGTGGATGTAGGCGACAGGTGTTATTTTTCCTCCATTTCGAGCCATTAGTTGCATGGCGTGAAATCTCATGGATGACATCACTTTGCGGGTTGTCTTGGCCTTTAGAAATAGACCGTAGTTGGACCTGGGCTAGTTCATGGGAGTGGGCGATATCAATTGCTTTCTCAATCGTTAAATCAGACCCTATGCTAAGGAGTTTTTCCTATACTTTAGGTGAGCAGATTCAGAAGACAATGCGATCCTGGATCATTTCATCTCTCTGGGCGTAATTGCAGTCTCGGGCAAGGAGACATAAATCTGTAACAAACTGCTCCAGGGACTCATGATCCTGTTGAATTTTCTCATGAAACTTGTAACGTGCGAATATGATGTTAGCTTTGGGCTGAACATACGCTGCAAAGCCGTAATAATAAGATTTCAGTGACACAGCTTAAACAGGTAAGGACCATGTATTAAAAATGTCTCTGCCTTGTTCACCAACCCATAGAAGAAGATAATTGCATTTTTCATTCTCACTCTTATACTTTAGAGGTCCTCCAAACATGAGATCAGCATGCTGTTTGAATTTTCACAAATCATCAGGTAAATTAGTAGCTTCCCAGTTCATTGTGGGCGTTGGGACTCCAGCTACATCCATTGTGATAGAAAAATGCTTTACTTCTGACACCATGTAATGCTTATTATTAGGATCCAATACAAGTATAATGCTGATTATTATATTAACAGGTGTTGGTGTATTTCTTTGAGCAGAGATATGATATATACCATGTTCATAAAATAACAGAACTGCTCTAACTAACAAAAACCAGGAAGTGACTACACATTAAAGACTGGTAGCCATGCCTACTATAAACTGATTGGCTGGAGCCAAACCTAAGAATACTACAGTCATATTTTAAAATCCTTTGTATTCAATGGCTTCCTGAAGTCTGTGAACTGTAAGCCATCACCAGACTCTGTGTCACGAATGTAGAAGGGAGCGTACTCACTTTCAGATGCAGGAACCCAGAAGCAAGTTGTCACTCTTGCTGAAGCAGTACCCAAGAAGAGGACTAAGCCAAACTACAGACCCCTTGCTGGAATAGACCACAAGCATGGGCAACAGGTAGGCAGGAGAGGGTCCGTAGGCCAAGCCGGGGTCAGGATACAGGAGAGCCGCAGAGTCCAGAAGGTCAAGCCGGGGTCAGGATATCAGAAAGCAGTGAATCCAGAAGGTCAAGCCGGGGTCAGGATACCAGAGATAAACTGGGAGAAGAAACAGACAAGAGGCGTCTGAACACCAGGGAAGCCACAGTGTAACTGAGCACCAGTCCATAGGAGCTCTAGATTCTTATGGGATGGACTGGGGGTGTGTCAAGGTTGTAGGGGGCGGAGCCAAGCACCGTGTTGCCACAGCGACGCCTGGGTGTCTGCGGAACCGCCAGCAGGAAGCGCACACAATGAAGGCTGGATGTGTGCGCGCTGTGAGCTTTTCCTGGGAGGTGCCGAATGGGCACCATTCTGCAGAGAGCAGCGGGGAACAGCAGGAAGCAGCCGTCGTGACGGATAGCTGGAAGGTAAGGGCCACCTACCCGCGATAGTATGCGCTCGGCGGGTGATTGACCCGCGGGTACGGTGGGCGGCCTGACACTCTGAGTATCTTTCCTGGTGTTACTCTGTCTGACCTGTACTGCAGCCATCTCCAATCCATATTTGTTTTGGGAAGTTTTACCCTTCAGTCTTGTCTGCAACAAGTGAAACACATGCTCAGTTGGATTCAAGAGAAAAAAAAGAGTGCCAATAGCTATACTGCCAAACAAGTGCTTAAATACACAAATTTATAAAATGAAAACAATTGTACTCACAGTGTCAATAATGCCGGTGAGCCTGCAGGGATATTTGCTCTACCCTGCTCAAGCAGCCAGGTCAATCTCCAAAGTGTGGTTTGATTTAAAGGTACATATACGCGATCCAATAAGTTAAAGATTTCAAAAATAACATTTATTTTATTGCAACGCCTACTGTTGCCACAAACCGCCTTGTAGATACCTGTGTAGAATGTACATTGCTACGTTTTATATTATGAGTGACATATAAATTGTCCCTCTTTTATTTGTTTAGAAATAAATGTGATTTTTGATATCTTTATCTCGCTGGATCGTATACATGTACCTTTAAATTAAACCATCCGCTGGAAATTGACCTGGCTGCTTGAGCAGGGACAAGCAAGTATCCCTGCAGGCTCTTTAAAATACCAGTGGCTTCCGCACACTGGTATTGTCGACACTGTGAGTACTATTGTTCTCTTTTTATAAATCTGTGTATTTAAGTGCTTGTTTGGCAGTATAGCTATTGGCTATTTTTGTCTTTTATCTTTTCGTTCATCACTGCACCTATGGAGGGGAACGTTGTGGACTACTAAAGGAACAGCTAAATACATTGAAGGAAAGAGCCCGAGTGGGAGTGGGTGATAGAATTTCTTCCACTATCCTAAAGTGTCTGAAGTGCACATAAGTGCTCTATAGACCAATTGTAAATGTGAGTACCCTGTTATAAGGGTTTAAATGGAGGGTTCTATTTTATGCTGTTGTTTGGAATATATTACACTATGAGGCGCACCCTCTATTGTTTGTCTGTTCAGTTGGATTCAGGTTAGGGGATTGACTTGGATAGTCAATAACATTCCTCTTTGTAGCCCTGAAAAACGAATTGGTTGCTTTATCATTATGTTTGAGGTAATTGCCCTGCTGCAAGGTAAAGTACCTTCTAATTCGTTTTGAGGCATTTATTTGGAACTGAGCAGATACAATGTTTCTGCACACTTCAGTATTTGTCCTGCTGCTGTCACATAATCAATAAAGAAAAGTGAACCAGTTCCAGTGGCAGGCATATTTGTCCAGAGGCGTAACTAGAACGGTCCGGGCCCTGGTGCAAGAAGTGCCATGGGCCCCCCAACCCCCAAACATATTGGCCCCCGGGCCCTCCACAATGCCTCCATTTCCTACCTCCCAATCCCTGGTAGTCCATTGGAGTGGTAGGAGAGGCGGGCTGGTGTGACGTGCTCTCGTGCTGTCCTCTTCTGTAATGCAGAGCGCTAGGAGATGATGTCATCTCCCAGCGCTTTGCATTACTAGAGCACGGGAGGGAGCTTGCGGTGCCAGGAGGTGGGGGTCACAGGGGGCAGCTGGGCCCCTGGAGTGACGGGCCTGGTCGCTGTTGCAACCCCCCCGGCCCCTATAGTTATGCCACTGTATTTGTCCAAGCCTTAACAATACCTTCACTATGTATCACAGATGAGGTGGTATGTTTGGATCATGTGTAGTCCCTTTCTTTCTTCACACTTTCCTTTTTTCTCACTCTGGTACAGGTTAATCTTCATCTCATCTGTCCATAAGACTTTGTTACAGAACTCTACAGGTTTTAGCAAACTGTAACCTGGTCTTTCTGTTCTTGATGTTTACTAGTGCTTTGCTAGTGGTAAACCCTCTGTGGTTATGCTGATGTAGTCATACTCTTTGACACTTGTATCCATATATTCTGTGAGTATTCCTGATCTGTTCAAAGGGTTTTTCTTCACAATTGTGAACATTCTTTGGTCATCCGTTACAGTGGTCTTCCAGTGGTCTTCCTAGTCATTTGCTATTGCTGAGCTCACCTGTGCATTTTTGCTTTTTAACAATGTACCAGACAGTTGATCGATTTTGTTTTAAAATTTTCAACCTCATGATGACATTCTTTATTGGCATTAACATTGCTTTGCTCCTCATGTTGAGAGACAACAGCAAAAGATTCCAGGTGCAAATTCACACCAAGAATCACCTCTAGACCATTTGTTAGCTCTGTTGTGCATGACCTAAAGAGGCAACAAAAACATACTACTGTACATTTCTACAAAGCTGTAGATGTGTTATTGAAACTGCAGCAGGTCATAGATGAATTACTTTTAAAGGGATAGTAAATTTCATAATAAAAGCAGCTCTAATTAATCATCATAGTATTTGGACTTTGGAGAGTGTTATTTTAATTCTGTCAGAGTTGTAGTTCAAGAGTAATTCAATTACAAAGTATCCCCCTCCCGCCCCTTTTACTGATGTAACACTGCTCAGCCAGAGCAGAAGGGAGGTGCCCAGGTGGATTGCAGAGAGGGACAATCTTCAATTAAGATAAGGGAAAAACCTGAAAAACTTGTCAAGGGGGGCAGAGCTTTCATTGTTCTCATAGGAAGAAGATTGTCCCCTTCTGTTATCTGTCTGGTCTATGGACTGGATTCCACATCTGAGTAGAGATGGCTTACACTAGGTAAAAGGGGTGGGAGGGGAAACTTTGCTTGTGAATATCTCTCAAACCATAAAGGTTTGAAAGATAAGACTTATATCGTTCTTCGTGTTTTTTTTAATGCCTACGAAATAAAATAAAGATAAAACGAAGTATTACTATCCCTTTAATCTGGTTCTTGAAAGCTGTCTTTGTGTCTGCTGACATTGGCTTCAATAGTAAGTGCCTTGAAAAGATATGGTTCATGTACTCTGCTACATCCATGTGATAAATTGAATTGTTATTTCTTTCCTCTCAGAATCTGAAACCCTCAAAGAAACTCTAAGTATCACCCACAAAAGCTGTGCACATTTTAGCTAGTTCTAGTGTACCCAATGCGTTACATGCTTGGCAAGAGTGAACCACCTGCCCCATCTATAGCTTAAAATGGAGGTCCCTACCTAGTAGAATTCCATATTATACATGCTGGATCATTTGCAGGAGCAGAATAAGGCCATCCAATGAGTATACAATGCATAACTGGTAGGTTTTACTGGGGCTTCTTTATCACCGAGTCAATGGCAGCTGATGTGTGATTTATGTGAGCTGCTGAAGCCTTATGAGAAGGCCACCTTGGTTGTGCCCGTGCATCAGTGAACTATTTCAAGAGCATGGCAATGATTCTTCTAATAAGGACAACATGGATATGATCCAGCTGGTGAATGATGTTAGCATGCTTTTAAGCAGGACCATCACATAGTCTTCATTAAAAGTAATAGTGTCCATTAAAAGTAAGTAGTTTTTGCAATATTGTAGGACCCCCACTTTAAACATATATCATCTGTATTTTCTACTATTGTAAGCCTGTTTCTGCTCTCATCTGCAGTTACTTAACTGAACCTGTTCCTGTCTTCGCTGCCTCATTGTGCTTGTTGTAGTTTTGCCTGCAGCTGTTAAACTGGACCTGTTCCACCTCTTCACTGTTTGACTCTGCTTGCATTTTTTTCTTTTATAGTTCCAGCCAGGCTGTTGTCTCTGGTGTGCTGCTTCTCAGTTGCTGTTGTCTACTTGAGTATTGTGAACCAGTGTATTAAGCTCTCGTGGCACTGGGTCTTGTTTAGGTGGCTCTCCAGCTGTGCTGCTCTTGATGGTTTCATACCTGTACTGCTGCTTATCCCCAGTGACTCCATCTTGTGTCCAGTCTCTGTATTGCAGCCTGACTCCAGCTACTCCTACTAGGACAGTTATATGATCAAAAATATTCTGAAGTATAGGTTGCCCACCATAAGTTTGGTTGCTGTGTGAAAATATGCACTGACAGTATCCTTGCCGTGCAATATTGCTCAGCTGGCTTGACTGAGCTCAACTCTTTACTTTCTCCTCATCGCACTGATCCAACATACATCAAACAGCTGACTCACACAGGGCTTGGTTCAAATACAGGTGCTAATTTTATCTCTGCTTTTATCTCCAGGTATCCCCATAGACTTCAATAAGAACATTTTTGATAAAATGGGAGGTAACATTTATCTCCTGCATTTGAATCCAGCCCACACAGTCTTACCTCATTGATATATATGCCCCTAAAGCATTTTATTAATATAGATGCTACTTTAAGGATATGTTCACACAGACAACTTGAACTAAGAAACCGTGTTGTTCCATTCAGGCAGTCTGTATTTTTATTTACCGTCTTCTATGGTTGCCCTGAAATTCCATGATGCAGGAGAATGCTGGATGGCCAGCTGATGGTGATGCCAGACATACATTATTGTCTGGTACCTACATTGAACAGCCATTCATTGAAGGTTCACTCCTGTGAACAATCTGCAGGGCATCCCACATTCAAATATTACATTGAGGAACCTGTGCATTATTTGTAGCGATTGTGCAGCAAGTAAAACTCTCTTCTATTGCTGCCTGTATGAATAAGGCCTATGCTCTTATATTAACCCTTTGCAATGCATGGCACACCTCTCTGGCCATTAAAAGGTTTATACAAAACTAGCAGTACTGACAAAATGCTGTCCAGTCCCCCTAAATCCCCCAAGGGATCTAGTGGAATTTTATGGGAAGGGAGGGAGCAAATGGAATAGGAAGGGAGGGAGAAAAGGGTAGTACTAGTGAGAGCAGGACAGGTCAGCTGCCTGTGCCTGCTGCAAGACGTGCTGCCCCTGCTGCCAGTACCACCATTGCTATACCTGTAGCCACCATTTCTGTACCTGCTGTCAGATGTGCAGCCCCTGCTGCCATCAGTGTTGTACCTGCTGCCAGTGCTGAACCTACTGCCAGATGTGCTGCCCCTGCTGCCACCAATACTTTGCCTGTTGCTAGTGTGTCTTGTAGTACTCAGGAGAGGGAGAAGAAAATGATGCCAAGTGTGACAGCAAGGGACCCTAAATCCCACTTGCCATCCCCAAGCAGTCCTGCCACTGCTAGTACTACTGCTACTAAGGTCCAGCAGCTTGTTAGTGTTAGGAGTGAAGGAGGGGGTAATCAACAATATCCTGATATTACTAGTGACTGTGAGACTGAGGAGGAAGACTCTGCGGCTGAACTTAATGTGGTTGGTGTTAGTAGTAGTAGCAGTAATGGTGAAGCAGCCATAGTGGAAGGGGAAACATTTGAGAGCTTCCAGACTTACGGTCAAGGGAGCCCACACCATTCCTCTGGCTCTGGGAGACTTCTTCACCTTCCCTTCACTACAGTGTCCAGGTGGAACAGGATCCTGAAGACTAAGAGGCCAGGACTGTTTTTGGAGGAGAGCAGGCATTGATTGGGTAATAATAACATCTATTATTTCAGCTGCTGAAAGCACTTTGAGTCCCACTGGGAGAAAGGTGCTATATAAATACCAGTTATTATTATTATAAATAATAACACCACCACCACCAGGAGCACAGATCAGCTGCCTGCTGCTACTGCTACCAGTCTGCCTTCTTCACGTCACCAAGAAATGGCAAGTGTGACATTAAGGGACCTTCTGTCACATTGCTCGTCTCCTCCTCCAACCAGCAGTGAGATGTCTGTAATAGAGCAGCAGCAGCACAGAGGGACTAGTGGTGGTGGTGGTGATGATGATGATGCTGGAGAAGCTGGGGTAGAAGAGACATCAATGGCCTTTTTAGCAGAAGCTGAGAAGGAATGGGAGACAGGGATAAGGATGGGCATCACCACCACAACTAGCAGTGAGATTTTGGAATTTGAGGAATTTGCAACTGTTCTAATCCCTGCTGCTGCTGCTCAGATGAAAGGACAAAAGGATGCTGAGGAGGAGACTAGTGTGTCACAGACCACAGTGGACACAGTGGGAATGGGGTCAACAAGTGATGAGGGACTAGGACAGCTTCACTTGCCAATGGCAGTAATACTCCTGGTCCTAGTTGCAGTGCTGAATCTGAGGCAGTAGCAGCAACAGCAGCAACATCATCCACTGCCACAGACAGTGAAGGGGAATGTGGAGGAGAAGAATAAAGAGGCCATTCTTCTCCATCTGTTCCCTATCCCTATCCCCCAAAGTCATGGGTGTGGGACTATTTTTCTCAAAGAGGAGGAGGGTAACTATATCTTCTTCCAATCCACTTAGTTCATGGTTACCTCCCCTACCAAATGATAGCCACTCCGTTGATGTTAGGATGTGGTAGTTTGTGTCCACCCATTGCACACTGTGTGGTGCACTGACCACATATGGCAGCGTGGTGGAGGAGAATCGCAAGCAGGGCATAAAGCCGCATCTGAGGAGATTCCATCCCACAGAATATGCTAAGATAATGGCAGGGAGGGTTCATCATTGCTATTAAACTGTCAGCAAGTTGTCAGGTGTCCTTAGCGGGAAGTGGGCGAGGAGTATAGTGACAGCGGCAGTACTTGGTTTTGGGTGTCATGGTGTTTGGAAACAGTTGTGCCCCCAGATGTTATTTACCACACTCACTGTGCACATTGCAGTTGCTGATGAGAGGCACAGTTCCTGCTCTCAAGGGAAAAAATTATATTCTAATAACAACACACCCATGACTATGGAGGAGGAGGGCAGGTGAAGAAGAATTATTGGCCAACTTCTTCTTTTCTCCACATAGACTGGGGGCTACTTATTGTGCTGCTACTGCCTCAGACGCATCACTGGAGATAGTCGTGGCAAGTGGAACCTTCATCATCCATCTTCTATGTTACTGCTATTGTTTATCCCATTTTCTTTCAGCTGCCTAATCATCCTGCTGTTTAAACAACTCAGCGGCAGCAGCAAGAACCACAGTTGCAAATTCTACAATTATGGACTCAGACTCAGGAGGAGGACATTTGACAATGGTCAGTGGCCACTGGCCAACATGACCTGCTGGCACTAAGCCAGTAGGGCATTTTTTTTTCTCAGGGCTTGTGCTTTGAAAAAAAGTAAAACATAGTCCTACAAAAAAAAAAAAAAAACAATTCTTCGGGGTTTGTTTCTAAGAAGCCTAAGTCCTACAAATCAATGTTTCTTCAGGGCTTGTGCCAAACATGCTTAAGTCCTACAAATCAATGTTTCTTCAGGGCTTGTGCCTCTACTAAGCCTAATTCCTACAAATCAATGTTTCCTTAGGTCTTGGGCCTCTAACCCTAACAACAAATTTTACAGATTATCCTCTACAAAATACTATATCAAGTCAAGTATCAGTCCACCCCAGAGGCAGCTTATGTCAGGGGTCTCCTGTCACTATCACTTTAAATGCAAATTTCTTATTTTATTTTTTTCATTTTTTTATTAACTGTCCCCCCAATAACAGTCAAGCAACCCCCCCAAAACAAATTCCCTGTTCAAATTATTCATTCCCCAGACTCCGCCCACCAACACAGGCACCCACATCAGACCCCTTTTATATCATGTCTTATGGGATAGCATTAATCGTATTTAGGATTTATTTTGTATTAACTGCCCCTAATCCTAGTAAACAAACCCCCCCAAAAATCATCCCCTGTTCCACTGATTCTTTCCCCACACCCCACCAACACAGGCACCCTCATGCCCCTTTTATACTATCCTTTGGGAAATAAGTAATATTTGCTATGTGTTGTGTTCCCATTGATTTCAATGGAATGAGCTTGGTGAAAAATAAGCGGAAAATCAGCACTTTTCACGGGAAATTATTTGCCAAGCAGAAAGTGCCATGTTTCACTGATTTCAGTTTAAGGCAGAAATTTTTGCCCATCTGTACTAGAGAACCCTCACATTTCTTGCTGCACGCTTCAGCCTCTTTAATTAAACCTAACTAATTTTTTCATTCATATGTGTGTGTGTGTGTGTGTGTGTGTGTGTATATATATATATATATATATGTGTGTGTGTGTTTGTGTGTGTGTGGGTCTATATATATAAAAAAAGACTTTGTGTCTGGCAAAACACACCCGGGGCGGCAGTAAGGTGGAGTTACTGCTCCCATTGGGTGATTCAATGAGGGCATGATTTTCAAAAGCCTTGCAGTGGGCCTTCAGCCACTCCTAGGCCTGGGAAAATCATGCAGTGAGTTGGCCCGCCCACCACTATTCAACCGCCCACCACTATCCAAGTCTACAAAAAATAAAAATGGCTGCCACTCACTGCTACACCACTTTAATATACACATGCCCCACTATATACACACAGCAGGGTTTCCACCCACCCGGTATTTTACCGCACACATACAGCAGGCGGCGATGTGTCAACGTAGAAGTGTTTTGTCCCTGTGCTCTGTTTCCTGCTAATGCAGGGGTATTTCGATGCTGCTGTGGAACATGTCTGCTCTTTCAGCCTGGTTCTGGAATGAGCGCTTCTGGCTGCCACACAACGTCACTTGGGCGGACCTGTTGGATACTGAGTCTGGGGAGCAGTACCCACGACCTGGCCACATCCTCACCATCTTCCCCATAGAGCTCGGGATCTTCACTGTCAGGAAGCTATTCCAAAGGTGTGGAGGGGCCTGAGTAGAAGGAGATTGCTGAATGCACTGTGGAAGGTAAACGGACAACCACAGCAGCGAGGGAAGTGTCAGAAGTGTGTGAGTCATAGTGGAGCGGATGTGGCTCTCCAGCACATCCCACAGCATGTTACTCATATTTGTCTGTGTCACACTCACCTCCACTATGAGTGTCACACAGAAAAATATGAGTAATATGCTGTGGGATGTGCTGGAGATCCACTCCACTATGACTCTCACACACTTCCGACGCTTCCCTCGCTGCTGTGGTTGTCCTCTTCCCTTCCACAGTGTTAGTCTGGGTAGCCGCCTTTGCCCTCTCCGGAGCACACCTCTACCTCCAGTCACTCTGAGGGTGCGTGTGCGGGACCGTGCCTTCACCTACAGCTGGGGGTTCGATCGGCAGCAAAAGAAACCGCTCAAAACGTTTTCATAACAACTGAAACAGGAGAAACAGCAGGAGCTAAATGAGAGACAGACGCGCGGGGAGGAGAATCCTAAATGGAGCTTCATGCTCTCTGTCTTATGATCCCTAACCGCCGATGGCTTTGCTTATCACCCTGTGCCCCTGCAGCAACTGCACCAATTAACCATTTCACTACCAGAGACTCTGCCACTCAAGGGGTTCACTTAATGGGTGTACTTTAATAGGTAAATATGCTTTTTGCATGATTAAGATTACGTAACCACACTAAAAGTAGCCAAACAGGGATCTACCAACAGCCAATATTAGGCTAAAGCTTTGCCACTTATACTCCCCCATAATACATCCATCTACAGCCGACAATAAACCTCCGCCTCCTTTCACTACAGCAACAATGAATGCTCTCTATGAAGGACCGCCCACATGTAATTCACATTTCTGATTGCTAGGTCGCTCTGTCTGTTATGACTCTCTATTCCCTCCACTCCAGCCCTCTACATACACTAAGTTCTAGTGCTTCAATATTCTTAAAGGGTACCCACTTCATTGCCTCCACCTTCCCGTCCTATGGACCCACCTCATCCCCATTTCCTACACCCCTGTGTGTCACCCTTACATTAACCCTTTGAGTGCCACAGGGGTCCGCAATGCATTGCACTGTTTTACGTACCCCTCTGCCACTCAAACAGTTAAACATTGCTGTAAAAAAAAAAAAAAAAAAAAGACGGGCAACGCTGTCCCACACTGCTAATATATGTATGTATATATATATATATATATATATATATATATATTTCTTTCTTTTTAATATTGTAAAAGGTTTAACCGTTTGAGTGCCAAAGAGGTAGCCTACGCATTGCACACAATGTGTTGGATAACTCTCTAGTGCTCAAAGGGTTAGTGAAGTACATTTTGCAGAATGTTTTCAGTTTGTCTAAGTTTAAGGCGATTCCACATTAACTTATCAGAATAAACCTTTTTAATATTTTTTTCATAAAATATGTTTCCGGCTCCTTTCACACTTCGATGCTTATGGTGATATAAATATATATTATATATTCACCTGCAGGGGGGAAGTGACATCACAACTATTATAATAAATAATAAACCCACAGTATAACTACATGGTGCATGTCCCATAGAAATAACATATACAGGTGTATTCAGCCTGAGGTATCAAGGATCATGGGAGACAGCACACAGTCATCAAATGGGAGAAAAAACACCAAAAGGTTTATTAACCCTCTGAGTGCCAGAGGGGTGCCCAGCACATTGCTTTGCTGTCTGTTGGATACCTCTTTAGTACTCAATTGGTTAAATAAGGAAACTGTATTTCCATGAGAAATTTGTGTCCGCAGTATTACAGCAGATAATATCCCTTCAATGCATCAAAGGTTTACACTTTAATATATAAATGATTTTCATCTGTCAGGACCATAGAAATCACTGTGAAAATATATAATAAATTGATGAAAAGAGTACATTGTTTCACATTTCATGGTCTTTATTTGTGTGATGTTACAACAGATTTCTGTGTAGGGGTCGGTGTTGATCCTGCAATTTAAGGAGTCTCTGCAGGGGCAGTTGTAGAGTCCGATGTTGGGTCTGCTGGTTCCAGAGACTCAGTAGTGGTCTTTGTTGGGTCTGCTGGTTCCAGAGACTCAGTAGTGGCCGTTGTTGGGTCTACAGGTTCCAAAGTCTCTGTAGTGGCTGTTGGTGGGTCTATAGGTTCCAGAGTCTCTGTAGAGGATAGCGCTGGCTCTGCATCCTCTAGAAGCTTATCAGGGATTATGATGTTGGCCTGACAGCTTCTGTATTCTGCGTAGCGCTTTGATTTAGTCTTGCGTCTTCCAGCTGCTTTGTAGTGTCTCTTTTTTGAAGACGCTTTACTAGGGCTGGTGTTGGACCCTTCAATTATAATGTATGCATAGGGGCTGCTGTTGGAGTCACAGCTTTTTGTGGCTGTATGGGGGCTGCTGTTGGAGTCGCAGCTTTCAGCGGCTGTTTGAGGGCTGTTGTTGAAGTCGCAGCTTTCAGGGGCTGCGTGGAGGCTGCTGTTGGAGTCGCAGCTTGAAGTAACTTTGCCAGGGCTGTCGTTGGACTTGCAGGTTCTCAAGGCTCTGCAGCAGTCTGCACGGGATCGTGCCTTCTTTTGGCGTCCCTCACGCCTTCCGGGTCTGGCAATCACTGCGGCAAAAAGCAGGGTAAAGAACAGAGTAGGGAGGAAATTCATCTCTCTGTCATGTTTAGGATCAGGGCGATCCATCCCAATCATCGGGGCGTTGGTGTTATCCTTCTTCATCAGACCTTTAGTCTCTCCAGTCACTGGTTTTTGCAGTAGAAGTGAAATCAAGAGCATAAACCAAAAAATTCCTGAGCACCGTGGTGAAGCCATGGCTTTCCACTAGTAATTCTCAGAACTGAATGAAATGATCTGAGAGCTGCCCACTAACTGACTCTCAGGATCCGCATCACAGTGACCTCACAGTGAAGGTAAAGTTCCATCTGCACACATGGGTGCTGATGGCAGAGTTCTGTACAGTAGAACTGGAGCAGGTAATATCTGGCTCTCCAGCCAATGGAGACTACAACTGTCATCATTCCCAAACAGCCAGTCCCTGGCAGAGAATGAAGTGACTTGTATCCAAAACAGATGGAGAGGCACATGTTGCCTGTTCCTTCACTGTCTGGTAAACTGAGCTTTATTGCTGGAGCTGCAGTGCTAATCTGGTGGAGACCAAGGTTGCTGCAGGTCATTAACTGTCACTGTATTCTGATCTGTAATGTCACTTAAAGCATACAGATACATTAGTCTTTAGTTCATACATAAAGAGACCAGGTAATAAATAGTTTTAAAGTCATGGATTGTGGGGCCTTAGAATTAACCCACTGCACACCCATTTGGCAATCAAAGGGTTAACAAGGTTTCTTTGTCAGTGTAATTTAAAATGTAAGTTACACTATATAATAGTGCAGGTGATTATGAAACAGCTTTCAAACTTATTTATATTTATGTTCGTCATCTTTTATTTAACATAATAGTTTAGGAGATATTTAGCTTTATGTATATGTCGGTTTATGGTAATTCATCAGTACTTGTCTGCACAGCCTGATGTGTCATATACTAACATTCCATTCTCCAGTCCAACTGCCATTTCATACCAGGAAGTGCTGGATAGTTTATATAAACGGATAAATAATGCTAAATATCTCGTAAACTACAGATTTAAATAAAGAGTGGCTCACTTGATAGATGCTTTTGAAAGACCAATCATAAACACCCAAGTCTTTATAATGTGTTAGTTCCACTTTAATGTGAAATGTCAGTAGCAGTTACACATCTAAGCCCCATATTTCAGTATGTTTAAATACATAAATTATATTGTTTACTAGCAATGTGGGACACCGCTGCCCATCAGGACATATAGGGAATTAATGCACACATGGATGCAAGACAAACACACACAGAGACACACACGCAAATGCACATGCATGCACTGAGATGCATAAAGAGCAACACAGTCATACACACATACCTGCAATGCACAACATGCAGACACAGAGTGTGATACAGACATGCAACACACAGTGAGGAACACACAGGCACACACAGAGACACACGCACACACAAAAGTGAGTCATAAGGGGGTGACTTATGTGTCATTGTAATACGTTTGTGTTTGTACTTATGCCTCCACTGTGGCATTCATTCATGTAGTTGAATTGCATGTAGTAATTGCACATACGATGGTGGAAGGTGGATCGTGCTGGCTCCCGGGGTGAGAGTGAGTGTGAGTGAGACTATGGTGGAAGGTGGATCGTGCTGGCTCCCAGGGTGTGAGTGAGTGTGAGTGATTGCGTGTGAGTTAAATTGCATGTGGTATTTGCACATACTATTGTGGAAGGTGGATCGTGCTGGCTCCCAGGGTGAGAGTGAGTGTGAGTGAGACTATGGTGGAAGGTGGATCGTGCTGGCTCCCGGGGTGTGAGTGAGTGTGAGTGATTGCGTGTGAGTGATTGCGTGAGTGTTAGTGAGTGTGTGTGATTGAGTGAGTGTGTGTGATTGAGTGAGAGTAAGTGAGTGAGAGAGTGTGAGTGTGTGACTGAGAGTTTGAGTGAGAGTGAGTGTGTGAGTGTGAATGAGAGAGTGTGAATGAGAGAGTGTGAGTGTGTGTGATTGAGTGTGTGTGATTGTGTGTGTGAGTGTGTGTGTCAGTGAGTGAGAGAGTGTGAGTGTGTGAATTATTGTGAGTGTGTATGATTAGTGTGTATGATTGAGTGTGAGTGAGAGTGTGAGTGTGTGATTGAGCGTCAGTGTGTGTGTATGTTTTTTGTCTGATGTGTTTGTGTCTGTGGTGTAGGAGCGAGTGGCAGCCATTTTGTTTTATCAGTTACTTGGATAGTGGTGGGTGGGCTGGATAGTGGGGGCGGGCCAACTCCCTGCATGGTTTAAATCACTCCCCCATTGAATCACCTAATGGAAGCAGTAACTCCTCCTTACTTAACCCTTTGAGTGCCAGAGGGGTACGCAACACATTGCAAAGCAATGCATTGTGTACCCCTCTGGCACTCAAAGGGTTAAGCTGAGGTAACATAGCAATATAACACATGGTGGCTCTTCAGTTGAGGCAGCACAGCAATATGCTGAGGGAACAAATAGAAAGTGGTGTTTGAGGCTTGCCCTCTGAAACAGGAAGCAGGAAGTGGAGGAGTGACAGTTGAAAACAGACAGTGAGATTGACTGAAGAGATATAAAGAATTAAATAAAAGAGTTGCTATGAAGTTTATCCCTGAGTTTGTATTTTATGGAAACATTACACCCTCGTACTGAAACATAGTGTATGGAGGGTTACAATTATCTGTGGGAGGTGAAACAGTTTGTTTGTGGGGTCATGATCCTGAGTGAGAAGTTACTGATATCCCCTACTTCAGGAGCGAGTGGCAGCTATATTTTTTTTGTCAGTTGGATAGTGGTGGGTGGGCTGGAGGGGGCGGGTCAACTCCCAGTAGGATAAACATGCACCCATTGAATCACCCAATGGGAGCAGTAAAGTCCTCACTGAATCACCCAATAGGAGTTGTGTTTCCTAATGAGACATAAATTATGTAATGAGGCATTCTGTTCAATGTGTGTTTGTTTTCTGAGGAGACATAAATTATGTTCTGTGTGTGAGGTACCATAAAGTATGCAATGAGGCTTATTCTTTTATATATATAGATGATAATCTGCTCATCTCAGCTCTCAGAAACTAGTATCACTAAGTCTTTAACAGACTGGCATACACAAGACCTCATAGCCCTCTCAGTTTCTCCACATGAGCTAAGCCCCATCTGGTTTCCTGACACAGTACATACCCTTAGCATTTAAAATATAAACACAAAATGCTATGCCAGTTGGGAAATCTTGTACTACAGCCAGTGCATCTTGCTATATACACTCTGATGGTGTCATTAAGGAGTAAGATTTTGACCTTGCTTGAAAGGTTGTAATAATGGTAATTATGAAGGTGAGGAATATTTTACATCATTGATTCTCAACCAGGGTGCTGTGGCACTTTGGTGTGTCACGGACATCATCTTAGGGTGTCCCGTGTTTTCTATAAAGACTTTGACAAAAATTGGAATATTGATTTTTAAGTGTAGATTTATGGAAATTGTTACACATGATATGTTAATTTGTGTTATTATGATTGTGAGACCTAATAATAACTATATTTATTATACCCTTCATAAATTACATTGAATATGTCAGGGGTGCCCCGAAAGTTCTAGACTGCATGAGAACCACTGTTTTACAAGTATGTTATTGTTATACTTTGCTCATTAATGAAGAAAATGTTCTTTCTTTATTGTCTAGATATAATTTGTTTGTCTGCTTTGATTTTCACAATTAATTAGAACTTTGCATTCTGCTCTGTCTTTTCCCTAGGGACCATGAAGTTGCACAAACTGCTACAGAAGCAGAACTGGCCTTTTACCTGCCTTGTCCTGTTCCTACTGTTTTTTTATGGGTGGATCTCAAGGCAATTTTCATTAAGCGTTAACCAAATATGTCAAAACAATCAGGATCCTTCACAGCTGTACCTCCAAAGTAAAGAAAAAACCCACCAACTTCTTATCCTTGTATGGACCTGGCCCTTTGGAGAGATCTTTCCTTTAGACACTTGTAAGTCCATTTATGGAATCTCAGGGTGCAACCTGACAGCAGATCGAAGGTTGTATGAACAGGCAGATGCTGTGATCATCCACCACAGGGAAGTCATGTATGACAAAAATATACTGCCCATTAGGCCGAGACCTCTCCACCAACGCTGGGTCTGGTTCAATCTAGAGCCTCCTTTGATCGTAAAGAATCTTAACATGATGGACAACCTTGTGAACATGACAATGACTTACAGACAGGACTCTGACATCTTCATTCCCTATGGCTGGATGAAGATTCTGAAGGAGCCACAAATGATCAACATCCCAACAAAGACAAAGCTGGTAGCCTGGGTAGTCAGTAAGTGGTACCCAGGTACACTTCGGATTCAGTATTATGAGAAGTTAAAGAAACATATTCAAATTGATGTCTATGGAAAGAAGCACCAGAAACTAAGCTGGGATGATTTCCATAGCACCATCGGGCAGTATAAGTTTTATCTAGCATTTGAAAACAGCAATCACAAGGACTACATCACTGAGAAGTTGTGGGAGAATTCCTTTGGCACAGGGACTGTTCCTATAGTGCTAGGACCTCCCCGAGAAAATTATGAGCACTTCATACCATCTAATTCCTTCATTCATGTGGATGATTTTTCCAGCCCACAGGAGCTGGCAGCTTTCCTACTGGAGCTAGATAAAGACAATGAGAGATACCAGCAATATTTTAGTTGGAGATCTAGTTATGAAGTGGTCAGGGAGATTGGTTGGGATAACCATTACTGCAAAGCTTGCAAGGCTCTCCATCAGTCCCGTGGCTTCCAAGTTATCCCCAATGTGGCCAAATGGTTTTTGTAAATGAGAATGATCTGGAATTATCTAGAATAGAATGGAGAACTAACAACTACTTACCTTACTATGGCCAGAAAATTCGAATAGCACTATGAATTTTACATTTTGCCTTTTTTCAGTAAGTACTGGATGTCATGTTGAAGGAGGTGATCATTGCAGTTACTGGCAGTTTTTCAGACTGAAGCAGGCAGATGGCATGAGAATACTTAAGCCTTTAAGGATGAGAGGGGGTATGTTACATATTGTGAATCAATCAATCAATCAATCAGTCTCCTTGCCCATAAAGCTTCAGGTTACCATATGCAGTGATCACAGTTTGAGTTTCTGTGGTCCTGCTAGCAACTGCCATGTCCGCCTCTGTGGACATTGATCCAGAAATGACTGAAGATGCAATTTCTTGAATAAAGACACAAGGGAAAAATTCATAGGGACCATTAGGATTTCCTGGCCATAAAAAGTAAGGTGGGAGTTATTATTAGAAGGTGCTAATTCTCTTTGAATAAAGAGTGTGCTTTGAATTTGGGATTAGTAGTAGCCTGCTTATGTAAATGAACAGTATTAATTCTGCACTGTTGTAAATCTATATGTAAAAATCTAAGTGAATCGGGTTTGCTCTCAGGGGGCATGACTGGAAAGCACTGATTGGTTGAGCCCCCTACCTCCTCAACCAACCACCGCTGCCACTGTGTTTAAAAAATACAAAACAAAAAACTTTACTTTGTGGCTTAGGAGGAAGCAGGGTTCAAAGCTGCTTAAAAAAGTCAGACCTAGTTGTGTGGCATCAGGACCTCTCTCTCTGCTCTCAGCTACTGATTACCCAGCTGATTTTACTGGGAGATCAATAGAGGTGACACAGGGAAGCAAGAGAGCTCCCTGTGTCCATTCTTCCAGGAGAACCCAGGTAGAAGTGGGCAGGATCGGGAAACCCTCTAATGTCAAAGAGGGGAATGCCTCCGTCATGGACATGAGAGGGTTTCTCAATCCCTCACACTCCTTCCGAATTCGGAAATCAATAGCTGAGGGCATCAGGAGTGATCCTGATGCTCCAACAAGAGGTCTGACTTTTAATACAATTAACCCTTTGAGTGTCACAGGACACTTCTCTAGCACTCATAGGGTTAAAAAAAAACAAAGGTTCACTGCATGGACAGCAAAGCCATGCCACACTCCTTCTATTAATAAAATAATGGCCTCATTACCTCTCCTCTCCTGATCTTTACCGTTACCTTTATGTTATGTCTCCATCAGCCCTCCTGGATTAAAGATTTTCGCATTAAACAGAGACCTGTTTGTCCTTTGAATATACTAATGTAGTTATGCAGATTCCAGTCTGAAAATTTAGCACATTTCAGTTACTTCAAGACACAATTTATAATGCCATTTCCTAGTAACCCATGGGCATGAATGCCAACATTTGGGTTTTATTTACCAAAGGCTGAATTGCATACACTCACCAAAAAACTTATTAAAGGGACACTATCACCTAAAAATAATTTTGGTGATTTTTAAAGAGCTTTCAGAAACACCTGTATGTTGTATTAGTTATTTTTATTTAGAAAACTGGCCTTTGAGTTATTTAGATGTATAGATCATATTAATTAATCCCTTAACCCCTTAAGGACCCTTGACGGTCCTGGTACGCAATGCCTGGATTTGAGTTAAGGACCAATGACGTACCAGGACCATCATTGCTAAAATGATAGCAGCGTGCACGCTGCTATAGTTAATGCCAGGCTGAGACTGAGCGCTCCGAGACTGGGGCGTTCAGTCTCAGCCCTTTTTGCCTGTGCCAGTTCATGTGATCACCGTAGCAGCGATCACATGTACCGGCATAGTGACAGACAGAGGAAGCAGAGAAAGCATTCTGCCTGTGCATGTCACGTCTGCCTCTGTCTCCGTTGCTATGAAAGTAAGGGAGACAGAAGTAGACAGGAGACACCTAGTGGTGAAAGAAAATACAGCAGCTATGGGTATTAACCCCCTTCACTGCTGGTGCCAAAGGCTTGCTAAATGCAGGTCAATTTCTGACCTGCAATAATACTTTTTTTTTTCTTTTTTAAAAACACAACACACTTTTTTTTTTTTTACAAAAATATTTTATTAAAAAAAAAAGTAATCTAATTAAACAAAAGTGGAAGTGTGATTGTTGTGGAGCTATGTAATACACTTACATACACCACCAAATGCCAGGGATAAAAAAGTGTCAAAATAGGGTGGGAAAAAGGGACATGGGGATTTTCACCCAGGGGGAACAGTGGCCACTTTAAATTGCGTATTTTGTAGGTATGACTGACCAGTCATACCTTTCATGCAGTCTTCATAAAAATGTAACCCTTTGTGCCCAATTGATCCCAAGAGAAAAAACAAAAATTGTGGGGGTTTTTTACATTTTTTTACCTTTTTTTTAAATTTTAATGAAGTAAATGGTGGGTTATCCATATAAGTAGGGTATCAAATGAAAGCCCTATTTGTGCTTAAAAAACAGTATATAATTTATGGGGGTGGAATAAAAGCCTAAGAGGGAAAACACTGTTGAACAAAGACATAGTCAAAAAGGTCAGAATTGTTCCGGTCCTTAAGTGAAATCCACCTCAGATTTTCCCGGTCCTTAAGGGGTTAAGGACCATCACTGGTAAACTTGCCTAAAGGTCCAATGACAGTCCTGGCATGTCACGTATTTTGTGCTTACAGTGCTGAAATTGACCTATCCAAGACCAGATCAGTCTTTCTCAGACCCTCATTCAGAGCACCGGTGCGGGTCATCAGTCACGTGTGCTGGCATGCCTAACATGCGCTATGAGGCCCTTAACTGCTGTCCACCCTTAGAATCTCTGGTCCTTAATACGTTAAGGTATGCTGTGCAGGCGTTTCCTGTCACGGCCTTATATTACATCCCCTACGCAACACTGCTCAGTATTGCATTGCCTAGCTCTCCCATTCCTCCCAAGTGTCCTTCTTAAGGAGGGACAGTCCCTCTTTGAAACCCAACTCCCTCTGTCCCTCTTTCCTACCCTGGTGTCCATCTTTTTTTAGGAGATCAGACTGTGTGGTGTGTATATAAGTGCATCACATTGCTTCACAGATAGAAAATTCACATTAATGTTTGCCTAAACTTGTTCTAAATCATCTATTCAGTTAAGAAAGCGGTGTCAGTAGGTCATGAAATAACCTGAAAATTCTCGGAAATGCCCCGCCCATCAGCCACATCCCCAACAACACCACCTTAAACAAAAGTATCCCTCTTTGGCCATTTGAAATGTTGGGAGGTATGCTCTCCTAACACTGAAAGGGTTAAGTGTCAGTGAGTAGAGAATGTAATGTAGCCTAATATAGGTAATGCCCACCCATCGTGTCTTAATTAGCATAATCTGCACATCTGATTCAAAAACTAGTTTTCTAAATGAGAAACGACTGATACAACATACTAGTGATTTTGAAAGCTCTATCTTTATCACCAATGATAGTCCTGTATTGATGTGTTGCACACCCCTCAGAATTCCCCACAAGCCCCTAAGAAGGGGAATCATGTCAGGGCTGTGGATGGGTCAAATGAAAAAAGTTTGTGGGGTGGGCCTTTTAGGAGAATTGAGGGGAGGGGAATGGGAGGTTATATTAGGTTGGGGGAAAAGGGATGCACTTCCAGTTGTGTTTTGTGGAAGAAGAATCGCCCTCCCTCCCTATTGTTTGTTTGGGTTTTTTGGTGGGTTGGGATTTATATGGTTCTTGTTTTCAGGTCGTAAAGGCACCTGTTGGGGGTTTCTTCTTTGTCACGGCTTTGGCGCTTTTGGCCCTTGCCAATTGGAAAAAATGGTACATTGTTTGAAAAGCATGGTTAACAGGTGGATGCAGGCCAGCGGCCTTGGGCATTAAGCACACAGACCACGGTTGCGGGTTGGAGTCACCGCACCTCATTGAGCTGCAACGACCCGCTAATGGGGTGTGTTGTAATGGAGGAAATGATGGGTATGAGCGTTTTTGACGCTCAGTAGGGTGAGCATAAGGTTTATGCTTAGCTATTGGCAAGGGCTAAAAAGTTGCGTTTTTACCCAAGTAAGTGTCATGTGTCTTTATTTGATCTATACCACATGCCCTGGACATGGCACTCAAAGGGGTTAATATTCTCTTGTATTTCCAATGAGCATGTTTATCACTTAGCGCTAGTACACCAATTTGCTCATTTGTCATTATGTCACTCAATACAATTAATTCTCCGACGTATCAATGAACAGTTGTAAACATAACCATAAACCATTCATTTACAACAATTATCCTAAACCAGGTCCTGGAAGGTATTACTCATGTTTGTCTATGGAAAGGCAGAACCCTTTTGTTTCAAATGAAATCTCTATGGAACTCTAGCAATCATACCATTTAACCCAATGGGTGCTAGAGAGGTCTCCAACCCAAGGCTTTGCAATCCATTGTGTTTTTCTCTAACACATTACGGGTTAATTTTGTGTTGGTACTCGTAACCTAAAGGAGAACAAACACCTCATAATGACTCTTCAATTACTTTCTATGGCTATAAAATCCCAATGACCCATGTGAATTTTGCCTTTGTACCTATGTTTAAAAGAAAACATCTATTCACTCCTACAAGTCATATCCATGGAGGCAGAAATTAAAGTTGCTTGCAGTTTTCTCAGACTGAATCATGCAAGGTGCCGTGCATTGCACCTCCCCCCTCTAGTCCCTAATGAGCTAAAATTACCATGTACAATTAACAGCATAGCTGGGAACTCTTCAGATTTGCCCCAGAGACTCCAGTTTTAGCAGTGAATTAATGGGTCTCCGGGGGGAGTTTCTTATGAAACTCTGCTCCTTCCCAGCCTGTTCCTCCTGCATCCTTCCCACTTCTCCTCCTCCCCGCCCTATTCTGCCCACTTCCCTCCAGCTTTATTACACAGCCCATTGAGCCCCACCCCATGCGGAATTAAGCCCTGCCCCTTTGTGTCCCCTCCTGGGACTCTAGAAGACAAAGTTCCCTGGTATGGTTAACAGATAAGTCCTATGATCCTACATCCAACTAGTTCAGTATACAGAATATGCAGGCACGTGCACACATAGACACCAAGGGGGGCTTGAGCACCTGCCCTTTTAGACCAAAGTGCCCTCGTGCCCTTTTAACAAAAAAAAAAGTTGCCTCACTGTCCGAACTAACCCCCCACTGCCCAGTCAGGTCTGTGCCTCCTTCAGGACAGACCTGTAGATGCTGCACTCCTTCGTCGGCTCCTTAGTATTACATGGCCCTGGGAGATGACATCATCTCCCAGTGCTCTGCATGAAGAGAATACCGCGTGGGAGTTCCAGCAGCTACAGGTCTGTGCCAAAGGAGACACATACAGACCTCTCCTGCCAGAAATGTGGAGATTAGGAGAATTGTGGAGGTGTCCAGTGGAGATAGCCAGTGGGGGGGGGCTTCAGATTTCTGTGCCTACAGACTCCTGAGATGTAAATTATTTTCTTTTTTTTAATATATATTTTGAATAAATAATTATGAGAAGCGCCCTTTATTTCATTTGATCCCCTGCCCCCCAAAATGTCTGTGCACGTCCCTGAGAATACGTGAGACTAAAGAATAAAACGTAACCTTTATTCATCTGCTATTAAAAATAAAATAGTACAACCCTCTTATAAATCTGATTATCTGACAAAATATACAAATCAGATCGATCATATGTAGCAGAACGTCCGCTTAAAAACAAAACACTGTACGTTTCTCAGCTGCGATACTGTCCTATAATTGGGACTGCCTCATAATCACTGGTTTGACACCAAGTAAAAATGTAAATATATATGTCTCACCAAGTAACATACATCTGCAGGCTTTTCACCACTAAACACTTTTACTTGTACAGTATATTGTTCCCTTGGCCCCTTGGTATATCTGGCTCAAAATAACTATACAAGGGTAACAAGTATACTAAATCACCGAGTTACAATGATACGTGTAGTGAAAAACAAGTTCAAGGTATGGATTGTGTGGGACTTCATAGCAAAAAGAGTTTGCCAGCCATTAATATTGGCTATTTAACCCCTTTTTTCCTTTCTGTTTAGATTGCTAGTTTTTTGGCAATACATTTCTCTCTCTCATACTACATAATGCAACCTTCCACTCTATCTGTAAGCATATCTTTATATTCTTTCACAGAATCTGATTCCTCAGAGAGATACCGCTGATCACTCATTGGTAATAATTCAGAAATATTATGTTTAAAGCAGGGGTCCAGCAAAGTAGCAAGAATGTATTCCTCATTGCTTCTAATGGACACTATGCGCAGATCCTGTAAAAACTATATTAACATGTCATTCACTAGCTGGTCATGTCGGTGTTGTCATTATTGTAAGATGCTCCTCATTTTTTTTCTACAGTGACTATATGAGAAGAAGAATCTCACTAATTCCTGCCCCAACATGACTAACCAGCAAGGCAGCCTCCACAAAATGTTTCCTCAGCTCACATGGCAACGTTAGTTACCATTGACCAAGTAACAAAGATTTTCGATCCAAAGCCTTTCAGTTTTGTATTGTATACTCTCAGTGGCCTTATTCTGCTCGTACAAATGCTCAGGCATGTACAATTGTTATGATGTAAGCTATTTGGATACTTTCTCTGGGCAAGAGGAAGCACAGAGAATAGCAAATAGCTAAATATAATATATAAGAAGGAAGATGAGGAGAACCTGTGCCAACTAAAGAACCGGGACTAGGCCAGGATAATGATGTACCAAGGTAGATGAGGGAGAAGGGAGAAAAACGCGGTACCGAAAAGGGGCAGAGAAAAAAGGAGAGCCGAGGACTAGCAAAGGGTCAAAACCGGGCAGACAGACTAATGAGTCAACTAGACTGAGCGCAAAAAAACGCAAGGAGCTAACCGGTAGGAGGTAATCCGACGAGTGAGCGCTGAGAGCAGCGTGAGCAGAGGCTTTATATGCTCAGGAGACTGACGTCACGATAACCGACGTCACAAGAACCCGGAAGTCGGCCGCACAACTCTTTGCGCATGCGCGAGGTGACGGCAGCAGTGACGAGCCGGGAGACGGACGGAGCGGCTGGGAGGCGAACCAGAGTGCAGGTCACAACAACAATGTAGAATACCACCTGATTGGGGAAGTCGTTATTACACTCCTGTATGGAATATAATGCATTGTGATCACTGTAGGAGCTGCTAAGTGGGTGCAGATTTTGTGGGGGATATTTAGCATCTCTCTTTTAGGAGTCAGGATTCTGTGAGGAATCTGGTCACAAGAAGTTAATTTAGGACATGGCTAAAGCAGAGTACATGTAGCATATTAAATATTCTCAAGGCAGCTATTATGTTGGAGCCAATTAGATAAAGAATACAAAATGACGCCACCTAACAAAAGTTATGGGGTAGTAACACTATTTAAAGTGAAGGTGCCCTGTAGTTTTTAAATCAATAGAGTACACCAAAGAGGAAAAAATAATACTTAGATGATTCAACTTAATATTACACATAGTACGGTTTCACTATCACATTTATACGAATCATAATATGGGAAAAGTCATTGAAATGATTAAAAAATAACTTTTATTAGCTGCAAAAATAATCATTAAAGTATTTAAAAACATCTGGTGTGCGTTATGAGAGTCGTACAGAGCACTCAGTATCAACAGGTTAAATAGGTCCCACAATCATAAAGAGCAAAGTAAACGGTATCTCATATAATTCATACCTTTAAACACATGACAGATGCAGTGTGGATCCGTTTCACACTTAATTTTTACATTCTACTAAGTTGGCAGCCAATAACAGGGAATTGGTCTACCATTGACAGCATCTGGAATTGCTAAGCTTATATATGCAATCCTATTCACTGACCAGAGCCTCTGTTCACCGTTAACCCTTTGAGTGCCAGAGGGGTACGCAACGCTTTGCGTACCCCTCTGGCACTCAAAGGGTTAAACAAATATGGCATAAGTCCAGCCTCCTGTCACTGTGTGAGTGCTTACTTGGATGGTCGGCGATGGAGAGCCGGGCCACTTACGTGTCCTCTCGAGGCGGTCCATGCTGCTTCTGTGGATGCGGTTATTTCTGCATCCATTCTGTTCTCTGGTGGGCTCACGTCCTCGGGCTGAGTGCCAATGACATTACTCGCCACTTTTGAAAGTTGCCTCAGGGCTTGTTGAGTGCTCCACCTCCCTGCACCTGGACACCAGAGTCAGTACCCTTACGTGGTGTTCCAGTGCTGTACGTTTCTCCCTTGCTCCTTGCTCTTTGATTTGTGTATGACCCTTGGCCTGGCTTGCAATCTCTCCTGTGTCCTGTACTGTGGCATTGGCTGACTGTCCACTCTGATCCTGACTCCTGACATAGGCTGACTGCCCGCTCTGGTACTGACACTCTGCCATTGGCTGACTAACCGCTTCGTTATCTGACCCTGGCATTGGCTGACTGTCCTCTCTGATTCTTACCCCTGGCATTGGCTGACTGCGCTCTCTGTTACAGTCTCCTTGGCTTTGGCCGAGTCCTTCCTTGTCTCACCCTCTGACTTTGGCTGAATATCGCCTGGTCAGTCCTACCATCCTCTCTGGTTTCTGATCACCTAGCCCTTTAGACTGACTTTAAACCTGGTCTGTCTACCTGCTTCTTGGCTTCAGGGCTCTGCTCCATTTCTTTTGCAGGGGTTCTTCTTTGGTGCCTCCCCACAGCAGTCTCCCATTCCTGGTGGGATCTCCTTGCTCGGGTTCGGCACCTTGCCTCACTTATGTAGGAGCTTTCTTTCTTGCCTATTGTGTATATATATATATATATATATATATATATATATATATATATATATATATATATATACTAGCAATATGTGACGACGTTGCCCGTCATTGTAATAGGGTATGTGTTATGTAGCATTTTTTGTTTGAAATGTTGTAGGTGGCATGTTGAGGGTATATTATAAGATTTTTTTGTGTTTGTATTGTACATTTAATTTAGCTGTATTGACTGATGTTTTTTTGTGTACTGTGTGAAGCAGAAAGAATCATATTGCACACATGAATAGACACACACACAGATACAATGACATATACAGGCATTGATCATACATACACACGTACATACATGCGTACACACACACACACAAACATACAGATATTATTCTGGTCCTGTAAGTGCCAGAGGGGTAGCCTAGGAATTGCTCATTGTGTTGCTTAATCCTCTGGCACTGAAAGGGTTAACCAGCTGTCCCAGTATGTAGCAAGAGTCATGGAGTCCACAGTCCGTGAAGTGGACTCTGTA
Organism: Rhinophrynus dorsalis; assembly: GCA_037306005.1. NCBI lineage: Eukaryota > Metazoa > Chordata > Amphibia > Anura > Rhinophrynidae > Rhinophrynus > Rhinophrynus dorsalis. The sequence continues at coordinate 444,203,680 of CM074722.1, read as the reverse complement.
CATGCACACTCAGAGGCTGCCAGACAACCACCGGCCCGACTCCCTGGCCAGGAAGACGCCTCGGCCAAGAGCGTTACTAGGGACGCAGCCCGGGCACCGAGAGTGGGAACTGAGGAGGAATGGTGTGTGTGGTTGGAGCAGGGATGGTGTATGTTGTTGGAGCAGCTATAGTACGGCATGTATTTTTTTTGTTACAGGGTACTTACACAATGCAGGTGTGTGACAGCGGGCAGAGAGCAGTGGTGAAGAAGCTTGTGTGTAAGAGTGTGTGCTACAGAGTGGCCCCATCATGGTCTGTCTCCAGCCCCTCAGCCACGGGTAATAGTCACATCCAGCTGCTGCTTGTAGAGAGCTCCTTGAAGGGCCACATGACCGGGCTGTTGCGGGGTGGAGTGTTGTGCTTCATGAAGGGGGACCATGAAGGATTTGGTACTGGGCCTGTCTGCCTCCGAGCTACATGAAGCAGCTGGGCTTCCTGCAGTAGAAGCGCATTGTGCACCAGGAGCCGAACGCATTGTTGTGTTGCGGATACCAGAAATGAAGGTACACTGGAGCCGATCCCGCCCTCTCTTTGTTGGATCAACTCATTGTGTGCCTCAGGTTGGTGGAGGGACCCCTGGGGACTCTGTGTGTGCGTGGCTTTTGTGTGTGTGTGGCTTTTGTATGTGTGTGTGTGTGTGTGGCTTTTGTGTGTGTGCGGCTTTTGTGTGTGTGTGTGTGTGTGGCTTTTGTGTGTGTGGGGCTATTGTGTGTGGGGCTTTTGTGTGTGGGGGGGCTATTGTGTGTGGAGCTTTTGTGTGTGGGGGGGGCTTTTGTGTGTGTGGGGGGGGGGCTTTTGTGTGTGTGTGGCTTTTGTGTGTGTGTGTGTGTGTGTGTGGCTTTTGTGTGTGTGTGGGGGCTATTGTGTTTGGGGCTTTTGTGTGTGTGTGGAGGGGCTATTGTGTGCGGGGCTTTTGTGTGTGGGGGGCTTTATTGTGTGTGTGTGGCTTTTGTGTGTGTGTGGCTTTTGTGTGTGTGGGGCTTTTGTGTGTCGGGCGTGTGTGTGTTTGTGTGTGTGTGGCTTGTGTGTGTGTGTGGCTTTTTTGTGTGTGTGGCTTTTGTGTGTGTCTTTGTGTGTGTGTAGCTTGTGTGTGAGTCTGTGGTGTAGGAGCGAGTGGCAGCCATTTTGTTTTTTTCAGTCACTTGGATAGTGGTGAGCGGGGTGGATAGTGGGAGCAGGCTAATTCACTGAATGATTTAAATCACTCCTCCATTGAATCACCCAATGGGAACAGTAACTCCTTACTTAAGCTGAGATAACATAGCAATACAACACACGGTGGCTCTTCAGTTGAGGCAACATAGCAATATGCTGAGGGATCAAATAGAAAGTGGTGTTTGAGGCTTGCCCTCTGTAACATACAGCAAAGCATCTCTCTCTCCCTTTCAGGAGAAAGGGCGGGAATCAGGAAGCAGGAAGTGGAGGAGTGACAGTTGAAAACAGACAGTGAGGTGACTGAAGAGATGAAGAGTTAACCCTTTGAGTGCCAGAGGGGTACACAACGCACTGCAAAGCAATGTTTTGCGTACCCCTCTGGCACTGAAAGGGTTAAATAAGAGTTGCTATTAAGTTTATACCTGAGTTTGTATTTTATGGAAACATTACACCCTGGTACTGAAACAGAGTGTATGGAGGGTTACAATTATCTGTGGGAGGTGAAACAGAGTGTATGGAGGGTTGTAGTTATCTGTGGGAGGTGAAACAGAGTGTATGGAGGGTTGCAGTTATCTGTGGGAGGTGACAGTGTGTTTGTGGGGTCATGATCCTGAGTGAGAGTGTGTGTGGACCATGAGAAGTTATTGATATCCCCTACTTCAGGAGCAAGTGGCAGCTATGTTTTTTTTTTGTCAGTTGGATAGTGGTGGGAGGGCTGGAGGGGGCAGGCCAACTCCCTATATGATAAACACGCCCCCATTGAACCACCCAATGGGAGCAGTAATGTCCCCATTGAATCACCCAATGGGAGTTGTGTCTCCTAATGAGACATAAATTATGTAATGAGGCATCCTGTTCAATGTGTGTTTGTTTTCTGAGGAGACATAAATTATGCTCTGTGTGTGAGGTACCATAAATTATGCAATGAGGCTTATTCTTTTATATATATATATATATATATATATATATATATATATATATATATATATATTCAATAAAGAGGTGTTCCTTTACTGTACTTTGTTGTTGTTATTGCTAACCATGACAATATGTAAGGGTCATGAGTACTGAAGGTACAGGGAACCCACCAATTCAGAGCATTTTGGCCAGGATGGATATGCAAGATCAGCGTATTGATCAATTGTCTTTAGCCATGCAAACACTCCTAAATCGTACTGCTCACTTAGATCGTCCTGCTCGGCATCTGCTGGTCACTTCCGATCCTGTTCCGGCACCGGTTGCTTTTGTTGCTCCTCACTCCACAGTTACCAGAGCACAACTTCCTCAACGTTACGAGGGCAACCCAGCGCTATGCCGTGGGTTTCTAAATCAAGTGGGGATATTTCTTAAAATGGTCCCCCAGGCCTTTCCTACTGAACGAAGCAAGGTTGGGTTTATGATCAAAGCTTTGACATGGGCCAATCCGTTATGCGAGACAGACAAACCCATTATCAATAAAGTGGTGTTCCTTTACTGTACCTTGTTGTCGTTATTGCCAGCCGTGACACCTCCCAACTGATATTTATGCTTTGGTTTATAAGCTTTTTTTGTATATTCCATCGTATCTTAAGCATATAGGTTATAGAATCAAAATAGTGGCACTAATGACTGTCAGTTGTCAACTTGATATTCATCCTTTGGCTTATAAGCCTGTATTGTATATTCTATAGTGTGTTGCTTGAGTATATTGATTGTAGGATTACACTAATAGTTTTAATGTATGCTGACTGTGTCTTAGTATCAGGGGACACCCAGAATTCCCTGTTACGTGTGTACAGTTTTATGGCTCATTCCTAAAGAAAATCAGACCCCATAGATATATTATGCAAGAGTATCCCTGCTATCTCATGCCACAATGTCTAATGTGTTTCACCCATATGGCCATGCTTCTTCATATAGCTATGGGGTCTGATTTTATTTGGGAATGAGCCATAAGACTGCACAAGTAACAGGGAATTCCGGATATCCCCCGGTAATAAGAGGCAGTAAGTATTCATTATAATTACTAGCCTGATCCTACAATCGAAACATTCAAGCAACACATGATAGAATATACAATACAAGCTTATAAACCAAAGAATGAATATCAAGTTGACAACTGACAGTCACTAGTGCCACTATTTTGATTCTATAACCTGTATCCTGTATCAAACTCCCATTTGATAGCAGGATGTAATGTATCAAGAATCCTGTCCTCTGCTGACCCCTGGGGTCTACCACAGCCTGCTACATTACATCCTGCTATTAAACAGGAGTTCCCACTGATTGCCATTAGGAGTGGCAACATTGTATTTCAACTAGCGCTGTGAAAGTCCCATAAAAGCACACACAGCATTCATCTAGCTTTGAGTGCCCACTTTACTGGATCTATAGACACACACACGTAAGGGTCATAAATTGTCCTGAATAACCCACAAACAGCATCAGACCGCTGAATGCCCAAATCATTCTTATTCTTTTGTGGTGAAGCTGATTGAATCCTGTGGCAGTAAATATGGTACATTTGTATACTGTAATGATCTAGTCAAAATACCGAAGATCAAGCACTGGAATGTTGCCGGAGTCTGACCACACATTTTTTTTTATACATGTCACAATATAAACATCAGTTTTTATCTTCACTGATATTTCACATACACCATTAATTCTTTCAGTACATTAACCCTTTCTGTGCCAAGGAGTTCCGCAAGGCTTTGTTCATACAACTCTGTAACCACATGGGCCCACACAGCTCTCTCTCGGCTCAGGCTTATTCTTATTAGTAAACTATTTCTGAATTAGCACAGAAATACATTACTGTATTCCTGCTGGAGGCAAGAAAAAAGAAATCAGTCTTAACCCTATGTGTACCAGAGGGTTAGGAAACACATTGCAATGCGTTGCTACCTCTCTGGTACTCATAGGGTTAATCTTGCAATACACAATACGAGGGCATGTCGAGAAAAATAGGAGAAGAAAAATGTTGAATTTAAATGGTGAAAAAAGTTATGGGGGCACTATTGTAGAATTTTCAAGGGGAAGGGTTAAAATATTTAATGTGAACAATATTAGTCGAATTAAAGTGGTGAAAAAAAGCATTTTAAGTCGACTTTTATAAGGGGAGATTAATATGGCGAAGGGGGGCACTTTATGTCCGATTTCTATACTGTATACTGTATTATACACTGCTTTTGTTCGAACAACTATGGTTTTGAAGCTGTTGTTATGGCTTCTCCACCTCAGCCTCTGAGGCGCAGAATTTCCGACTTAAATATAACCACAAAACAGGAGGTAATGCTGAGCGTGGGTAATAGGATACTAATTGCACATTGTTTTTAGTTGTTTCCTATGGGCTTTTTTACACTGGCGGTAAGTATAATTACCACTGGTTTTGTTTTCACAAGTCGGGTAATAGGATAGCAAAAACTGACTTAAAAAAACATAGTTTTTTAGCGCTGGTAATAGAATCGAGCCCAAAAAGTCCGAATTCTGACTTTAAAAGTCAGAATTTTAACTTTTAAAGTTAGAATTTCAAGTTTACAAGTCAGAACTGACTTTTAAAGTCAGAATTTCGAGTCTAAAAGTCTCATAATTTCTCCGGTGTATCAAATATCTAAATGTTGTTCACTTCAGTGTCCAAACTCCCAACGCGTTTCAAAAAGCTCCGCTTTCCTTCATGTTAAACTCATCCGGTTCTTTTATATATTTATACATGATATTTAATAAGTGAGCTTATTTTTGAGGAAGGCGCTATAGCAAATTATGTCCCCAGATCTCACCAGAACTTGAACAAAGCAATCACTTCTTGTCTGTATATTTGTATGTTATATTTTGTAGATCAAGGTCCTTAAGGGGAAAGTCCCCTGCTGCCCAATGCTCCAATGGAGCTACAACTTGGGATATCCACCACAAGGAAAACGTTCAAGATACCACTTCAAACAGGGAACTTGATGCTAAGACCTTCCACTCTGCCCTGTAACATATAAACAGAAAATAACACACAGTATCTCTATCTTCGGTGAATATGTCCCCTACTAGTCCATACAGGACAATTAAAGGGATAGTAATACTTCGTTTTAACTTTATTTTATTTTGTAGGCATTAAAAAAACATGAAGAATGATATAAGTCTTATCTCTCAAACCTTTATGGTTTAAGAGAAATTCACAAACAAAGTATCCCCCCTTGTTCAACCAGATCAGAAGGGAGGTGCCCAGGTAGACTGCAGAGAGGGACAATCTTCAATTAAGATAAGGGAAAAACCTGAAAAACTTGTCAAGGGGGGAAGGGCTTTCAAAGGGCTTTCAAAGAAAATTGTCCCCTTCTGTTATCTGTCTGGTCATACAACCTGATCCACATCTGAGAAGAGATGGCTTACACTAGGTAAAAGGGACGGGAGGGGAAACTTTGCTTGTGAATATCTCATAAACCATAAAGGATTGAGAGATAAGACTTATATCATTCTTCATGTTTTTTTAATGCCTACAAAATAAAATAAAGTTAAAACGGAGTATTACTATCCCTTTAACTTACAATATTACAGAAAGCCACAAGAAATATATATATATATATATATATATATATATATATATATATATGATAAAAAATAAATATATTTTATTTGATACAATATACAGAGGAAATTAGAATATATCTTAAACTTGCAGACAAATGTCCTATGGGTGATTCGAAAACAACGGACATCACCTTTAAACTCCGTAATTCAAGTATCCAGACATAGTGATCTTACACCAGTATATTAAAATACATACTACAACAAAGTTAAGACGTATATATCTAGCATACATATAATGCTCAATCAGATATTACAAAAACTTCAATCATATTACTCCAAATAATAATATGATAATACGATGCTCTGTTGCTTGATAAAGCACCGTGTGTGGTGTGAAATGCGTTGTAGTGAGATATCAGGTCCCGGCCGGGTATATATCAGCAAAGATGTGTATCGAGCTATCTGCTATTTATGTAAGTTTTTTACATTTTTATTATTTGGAGTAATATGATTGAACTTTTTGTAATATCTGATTGAGCATGTATATGTATTCCAGATAGATACATATTAACTTATTAGATTTGTCATAGTATGTATTTTAAAGGACCGGCCGCGTACACACGTGGTCGTCACTTAAGGACCACTGACCTTTTTTTTTTCGGCATCCGATTCCGGGCTCCCTGAATGGCGTGCAGTCGCACGGGGAGCCCAGAATTCCATGACGGTCCTGGCACGTCATGGGTTGTTAATGCAAAACAACCCATGACATGCCAGGACCGTCAAGGGTCGTTAAGGGGTTAAAGGTGATGTCCGTTGTTTTCGAATCACCCATAGGACATTAGCATGCAAGTTTAAGAGATATTCTAATTTCCTCTGTATATTGTATCAAATAAAATATATTTATTTTTTCCCATAAATATATTTCTTGTGGCTTTCTGTAATATTGTAATAAGTTAATTGTCCTGTATGGACTAGTAGGAGACATATTCATGGAAGACAGAGATACTGTGTGTTATTTTCTGTTTGTACGTTTCATGGCCGAGTGGAAAGTCCTAGTGCCAAATTCCCTGTTTGAAATTATTTGTTAATCCTTAATGCACGTATTCATCAATAAATTCTCTCTAAATTGTTCATTTTGTCAATGCTTATCACAAACCTCCTAAATAGTTTTAGGCAGGCATTATATATATAATAAATAGTAATCCATCCCTTACTTTAAACCCAGTAATATCCACATTGTTATAACAAAAACTGGTTTTAAAGGAACAGTACATTATGGCTAGATCGATCCCTTAAAGGGGCAATGTACTTTTTGTGTGTGTGTTATGTATTGTGCTTGTGCGTGTTGTTGTGTGTTATATGTGTGTGTATTGCGTGTGTGCATATATTGTTTGTGGGTGTCTGTGTTATGGGTGTGTTGTGGGTGTGTGTTGTGGGCATGTGTGTTGTGTGAGTGAATGTGTTGTCTGTTTGTGTTGTGCATGTGTATTGCATGTATGTATTGTACGTGTGTGTGTGTTGTGCATATGTACTGCATGTGTGTATTTTGTGTGTATTATATGTGTGTTGTGTGTGTGTATGTATTGTGTGTGTTTGTGTTGTATGTATTGTGTTGTATGTGTATTGTGCATGTGTATTGCATGTATGTATTGTGTGTTGTATGTGTGTATTGTGTGTGTGTGTGTGTGTTGTGGTGTATTGTATGTGTTGTGTATTGTGTGTCTATGTGTATTGCTTGTATGTGTGTGTGTTGTGCATATGTCTTTTACAGGTATGTGTGTGTATTTCATGTGTGTTTTATGTACGCATGTGTGTATTGTGTGTGTGCATTGTGGGCATGTGTGTTGTGCGTGTTTGTGGTGTGTATTGTGTATGTTGTGTGTGTGTTTTTTCTGTGTGTTTAGTGTTTATTGTGTGTGTGTATTGTCTGTGTGTGTGTGTATTGTCTGTGCTTTGCATGTGTATTGCATGTATGCATTGTGTGTGTGGTGTTTGTTTGTATATTGTGAGTATGTGTGTTCTCTGTGAGTGTGTGTTGTGCATATGTATTGCTTATGTGTTGTGTGTGTTGTATGTGTTGTAGTGTGTGTGTATTGAAGGCCCATACAATTCCTTTCAGAGATTATCAAAGGAGTGGCAGGGGGTAGAAAGGGTATGTTTGTTTTTTGGAAGAGGAGATAGTGGGGGAGGGCCAACCCCTTGCAGAGAAAATAATTTCCCCCTGTATGTCCTGGACAGGCAGTATAGAGGCACGCAGGTTTCTTCATTCATATATATACATATATAATAGTGAGAGAAAGAGAGTTCTTATTTGCAATAGTCTTTACTATAGTTTTTAGGACAGATAATGACTTTTGTGATCACTGACTTGTTACCTGTCTCATTGGTACAAGTAATTACCATGTCCACTAAAGTTGTAAGGACGAAGGATTGTTTGAATGTTGTTGTGGTGGTCATATGAAATATACTGTGTAAATGATTGTGGCAGATATTAATAATAAAGTTATTGCAGAAAAGCCTGCTACTTGTAGGAAATGTGATTCAGATAGGAATTCCAAATCGCATCCAAATAAAGATGGTACCACAAGATCTATGTGTGTGCCAGTGCCTGCTGCTAAAAAAGTAAGTGTTGATGATGATGAAGTTAACAATAATATTATGCCTTTCTCCCCCTCATCCATAACATCAAGCCATTCAGTCAGTAATAGATTAGTACTGGAAACAAATGAAGGACAAAATCCTGCGATAGAGGCAGAAAGTGAAGGTGACGGCAAGTCATTGGTAGAAGATGGAGATGTGGCTTTGCTGGGGACTGGGACATAATTACAAGAAAATTAGACAATTTCTTAGTAAGGAAATGATTGGCGGGAAGCTTAATTTATCATCATCTTCATGTTTTAGTCCTGCCAGAATTTGAGTGGGTATCAGATGATGCTACTTCCACCATCATTGATAATGATGATGCTTTAAAATATGTTCCTCCACACAGAAGCTCCTCCCCCAGTTACTTATCTGTATTAATAAAAGGAGAAGGCTGGCAGGGTGCTAGATTCTCTGTTTCCACCACACACACACCTGGGTGGAGAAACACACCCAGGGGTGGCAGTAAGGAGGAGATATTCATCTCTCCTCTATACTGCCTGTCTGAAAGATACAGGAGGGTACGATTTTGACAGGAGTGGACAGGGGCCGAAGGACCCTTGCCAGTCCTGTCAAAAACTCTGCAAGGACTTTGCCCTCCCTCAACATGAAAAAATAAAATAACATGGCCGACACACACACACACCATGGAGGATCACCGCTGTTGTATTTGCCCTTACTTGATTCCAATATATTCACAGGCGTCTCTACAAACTGTATTGATCCTCAGGGAAAACCACAACCATCAAATGTGCATCTGTCACCTCTGTTCATTTTAGGTAGCTTCCGCCACTCAGCTGGAGCCCCGCTGTAGCACCATCAGCTTGCACCAGTGTCATGTAAAAGTGTGCTTTACTGATGTCTGAAGTTCTCTTCTAATCCAACTCGTTTCTGCGGCGCCTTCCACAGACCACAGGAAAGAGTCAAGGCATCACCAAAACGCCTTGAAATAGAAGTGAACTTCAGACATCAAGTGAAGCAGACTTTCTTTTACATCAAGCCAGCACATGCTGATGGTGCTGCAATGGGGCTCCAGCTGTGTGGCGGAAGGTACCTAGAAGGAGCGGTGGGGATTCAGACCAGACGCACGGTTGAAGGCTGATGGCATAAAAAAATACCGTAATACATACCTTCCATTTGTGCCTTAACCCTTTTAGTGCCAATGCATTGCTGACTCCTCTGGCACTCAAAGGGTTAACATGCCTTCTTCCTCTCACAAGCCCTCATCACACTGTTGTCCACATCACAGGAAGGAGGTGGCGGTACAACTTGTCTGTCTGGATGGGGGGAGAGAAAGCACACTGTTTGGCCTTTCTGCACCACCGCACCCAACCCTAGCACTCAGATGGTTAAATCTTCAGATCCCAAGTTTCACTCTCTTCATGAATTCCTCTCATTGCCGGTGTACAGTACATTGTATAGCAACATGCTATACACCTCCCCAACACAATATCCCCTTAACCCTTTAATAACCAGAGAGGTGTGCAACCGAATCCTCTGGTTCATAAAATGTTAATACAGAAGTGAGGGTGCTGCTCTGAGAAATACTGCAGCAATTCAGCAACAAACCATTTTCATTTATTGAACCCTTTAAATGCCAGAGGGCTCTGCAATGCGTTACGCACCATTATGTTACAATTTGTATTTTAACACTTTGTCAGACGATGTCCCTCTGGCATTCCAAGGCTTCACTCACTTAATGCTGTAGGCATCCTACAGTTGGCACAATTACTTTACTCCAAAATTGTTCCACTTCGGTCCTTATTACATTGGCCTTTGTAACCACTTCATGAATGCCAACAACAAAAATGTATATTTAACCAATTCCTTAAAAGTACACATAGCCAATTCTTGGGGAAGTCTGGGGCTCATCTCTCAGTTCCCATCCAACACGTGTTTGCTTTACCCCATCACCTCCACTAAGATGTCATACCAGGAAGCTGCCAGACGATGGCGTTACAAGGCAGCAGATAAGATGGAGGACATGTTAGCTGTGGATTGACTTTCAGGTCATGTACTGCTGGTGGGTAAAATAAGGGGTTCTGCCTTTATGGGGTGTCCGAGGGGGCATAATTCAACTGCCATGTTTATAGTAATTGTGGGTTCTCCAGCAGACACCCCCATATCAAATTCTGCAGTAAACCAGCTTCCCCTTACCCCCAAAACCAACTAAGTTAAATGGATATATGAGGAATTTTAGCTTGCTGTTTGTTCATATGGCCCCTTGAGGTTCGATCATTTTTCATCTAATACTCTCAGTCATTATCTGTGCAACTACCTTCATTGGAACAAAACAATGGAATCTAATGTTAATCCTGATATTCTTTTCAGTTTATTCTTCACTGTGTTGAGGTTAAGCCCCACCCTTGGATATTACGTCTTGTGACTGCTTCAGGGGTATTTAAAGCACTGATTCACAATGGTTTGCATGGGATTGTGGCAGTGAAAAGATTCAGTGTTTGAGAGGCAAAGAGTTATCAATGCAGGGGAAAGTGTTGCATACCTTTTTGCCACTGAAGGATTTTAAACAAAACAAATAAAATGTATTGTGTATACAACACATTCCACTGCATGGATACCTCTTTGCCTCTCAAACACTGAACACTTTTACTGGAGAAAACCTACCCAAACCGTTCTGAATGAATGCTCTGAATTCCCCATGAGAATTCAAAGGACTTAATCCCCACAGGCAACACCGTGCCCCTTTTGCTAGTTCATATACTAAAGAAGTGCAAACTAGCTGTGACAATATTAAGCACCCACAATTATCTGCTGTATCTAAAAGGTACAAGGTCACTGATCCTCTGCCACTTCTGCAAAGGAGCAAAATAGACTGATGAGTGAGTAACTGAAAATAGAAGAAATGTAAAGATGGTGAAAAATACAATATCCCTGTCATGCTTATCATCACCTCTTCTTCCTAATTCCTCCCAGTCACAGAAAATTCCACACAAATCAGTCCTAGGAAGTAGTGCTTCTACAAGCCCCTCTACTAATGCTGTTGATTGTACTACTGACAAGAATTGTCATAATCGCTCGTCATCAGGCTTAAGACTTCCTCATTCTGAACCAAAATCTAGAGTACAGATATACTTCACTCAGGGTACAAAAAACAACCATATTGCCATCTGTTGCATTTGTTGAAAATGTGTGAGCAGGGTAAAGCTGAATATCTCCTCTGGCCACATTCTCTTCAAGGCAACAAAAGCACAGCCATAGGTTTGAGTGGGATAAACTCCAAAAGGTCAGTAAAGGTGTTATCCTTTCCAGGAGGATTCCAAAAAGTGGCCATAGCAGACATAGTGTTGGTAATACTAGTGTTTTAGATATGTCTGCAAGGAGTGGGACATCTTTTTCATTAGTAGTATTATCCCATCCCCCCATTTCTCCTCCTACTGTTAGAACTGATGATGATGATATTGATGTGTTAGCGATATCTATAGGTGACCAGCATCAAGTAACAACCTCCACCACCACTATTAAGAGCAGCACCCCCACCCGCATCACAACCACCACCTGTTCGTCCGCTATTACTAGTAGTACCACAAGAACTAGTATTTATCTTGATAATGTGCGTAGACAGTTCCTACACAGACCAGTGTCCAGCCAACCCACAATTGTTGAGGGAGTTTCAAATGACTCACAAAAAGGGTTAATATTATGGAAACGCTATATAGATGATTGCGTTTTTATTTGGAAAGGAACAGAAGAGTTATTAAATAGGTTTTTAACATGTATCAATAATAACTCATTGAATGTTAAATTCACATCAGTTTATAGTTGATTTTTTAGATTTAAATATTTACATTGAAGAGGGATAAATTAGAATAAAAACATATAAGAAACCTACAGATAGTAATAGCTTTATTAAAACTAGCAGCTGTCACTATAAGACGTGGATTAAAATTGTTCCTATGACAAAATCTGTGAACAACAGATTTTACAAATGGAACAATTATTTAAAAAGAACGGGTTATAAAGAAAACCATTTGAAAGAAGTAAGAACATAAATATTATCTAAAGATAGAAGTGAGTTTCTACAGTCCGGGAACAGGACCGCAAATTATTTTGATAAGGACAGAGGAGTCGCTTTTATAACTCAATTTAATAGCTACGATAAAGAATTAACTAATATCCTACATAAATATTGGCCAGTACTCCTTAAGGATGGGGATTTAAAAAATTGTTTAACTGAAAAACCTAATTTTTTTTTAAGAAAGCTGTGAATTTAAAACAAAAGCTTGTTCATAGCTTTATGAAAAACTTAAAACATCATATTTTAAGAGAGAGTTAAAAGGTTTCCATCGCTGTGGAAAGTGTATATCTTGCAGGACAACTAAAGATAAGAGAAAGACTATACATAATTTCACATCTAATCAAACAGGAGAGACATATACTATTGACACTTTTATTAGCTGTAAAAGTAAAAATGTGGTAAATCTACTTGAATGTACGTGCGAAAGACAGTACATTGATAGAACTATCCGCAGTATTAATAAGAGAGTGAGTGAACACATAAGAAACATTAAGAAAGGCTTGACCTCCCATAGTGTATCTGATCATTCATTGCCATTGATAAGGTAGAAGCATATTGGAGTGGAAATTATATAAATAAAGCCGTTTCTAGAAAGGAAACCAAGTGGATTTATAAATTGAAAACATTAAGTCCACTTGGTCTAAACATAGTAATCGATTTAAATTGTTTTTTGGGTGATTAAGATATTATATATGAATATGTTATTTTCATCTATTGTATTTGTCTATTAACAATACAACAAGTATGGATGAATATGAGATTGTAAGGGTTAAGCAATAATAGATGAGAGAAACATATCTGATCGATAAAGAGAGGTATACTTTCCCTAAAATAAGTGTTGATAATAGATGAGATTTGGTACCGTGTTAGCTGTAGAAATACAGGAGGCAAAAATGTAGTAAAGTTGATATCTTTGTTGGCTATTAGCCAATAAAGGCATCAACTTTACTAATTTTTTGCCTCCTAAAATAAGTGTGAGGGTGATTTCTAAAGAAATAATAAAAGGTAATAGCATACGGTTTGATAGAATTATTTTTTCCTTCTTAGGATATAATATGGTCCTGATGTATAACAAATACTAAAAATTGTTTTTATATATGTTTTTATTGTAAGAATGTATGGAGAATTGTACTGTTTATTTCATCAGGGATATGTGGTTGTTGATTGGCATATATTTGTGTCTATCTAATTTGAACTAACCTATTGGGAAATGTAAATCAATTGATGTTCTGACTGGATTGGGATTGGTTTCCGGGGATGGTTCCGATTAACAAAGACAATATTAGTTTGATCACTACAACAAACTGGTTGATACCCCTGATGAAGTGCTAATTGCACAAAATGCGTTGGGTGGAGGAGGTGTATGATTTTTTGGGAAACATTATATATTGCCCAGAAGTGTGTACGATGATCCTGTTGATAGTACCCAGACACTGGGTTAATTAAGAACACTTAAATCTTTGGGAAATCATTTGTAATGTAGCCCTGATTTATTCAGCTCCGATTAACTTTTAATTTTTTTATGTGCATAGTATTTGTATTAAGATTCTACCCTGTCTTCGTTGGAGTATAACGAAATCCTACAAATATAACGGGTAACTATAAGGTTAACCCTTAAGAGGATTGCACAGAAGAAAACTCCCAGCTCCGGTTGAAGGAAAGGGATTACCACACTGAAATCGCTGGAAGACGAGCAGACCAATGAATAGTGGATCAAGGTCTACTTAAACGTAAGTGGATGTTTTTGTTTATTTCATATTGATTGATATATATGGTGATCGTGGATTTCCTTTGTCTTCTGAGGAGGAGATGTATATTTAAAAGAAATTGAACGGTGTGGAGATTAAGGAAGTCTATTGAAACATATGGACTGTGGACATAGAGTAGAAGAATCTTACATGTGAGTGGATATTTATATTGTTACAAGTCTGAAGCAGAATTAATTCTAAGAGGATTTTCCTTTCTATCTTTTGCATATCTCCGGGAGATTGGAAGATAGAAGATCTGATCGAGTGATCTGTAATGAGACTGTGTATCTATTACAGGGCTCAAAATTTCCACTCACCACTAGCCAATGGCGAGTGAAAATTTAGCCCTGGCGAGTAGAAATTCAGCCCTGGTGGGTATGTTTTGGCTTGCAGTGGCGAGTAACTTTTCAGGTCTGGCTAGTAGCAAAGGACTTAAAATTATAAGCCCTGATCTATTATATAGTGGTACAAGTTAACAGAAAATATCTAGTATTGGACTTGTTGGTAATACTGTATTTTGAATTGCTTTGGGAAATTGTGTGGTATTTGGGGTTAATCTGTGAGTGACGGATATACCTGTGGCTGAATCGAAAATACAGTGAAATATTGGTGTGTATATATACACAGTGTAGGAGCGCTGAGAATTTTCTATATTTTGGACTCACAAATTATGCCAATTTAATGGCAGACTTGTTTTAATATTGACATTTTACATGCTGCTCTTTTGTTTTGCTTAAAACAGGTTTTAAAGAACTGATGTTGTTTTACAGCATCTCACCCAGGACTCAGCCTGCTTACAACTTTTACTTTCAGCTGTTGATTTCTCCACTTCAGCCCTCAGCAGCAGTAATATTGAGGCAGGAAATGTCACAGCCATAGAAAAGCACAGAGAAAAATGGCAAAGTTTGCATGGTATTGTTGAAAAGGTGTAAATTTTATGTATTTTCTATGAGCAGGAATTTTTGTAAGAAATTTGGGAATTTTTTTTCTATGACAATACCTGTCTAAATTGTTTTAAAATTTTGCCCATCCCTAGTATCCATGCCTTTGCCCACCACACTAACAACCAGTTTATACAATTCTGGCACAGCACTTGAAAAATAACTTTGGCTTGGGATGTGCAATACCTGACATCAGTTCTTTAATACCTCTGTTTTCCAAATTAGAATAAGGCAACATGACAACTACCAATATGTTGGCAACTTTGCCATTCCTCATACATATTTTGGATTATTTTTGGTAAGTTTTTGATCCCTTCCCAAAAACTCAGTAAATGTAGATTGGCAATACATAGCAGAAGAACTGTGTAACTTTATTGCTTTAACCACATGGCTTGTGATGAAGAACCTAGTAGTGGTGGTGGTGGTGGTGGCAGTGTGTGCACTCTGTGACTCTTGCTGTCTCCTCCAACAAATTCAATGTCAGACTCCTCCGTGTTTGGTATTTGAAGGACAGCAGCAGGAGCCGTAAATGTTACTGCAAATGAAGGAAATCTTGGCATAGTCTCTGACACATCTATTATTTGCCCCATAGCCACATGAACTTTTAGGAGTGTTTATGCTGCTGCTACTAATAGCACCACTGACATGTTGATGGTGTTTCTTTCAACAAGAACTGTGGTTGTGCTTCAGATGGGATTTCAATAAGGATCTGTAACTGAAGAAGAGGAGGATATATTCTATATCAGCATCATCAACATTATCATAATGAGATCATCCTCAGCATCACCCAATGCTTATTACCCACTACTTTTATAAGGGAAAAATTCCACATTTTACTGAAATTCAGCCCCTGGGGAACATAATATATGTGTTGCAGATGCATCAGAGAATGTGCCAAGAATTTCTTCATTTGCAGTAATACCTATGGCTCCTGTTACTGTCCTTCAAATGCCGAACACAGAGGAGTATGCACAAAAAAGAAAATAGACCCAGTGCAGAAGCTCCTCTAAGAGCGATCCCTTTAAAGTGATAGTAATGTCTAAAAAAAACTTTTTTGCATTTAGAAGAGCTCAAAAAGCTGATCTAAATGCAAAAAAACGTATCTCTCAAACTGCTATGGTTTAAGAGATACGGGCGTTTGAAGTTTGATTTCTCCTACTGACAGCTGTAAAGCTGTCAGCAGGAGATTTGTGTCGGTCGACACTGTGGCGCTTCAGAAGTGCCGAGATCTCATTACTTACACGGAATCCCTTCATTGGAATGGTCTAAAACATGTGCCTGAAAAGTTCAAAAGCCCGTATCTCTTAAACCATAGTAGTTTGAGAGATACGTTTTTTTTGCATTTAGATCAGCTTTTTGAGCTCTTCTAAATGCAAAAAAGTTTTTTTTAGCCATTACTATCACTTTAAACAGAAGAAAGTTCCTTACATATATATGAAATGTAGACCCTCTCAGGGTGGGTACTCACTGAATTCAGCCTCTCTGTACAACAGCACGATACAGTACATCTTTATCGGTCCCCAGGATTCCAACTTGCGGTACCGAGTTCCCACAGTGATCAAACAGACAGTCCTCATATTCAAACTGGATACTTTATTTTAAAATAGTATGTACAAGTATGTATGTAAGGAACCTACTTCTGTTTAAAGGGTTCGCTCTTAGAGGCACTTCTGCCCTGGGTCTATTTTCTTTTTTGTTTGTTCTGCAATTGGACTTCTGTGGAGGTCACAAGACCAGGTGACCAGGACCCTAGCAGCCTTGTGACAAAGGGTGACAGCTATACCAAAGTGTCTTCTGAGCATAGGACTGTTTCTCTGGATTATTGGTGACTTTGGACATTTCCGTAGCGCTCCTGGTGTAGTAAGGGGTATATATATATACGATATATATATACGATACCGAGTGTTTTTGCGGAAATGACAAGGGTCATAGAGTGCACCCACCCCCACGCTATGTAAAAGGTGCCAAAATGTTGTCATTTGACATGCTGCCTTATTCTTTTGCAGAAAAAGAGTTTTGAAAGAACTGATACCAGGTATTGGGATGGACAAATAGTCAAGAGATGTTTTCATGGGAATGTTCACAAAAAATAGCAATTTCCAGCATTTTTCATGAAAATTCCCACCCATAGAAAATACATGAATTTTCTACCTTTTCACCAATACCCATACATTTCCCACAAAGACAGATGTAAAGAAATTGACAGCTGACTGTAAAAGTTGTGAGCAGGCCAAGTCCTGCAGCAACATGTGCCTTGAAACAATTGTTAGAAGGCTGTGTTCCTTTGATCCTCGCCCAAGACACTAACCACCTGTGTAAATGATTGTGGCAGATATTAATAATAAAGTTATTGCAGAAAAGCCTGCTACTTGTAGGAAATGTGATTCAGGTAGGAATTCCAAATCGCATCCAAATAAAGATGGTACCACAAGATCTATGTGTGTGCCAGTGCCTGCTGCTAAAAAAGTAAGTGTTGATGATGATGAAGTTAACAATAATATTATGCCTTTCTCCCCCTCATCCATAACATCAAGCCATTCAGTCAGTAATAGATTAGTAGTAGTACTGGAAACAAATGAAGGACAAAATCCTGCGATAGAGGCAGAAAGTGAAGGTGACGGCAAGTCATTGGTAGAAGATGGAGATGTGGCTTTGCTGGGGACTGGGACATAATTACAAGAAAATTAGACAATTTCTTAGTAAGGAAATGATTGGCGGGAAGCTTAATTTATCATCATCTTCATGTTTTAGTCCTGCCAGAATTTGAGTGGGTATCAGATGATGCTACTTCCACCATCATTGATAATGATGATGCTTTAAAATATGTTCCTCCACACAGAAGCTCCTCCCCCAGTTACTTATCTGTATTAATAAAAGGAGAAGGCTGGCAGGGTGCTAGATTCTCTGTTTCCACCACACACACACCTGGGTGGAGAAACACACCCAGGGGTGGCAGTAAGGAGGAGATATTCATCTCTCCTCTATACTGCCTGTCTGAAAGATACAGGGGGGTACGATTTTGACAGGAGTGGACAGGGGCCGAAGGACCCTTGCCAGTCCTGTCAAAAACTCTGCAAGGACTTTGCCCTCCCTCAACATGAAAAAATAAAATAACATGGCCGACACACACACACCATGGAGGATCACCGCTGTTGTATTTGCCCTTACTTGATTTCAATATATTCACAGGCGTCTCTACAAACTGTATTGATCCTCAGGGAAAACCACAACCATCAAATGTGCATCTGTCACCTCTGTTCATTTTAGGTAGCTTCCGCCACTCAGCTGGAGCCCCGCTGTAGCACCATCAGCTTGCACCAGTGTCATGTAAAAGTGTGCTTTACTGATGTCTGAAGTTCTCTTCTAATCCAACTTGTTTCTGCGGCGCCTTCCACAGACCACAGGAAAGAGTCAAGGCATCACCAAAACGCCTTGAAATAGAAGTGAACTTCAGACATCAAGTGAAGCAGACTTTCTTTTACATCAAGCCAGCACATGCTGATGGTGCTGCAATGGGGCTCCAGCTGTGTGGCGGAAGGTACCTAGAAGGAGCGGTGGGGATTCAGACCAGACGCACGGTTGAAGGCTGATGGCATAAAAAAATACCGTAATACATACCTTCCATTTGTGCCTTAACCCTTTTAGTGCCAATGCATTGCTGACTCCTCTGGCACTCAAAGGGTTAACATGCCTTCTTCCTCTCACAAGCCCTCATCACACTGTTGTCCACATCACAGGAAGGAGGTGGCGGTACAACTCGTCTGTCTGGATGGGGGGAGAGAAAGCACACTGTTTGGCCTTTCTGCACCACCGCACCCAACCCTAGCACTCAGATGGTTAAATCTTCAGATCCCAAGTTTCACTCTCTTCATGAATTCCTCTCATTGCCACTGTACAGTACATTGTATAGCAACATGCTATACACCTCCCCAACACAATATCCCCTTAACCCTTTAATAACCAGAGAGGTGTGCAACCGAATCCTCTGGTTCATAAAATGTTAATACAGAAGTGAGGGTGCTGCTCTGAGAAATACTGCAGCAATTCAGCAACAAACCATTTTCATTTATTGAACCCTTTAAATGCCAGAGGGCTCTGCAATGAGTTACGCACCATTATGTTACAATTTGTATTTTAACACTTTGTCAGACGATGTCCCTCTGGCATTCCAAGGCTTCACTCACTTAATGCTGTAGGCATCCTACAGTTGGCACAATTACTTTACTCCAAAATTGTTCCACTTCGGTCCTTATTACATTGGCCTTTGTAACCACTTCATGAATGCCAACAACAAAAATGTATATTTAACCAATTCCTTAAAAGTACACATAGCCAATTCTTGGGGAAGTCTGGGGCTCATCTCTCAGTTCCCATCCAACACGTGTTTGCTTTACCCCATCACCTCCACTAAGATGTCATACCAGGAAGCTGCCAGACGATGGCGTTACAAGGCAGCAGATAAGATGGAGGACATGTTAGCTGTGGATTGACTTTCAGGTCATGTACTGCTGGTGGGTAAAATAAGGGGTTCTGCCTTTATGGGGTGTCCGAGGGGGCATAATTCAACTGCCATGTTTATAGTAATTGTGGGTTCTCCAGCAGACACCCCCATATCAAATTCTGCAGTAAACCAGCTTCCCCTTACCCCCAAAACCAACTAAGTTAAATGGATATATGAGGAATTTTAGCTTGCTGTTTGTTCATATGGCCCCTTGAGGTTCGATCATTTTTCATCTAATACTCTCAGTCATTATCTGTGCAACTACCTTCATTGGAACAAAACAATGGAATCTAATGTTAATCCTGATATTCTTTTCAGTTTATTCTTCACTGTGTTGAGGTTAAGCCCCACCCTTGGATATTACGTCTTGTGACTGCTTCAGGGGTATTTAAAGCACTGATTCACAATGGTTTGCATGGGATTGTGGCAGTGAAAAGATTCAGTGTTTGAGAGGCAAAGAGTTATCAATGCAGGGGAAAGTGTTGCATACCTTTTTGCCACTGAAGGATTTTAAACAAAACAAATAAAATGTATTGTGTATACAACACATTCCACTGCATGGATACCTCTTTGCCTCTCAAACACTGAACACTTTTACTGGAGAAAACCTACCCAAACCGTTCTGAATGAATGCTCTGAATTCCCCATGAGAATTCAAAGGACTTAATCCCCACAGGCAACACCGTGCCCCTTTTGCTAGTTCATATACTAAAGAAGTGCAAACTAGCTGTGACAATATTAAGCACCCACAATTATCTGCTGTATCTAAAAGGTACAAGGTCACTGATCCTCTGCCACTTCTGCAAAGGAGCAAAATAGACTGATGAGTGAGTAACTGAAAATAGAAGAAATGTAAAGATGGTGAAAAATACAATATCCCTGTCATGCTTATCATCATCATCACCTCTTCTTCCTAATTCCTCCCAGTCACAGAAAATTCCACACAGATCAGTCCTAGGAAGTAGTGCTTCTACAAGCCCCTCTACTAATGCTGTTGATTGTACTACTGACAAGAATTGTCATAATCGCTCGTCATCAGGCTTAAGACTTCCTCATTCTGAACCAAAATCTAGAGTACAGATATACTTCACTCAGGGTACAAAAAACAACCATATTGCCATCTGTTGCATTTGTTGAAAATGTGTGAGCAGGGTAAAGCTGGATATCTCCTCTGGCCACATTCTCTTCAAGGCAACAAAAGCACAGCCATAGGTTTGAGTGGGATAAACTCCAAAAGGTCAGTAAAGGTGTTATCCTTTCCAGGAGGATTCCAAAAAGTGGCCATAGCAGACATAGTGTTGGTAATACTAGTGTTTTAGATATGTCTGCAAGGAGTGGGACATCTTTTTCATTAGTAGTATTATCCCATCCCCCCATTTCTCCTCCTACTGTTAGAACTGATGATGATGATATTGCTGTGTTAGAGATATCTATAGGTGACCAGCATTAAATAACAACCTCCACCACCACTATTAAGAGCAGCACCCCCACCCGCATCACCACCACCACCTGTTCGTTCGCTATTACTAGTAGTACCACAAGAACTAGTATTTATCTTGATAATGTGCGTAGACAGTTCCTACACAGACCAGTGTCCAGCCAACCCACAATTGTTGAGGGAGTTACAAATGACTCACAAAAAGGGTTAATATTATGGAAAAGCTATATAGATGATTGCTTTTTTTTATTTGGAAAGGAACAGAAGAGTTATTAAATAGGTTTTTAACATGTATCAATAATAACTCATTGAATGTTAAATTCACATCAGTTTATAGTTGATTTTTTAGATTTAAATATTTACATTGAAGAGGGATAAATTAGAACAAAAACATATAAGAAACCTACAGATAGTAATAGCTTTATTAAAACTAGCAGCTGTCACTATAAGCCGTGCATTAAAATTGTTCCTATGACAAAATTTGTGAACAACAGATTTTACAAATGGAACAATTATTTAAAAAGAACGGGTTATAAAGAAAACCATTTGAAAGAAGTAAGAACACAAATATTATCTAAAGATAGAAGTGAGTTTCTACAGTCCAGGAACAGGACCGCAAATTATTTTGATAAGGACAGAGGAGTCGCTTTTATAACTCAATTTAATAGCTACGATAAAGAATTAACTAATATCCTACATAAATATTGGCCAGTACTCCTTAAGGATGGGGATTTAAAAAATTGTTTAACTGAAAAACCTAATTTTTTTTAAGAAAGCTGTGAATTTAAAACAAAAGCTTGTTCATAGCTTTATGAAAAACTTAAAACATCATATTTTAAGAGAGAGTTAAAAGGTTTCCATCGCTGTGTAAAGTGTATATCTTGCAGGACAACTAAAGATAAGAGAAAGACTATACATAATTTCACATCTAATCAAACAGGAGAGACATATACTATTGACACTTTTATTAGCTGTAAAAGTAAAAATGTGGTAAATCTACTTGAATGTACGTGCGAAAAACAGTACATTGATAGAACTATCCGCAGTATTAATACGAGAGTGAGTGAACACATAAGAAACATTAAGAAAGGCTTGACCTCCCATAGTGTATCTGATCATTCATTGCCATTGATAAGGTAGAAGCATATTGGAGTGGAAATTATATAATTAAAGCCGTTTCTAGAAAGGAAACCAAGTGGATTTATAAATTGAAAACATTAAGTCCACTTGGTCTAAACATAGTAATCGATTTAAATTGTTTTTTGGGTGATTAAGATATTATATATGAATATGTTATTTTCATCTATTGTATTTGTCTATTAACAATACAACAAGTATGGATGAATATGAGATTGTAAGGGTTAAGCAATAATAGATGAGAGAAACATATCTGATCGATAAAGAGAGGTATACTTTCCCTAAAATAAGTGTTGATAATAGATGAGATTTGGTACCGTGTTAGCTGTAGAAATACAGGAGGCAAAAATGTAGTAAAGTTGATATCTTTGTTGGCTATTAGCCAATAAAGGCATCAACTTTACTAATTTTTTGCCTCCTAAAATAAGTGTGAGGGTGATTTCTAAAGAAATAATAAAAGGTAATAGCATACGGTTTGATAGAATTATTTTTTCCTTCTTAGGATATAATATGGTCCTGATGTATAACAAATACTAAAAATTGTTTTTATATATGTTTTTATTGTAAGAATGTATGGAGAATTGTACTGTTTATTTCATCAGGGATATGTGGTTGTTGATTGGCATATATTTGTGTCTATCTAATTTGAACTAACCTATTGGGAAATGTAAATCAATTGATGTTCTGACTGGATTGGGATTGGTTTCCGGGGATGGTTCCGATTAACAAAGACAATATTAGTTTGATCACTACAACAAACTGGTTGATACCCCTGATGAAGTGCTAATTGCACAAAATGAGTTGGGTGGAGGAGGTGTATGATTTTTTGGGAAACATTATATATTGCCCAGAAGTGTGTACGATGATCCTGTTGATAGTACCCAGACACTGGGTTAATTAAGAACACTTAAATCTTTGGGAAATCATTTGTAATGTAGCCCTGATTTATTCAGCTCCGATTAACTTTTAATTTTTTTATGTGCATAGTATTTGTATTAAGATTCTACCCTGTCTTCGTTGGAGTATAACGAAATCCTACAAATATAACGGGTAACTATAAGGTTAACCCTTAAGAGGATTGCACAGAAGAAAACTCCCAGCTCCGGTTGAAGGAAAGGGATTACCACACTGAAATCGCTGGAAGACGAGCAGACCAATGAATAGTGGATCAAGGTCTACTTAAATGTAAGTGGATGTTTTTGTTTATTTCATATTGATTGATATATATGGTGATCGTGGATTTCCTTTGTCTTCTGCGGAGGAGCTGTATATTTAAAAGAAATTGAACGGTGTGGAGATTAAGGAAGTCTATTGAAACATATGGACTGTGGACATAGAGTAGAAGAATCTTACATGTGAGTGGATATTTATATTGTTACAAGTCTGAAGCAGAATTAATTCTAAGAGGATTTTCCTTTCTATCTTTTGCATATCTCCGGGAGATTGGAAGATAGAAGATCTGATCGAGTGATCTGTAATGAGACTGTGTATCTATTACAGGGCTCAAAATTTCCACTCACCACTAGCCAATGGCGAGTGAAAATTTAGCCCTGGCGAGTAGAAATTCAGCCCTGGTGGGTATGTTTTGGCTTGCAGTGGCGAGTAACTTTTCAGGTCTGGCTAGTAGCAAAGGACTTAAAATTATAAGCCCTGATCTATTATATAGTGGTACAAGTTAACAGAAAATATCTAGTATTGGACTTGTTGGTAATACTGTATTTTGAATTGCTTTGGGAAATTGTGTGGTATTTGGGGTTAATCTGTGAGTGACGGATATACCTGTGGCTGAATCGAAAATACAGTGAAATATTGGTGTGTATATATACACAGTGTAGGAGCGCTGAGAATTTTCTATATTTTGGACTCACAAATTATGCCAATTTAATGGCAGACTTGTTTTAATATTGACATTTTACATGCTGCTCTTTTGTTTTGCTTAAAACAGGTTTTAAAGAACTGATGTTGTTTTACAGCATCTCACCCAGTACTCAGCCTGCACCCAGGACTCAGCCTGCTTACAACTTTTACTTTCAGCTGTTGATTTCTCCACTTCAGCCCTCAGCAGCAGTAATATTGAGGCAGGAAATGTCACAGCCATAGAAAAGCACAGAGAAAAATGGCAAAGTTTGCATGGTATTGTTGAAAAGGTGTAAATTTTATGTATTTTCTATGAGCAGGAATTTTTGTAAGAAATTTGGGAATTTTTTTTCTATGACAATACCTGTCTAAATTGTTTTAAAATTTTGCCCATCCCTAGTATCCATGCCTTTGCCCACCACACTAACAACCAGTTTATACAATTCCGGCACAGCACTTGAAAAATAACTTTGGCTTGGGATGTGCAATACCTGACATCAGTTCTTTAATAACTCTGTTTTCCAAATTAGAATAAGGCAACATGACAACTACCAATATGTTGGCAACTTTGCCATTCCTCATACATATTTTGGATTATTTTTGGTAAGTTTTTGATCCCTTCCCAAAAACTCAGTAAATGTAGATTGGCAATACATAGCAGAAGAACTGTGTAACTTTATTGCTTTAACCACATGGCTTGTGATGAAGAACCTAGTAGTGGTGGTGGTGGTGGTGGTGGCAGTGTGTGCACTCTGTGACTCTTGCTGTCTCCTCCAACAAATTCAATGTCAGACTCCTCCGTGTTTGGTATTTGAAGGACAGCAGCAGGAGCCGTAAATGTTACTGCAAATGAAGGAAATCTTGGCATAGTCTCTGACACATCTATTATTTGCCCCATAGCCACATGAACTTTTAGGAGTGTTTATGCTGCTGCCACTGACATGTTGATGGTGTTTCTTTCAACAAGAACTGTGGTTGTGCTTCAGATGGGATTTCAATAAGGATCTGTAACTGAAGAAGAGGAGGATATATTCTATATCAGCATCATCAACATTATCATAATGAGATCATCCTCAGCATCACCCAATGCTTATTACCCACTACTTTTAAAAGGGAAAAATTCCACATTTTACTGAAATTCAGCCCCTGGGGAACATAATATATGTGTTGTAGATGCATCAGAGAATGTGCCAAGAATTTCTTCATTTGCAGTAATACCTATGGCTCCTGTTACTGTCCTTCAAATGCCGAACACAGAGGAGTATGCACAAAAAAGAAAATAGACCCAGTGCAGAAGCTCCTCTAAGAGCGATCCCTTTAAAGTGATAGTAATGTCTAAAAAAAACTTTTTTGCATTTAGAAGAGCTCAAAAAGCTGATCTAAATGCAAAAAACCGTATCTCTCAAACTGCTATGGTTTAAGAGATACGGGCGTTTGAAGTTTGATTTCTCCTACTGACAGCTGTAAAGCTGTCAGCAGGAGATTCGTGTCGGTCGACACTGTGGCGCTTCAGAAGTGCCGAGATCTCATTACTTACACGGAATCCCTTCATTGGAATGGTCTAAAACATGTGCCTGAAAACTTCAAAAGCCCGTATCTCTTAAACCATAGTAGTTTGAGAGATACGGTTTTTTGCATTTAGATCAGCTTTTTGAGCTCTTCTAAATGCAAAAAAGTTTTTTTTAGCCATTACTATCACTTTAAACAGAAGAAAGTTCCTTACATATATATGAAATGTAGACCCTCTCAGGGTGGGTACTCACTGAATTCAGCCTCTCTGTACAACAGCACGATACAGTACATCTTTATCGGTCCCCAGGATTCCAACTTGCGGTACCGAGTTCCCACAGTGATCAAACAGACAGTCTTCATATTCAAACTGGATACTTTATTTTAAAATAGTATGTACAAGTATGTATGTAAGGAACCTACTTCTGTTTAAAGGGTTCGCTCTTAGAGGTACTTCTGCCCTGGGTCTATTTTCTTTTTTGTTTGTTCTGCAATTGGACTTCTGTGGAGGTCACAAGACCAGGTGACCAGGACCCTAGCAGCCTTGTGACAAAGGGTGACAGCTATACCAAAGTGTCTTCTGAGCATAGGACTGTTTCTCTGGATTATTGGTGACTTTGGACATTTCCGTAGCGCTCCTGGTGTAGTAAGGGGTATATATATATACGATATATATATACGATATATATATACGATACCGAGTGTTTTTGCGGAAATGACAAGGGTCATAGAGTGCACCCACCCCCACGCTATGTAAAAGGTGCCAAAATGTTGTCATTTGACATGCTGCCTTATTCTTTTGCAGAAAAAGAGTCTTGAAAGAACTGATACCAGGTATTGGGATGGACAAATAGTCAAGAGATGTTTTCATGGGAATGTTCACAAAAAATAGCAATTTCCAGCATTTTTCATGAAAATTCCCACCCATAGAAAATACATGAATTTTCTACCTTTTCACCAATACCCATACATTTCCCACAAAGACAGATGTAAAGAAATTGACAGCTGACTGTAAAAGTTGTGAGCAGGCCAAGTCCTGCAGCAACATGTGCCTTGAAACAATTGTTAGAAGGCTGTGTTCCTTTGATCCTCGCCCAAGACACTAACCACCTTCCAAGACAACTCTGGAACAGGCATTTTTGAAAACAAACTGTGGTTTGGGATATGCCAGTATGGTGCAACACAAGACATCATGTGAGCCTTCCTTGGTAGTTACTGGCTCTGCATGTCCTGTAGATGTATCCTACTACTTCCATGGTCAATCAAGTGCGGCCATCCTGGTCCAGAGCCGGCTCAATCAGTTCTGGCTATTTGACCTTGGGGTTGTACAACTTTTTCCACGGCTAGTAGTTACAGTAAGACCACACTTAAAGTTAATGGTCAATCTATGCACCCCAGCTTTGTTCTGTAGCAATTGTCTGCAGTAGCTTTTGGAGTTATCTTGATCTTCCAACCCTTGCCTCACTTTCCTTCTCATCCATGTGAGTCTGACTTCAGTCCTGTCAGTCATTAAAACAATTTTTGCATGTGCCATGATTAAAGACCTTACAGAGGTATTAGACAGTAGTGATGGGTGAAAATTTTCGCATCACACTGAAAATGGAGAATAATGGCACTTCCCTTGAAAAGTGCAGTTTTTTCAGCTTTTTTCACCTAGCTCATTCCATTAAAATCAATGGGAACACTGAATTTGCACACATAGCAAATCTTATTTTATTTCCCAAAGACATAGTATAAAAGGGGCATGAGGGGCCTGTGTTGGTGGGGTATGGAGAAAGAATCAGTTGAACAGGGAATGTTTTTTTTTTGTGGGAGGGGTTTACTGGGATTGGGAGAAGTTAATAAAAAGTAAATCCAAAATACAATTAAAAAAACTCATAAGACATGGTACAAAAGGGGTCTAAGGAGGGTGCCTATGTTGGTGGGTGGAGCCTGGGGAATGAATCAGTTGAACACGGAAGTTGTTTCGGGGGTGTTTCTTGACTGGTATTGGGGGACAGTTAATACAAAAATAAATAAATAAAATAAAATATGTATGTAAAGTAATAGAGACAGGAACCCCCTGACATAAGCTTCCACTGGGGTAGACTGATACTTGAAGCGATAGAGTATTTTGTAGAGATTTGTTAGATTTGTTGTTAGATGCCCAAGCCCTGAGGAAACATTGATTTGTAGGACTTAGACTTATTAGAGACACAAGCCCTAAAGAAACATTGATTTATAGGACTTAGAGGACTTTTTTTTTTTTGACTATGTGTTTTTTTATTATTATTATTATTATTATTTTTTTTTTTTTTTAAGCACAAGCCCTGAGAAAAAAATGCCCTACTGGTCTAGTGCCAGCAGGTCATGTTGTGTTTGCCATTGACCACTGGCCATTGTCAAATGTCCTCCTGAGTCTATAACTGCGGAATTGGCAACTGCTGTTCTTGCTGCTGCTGCTGCTGAGTTGTTTAAAGGGATAGTAATACTTTAATATTACTATTCCCCACATTGTATCTATTTCAAATATAACTGAATTGCCCCCAGTGTCATCTCTCAAACCTTTATGGTTTGAGAGATAACCAAACGCAAAGTTTCCCCTCCTTCCCTCTTCCCTGAAGTCAGTGTTGTACTGACTGCAGGGATTTCCGGTCTTATTTTCATCAGGCGGCTCTCCAGCAGAGCCGAGATCGCATTAGTAAAAAATAATGATTTCACTGAAACAGTCTTCTAGTGTGCTTGCAAACCAAGCACATGTAGAAGACCGTTTCAGTGAAATAATTATTTTTTACTAACGCAATCTTGGCTCAGCTGCAGAGCAGTAAGCCTGTTGTACGACAGACTTCCCCTGCAGTCAGTACAACTCTGACTTCAGGGAAGGGGGAGGGGAACTTTGCGTTCTGTTATCTCTCAAACCATAAAGGTTCGAGATATGAACCTGGGGGCAATTCAATTCTTTTTGAAATAGCTACAATATGGAGAATAGTAATATTAAAGTATTACTATCCCTTTAAGCAGCAGGATGATTAGGGAGCTGAAAGGGAATGGCATCAACAACAGCAGTAACATGGGTGATGGATGATGAAGGTTCCACTTGCCATGACTAGCTCCAGCAGAGACATAACTAGAACCATCCGGGCCCTGGTGCAAGAAATTCCATGGCCCCCCACCCCCCGACCACATTCGGCCGCTGGGCCCTCCACAATGCCCTCCCAATATCCACAATGCCCCCCATCTCCTACCTCCTGATCCCTGGTGGTCCAGTGAAGTGGCAGGAGAGACAGGCTGGCACGTTGAGCTCCTGCTCTGTCCTCTTCTGTAATGCAGATCACTGGGAGATGATGTCATCTCCCAGCGCTCTGCATTACTAGAGCACCGGAGGGAGACTGAGGGCACCAGACTGAGGGGTCGCAGGGGGCGGCCGGGCCCCTGGAGTGACAGGCCTACAGTTATGCCACTGAGCTCCAGTAATGAGCCTGAGACAGTAGCAGCGAAATAAGTAGCCCCCAGAATATGTGGAGAAAAAAAGAAGTTGTCCAATAATTCTTCTCCACCTGCCCCTCCTCCAAAATCAGGAGTGTTGTGGTGTGTTGTTACTAGAGTAGAAATTTCTCCCTTGAGAGCGAGAACTGATCCTCTCATCAGCAAATGCAATGTGCACAGTGTGTGTGTGGTAAAAAACACCATGACACCAGAAATCAAGTACTGCTGCTGTCACTATACCCCTTGTCCACACACCCCTACTATGGACACATGACAACTTGCTGACAGTTTAATAGTAATGATGAGCCCTCCCTGCCACCATCTTAGCATATTCTGCAGGATAGAATCTCCTCAGATGCTGCTTGACATTCTCCTCCACCACACTGGCATGTGTGGTTAGTGCACCACATAGTGTGCAATGAGTGGACACAAACTGCCACATCCTAATATCTACAGAGTGGCTATCATTTGGCATGGGAGGTAATGATGAACGAGGTAGATTGGCAGAAGTTGTAGTTACCCTAGAGCAAGGAGGTGATGGTGAGCTAGTTGTTTTTTGCTCGTCATTGAACTTACAACCTCTCCCTGGGTTTTTCTATTCTTCCTCCTCTTTGATCTCTGCCTTGCCTCTTGTTGCCTTTCTGGAAAGTCAGGGGTAAAGCAACAGTGGTGCTCAATCTCTGTGGTGAGTCTTTGGCTTTAACATGTTTATCATGGTGTCTGTGTTTCATATGTGTTATCAGGGAGGTTGTGCCAAGGTGTGTTCCCTCCTTTCCCCTTCTGAATGACTTAGTCCCACACCCATTTCTTCAGGGGATAAGAATAGGGAACAGGTGGAGAAGAATGGCCTCGTTCTTCTTGTCCTCCACATTCTCCTTCACTGTCTGAGGCAGAGTATGATGTTGCTGCTGTTGTTGCCACTGCCTCAGAATCAGCACTGCAACTAGTACCAGGAGTATTGCTGCTGCTGGCAAGTGGAACCTGTTCCAGTCCCGCATCACTAGTTGACCCCATTCCCACTGTGTCCATGGTGGTCTGTGGCACACTAGCCTGCTCCTCAGCACCCTGATACCCTTGCAACTCAGCAGCAGCAGGAATTAGAGCAGTTGCAAATTCTGCAAATTCCAAAAGCTCACTGCTGGTGGTGGTTGTGATGCCCATCCTCATCCCTGTCTCCCGTTCCTTTTATGTTTGGGCTAAAAAGGTCATCAATGTCTCTTTCACCCCAGCTTCTCCACCATCATCATCCCCACCACCTCCACCACTAGTCCCTACGTGCTGCTCTATTACAGACATCTCACTGCTGGTTGGAGGAGGGGATGAGAAATGTGACAGCAGTAGCAGCAGGCACAGGCAGCTGTTCTGTGCTCCTGGAGGTGGTGGTGTTATTGCTGTGCCTGCTATCCACCAGCAGTTCTGACTTCTTAAGGATCATGTTCCACCTGGACAATGCCGTGAAGGGAAGGGGACTCCCAGGGCCAGGGTAATGGTGTGGGCTCCCTTGAGCACTAGTCTGGACACTCTCAAAAGCTTCCCCTACCACTCCCCTAACACTAGTCCCACCGGCTGCTTCACCATTACTGTTTCCAATGCTAATACCAACCACATCAAGTTCAGCCCCTCACAGTCATTAGTAATATAATGATTAACCTCTCTTTCATTCCTAACACTAACAAGCTTCTGGACCTTCTTAGTAGTAGTACCTGCACTGGTGGGACTTCTTGGGGATGGCAAGTGTTACTTAGGGTCCCCTGCTGTCACACTTGGCATCATCTTCTCCTTCCTGCCCCTCCTGAGTATTACAAGATACACTAGCAGCAGGTTCAGCACTGGTGGCAGCAGGTCCAGCACTGGCAGCAGGCACAGCACTGGTTGCAGCAGGGGCAGCATGTGTGACAGCAGGCACAGTACTGATGGCAGCAGATTCTGCACTGGCAGCAGGCATAGCACTGGTGGCAGCAGGTTCAGCACTGGCAGCAGGCACAGCACTGGTGGCAGCAGGTTCAGCACTGGCAGCAGGCACAGCACTAGTGGCAGTAGGAGCAGCATGTCTGACAGCAGGCAGAGCACGTCTGGCAGCAGGCACACGCAGCTGACCTTTTCTGCTCTCACTACTACCCTTTTCTTCCTCCCTTGACATTAATTACCCCAAGATCCCTAGGGGTGATTTAAGGGGACTGGCCAGCATTGGTTCTGTAGTGCTCACTTGCTACTCCTCAGACTCAGTGGACACATAAGGGTCCTTCCAGTTCCTCCTTTTATTATTTTTAACCTTTCTCATAGTGATAGCAGTGACCATGAGCCTCTCCTGACTCAATTTTCCAAAAACATCACAGCAGAACAGCACGGCACGTCTACCTCACTCTGTAGCTTCTATTATGTTTCAGTTCCGCGAATATGTCATGTTTTTATAGCGAATAGACAAAAAACACGTAACTCAATGGGAGGAAACTTTTTAACCTTTGACAAAAAATAGAGAAGGATTTTGGCCAATGACAGAAAAATGCGAATATTTTAATCAATGTTTTTAAAGCAGACAACATGGTTTTCACAGATTGTTTTGCGGGAACAAGCCAGGACCTTTCGCCCACCCCTATTAGGCAGGTCAGCAGCAGGAGGCTTTACTTTGACAACATTCTTACTAAATAACATTGCTAGATCAGTTGGATTCCATCACTGGATTCTTGCAAGTTTTGTAGCATAAGATGGATTCCCCTTATCTGCCAACACTACAGCTCTTGCCTCCTCTGTTCCAGTGGCTCCATTAACCAGTGGCAAGCCACCTAAATTACTATTGATCGAACATTATGATGAAAATCCTAAGGAGTTAAGGAGTTTCTTAAACCAGTGTGTCCTGAATTTCAGGATTCATTCTGAAACATTTGCTACCTACCAAACCATAACATTCATAATTTCCATGTCAAAGGGACAGGCACGTGCCTAGGTCTCACCTTTGCACAACAGACAATCTTATTGGTAGTCTTGGGTCCTTGATCTTCTGGAAAAGATGAGCTGCTGCTGAAGTTGCCATTTTGGATATTCAGCAAGGCAAGACAACCATGGCGCAATACGCCATTGGGTTTACAGACTATCTTAGTGTACAAACTGGGGCAAATACTTCCGACATGGCCTTCAGGAAGGTTCTCTATGAAAGACTAAAAGATGAACTAACAGTATGTGTGTCACGGTTTGTTATGACTCTCAGACACAAGTTTTAGGTAAAAACTCAATTTTATTGAAATAATTAAAATGATCACTAGAATAGCAATCACATACATATATATATCATGAGTAAATAGCAAAGACAGTATGCAGACTCTACCGGTCCTGTCAATATACTGGACAGGACAGTCTGAGATAATGGAATAATAGGCTCTACCGGCCTTGCCAATACCGGGTAAGGCAACCTGCAGATGGAATAGCGTCAAGGTTCTACCGGCCTTACCTAAATACCGGGCAAGGCAGCCCCAATAAGTACACAGCGTAGGCTCTACCGGCCCTGCCAATACCGGGTAAGGCAACCTCAGATGGAATGTGGCAAAGGTTCTACCGGCCTTACCAATACCGGGCAAGGCAGCCCAACAACCCTCGATATAGGCTCTACCGGCCTTGCCAATACCGGGTAAGGCAACCTCAAGAGCAACGCAAAGCAAGGTTCTACCGGCCTTACCAATACCGGGCAAGGCAGCCCAGAGGTATCAATAGCTGTCGGATGATAATGACAGAGTGACGGAATCGTAAGCAACCCAGTGTCTGCACACTGAGACCAACAGAGGAATCGTATAGCCGCAAGGCTTAGGAGCAAAACAGTGTCCTCACACTGGACTAACAATTGAATTGGATAGCCGCAAGGCTTTGGAGCAAACCAGCGTCCGCACGCTGGGACCAGCTACTGAATCGTATAGCCGATAGGCTTTGGAGCTAACCAGTGTCCGCACACTGGAGTAACAAGTGAATCGTATAGCCGCAAGGCTTTGGAGCAAACCAGTGTCCGCACGCTGGGACCAACCACTGGGTAGTGTAGCCGATAGGCTTAGGAGCAAACCAGTGTCCGCACACTGGACTAACAACTGATTCGTGTAGCCGCAAGGCTTTGGAGCAAACCAGCGTCCGCACGCTGGGACCAACCACTGAATAGTGTAGCCGATAGGCTTAGGAGCAAACCAGTGTCCGCACACTGGACTAACAACTGAATCATGTAGCCGCAAGGCTTTGGAGCAAACCAGCGTCCACACGCTGGGACTAACAAGCAATGTCGCCGACGTGACTAAGCAGAAGGTCGCCAGGATCACAGGAGGCAGGTGAGGAGATGACAGGAACCAGCAGCGATCAGTCAGGTCAGGAAACAGCAGAGAAGAAGGTCAGCAGGAACTGCAACCCCAGAGTACTAGGCCGGAACCAGGACTGGAACAACTCAGCATGCAGGAGACACTGGAACAGTTGTAATCAGGAACTCAGGAACACAGGAACAGAGGCCCAACCATCACTGGACATAGTGATAGCAAAACGGTCAGAAACAACACGAAAGGGCACTCAAAGGGTGCCCAATCCAGGTTTAAATAGGCAATATGAGGCGGGCTAAATGCAGACAGCCAATAGAAGCCCCCTACTTGTGACAGACAGG
Organism: Rhinophrynus dorsalis; assembly: GCA_037306005.1. Lineage (NCBI taxonomy): Eukaryota > Metazoa > Chordata > Amphibia > Anura > Rhinophrynidae > Rhinophrynus > Rhinophrynus dorsalis. The sequence continues at coordinate 444,170,095 of CM074722.1, read as the reverse complement.
GAAATGCATCAATCACGGGCACCGTGATAATGTGACATTCCTGACACTTTAGTAGATTTAATTGCTCTTTGATTACCCTAGATCATTGTATTAGTTAAAGATGCCGAGAACATGAAAGGGAAAAGTTATACAGACCTACTCTGCAAATTTTCTCTGCAGAATGCACACCGTTTTCAGCCACCCAGCTTTCAGGATCCTGAAACACCCCCTGTGCCCATGGAATTTAGGACTGCATTACCTCCCTCTGGCAGAGAAGAGCCAAAGACACTCCCAGAGCTTGTGTTTAGATTGCCCTGTTTCTGGTCATGCTTCCCTCTCCTGTCCACAGAAGCCAAGAAACAATAATGCTTCATGAGGTCACAAGGAGCCTCACCAAGCATCCATGTCAATGTAATAAAATAAAATGCCCCTACCTTTGAACTTGTCTTGTTCTAAAAAAAACTGTCCAAATGTTAGTGGATTCTGAAGCCTTTTTTTTATCAATGAAACCTTTGCCATCTTTCATCAGATACCATTCACACCTAAGGAGGCTCCAGTTTATATCACCACTGTAACTGGTACTCCCCAGGGAAATAGACTGATGACTCATTCTACCATACCCCTTCAAGTTCTATTACGTGCTTCCATTAAGAAGTCACGTCATTTGGGGTTTTCCCTGTCTCCAGCACCACAATCTTCATATTGATTAGAAGGCAGGGCAAACAGAGTCCTGGAGCTATTCCTGTAAAACACACTGGCCAGCCTCTATGGTCCTTGCTTCCATAGCTATTGAAGTTTGTCCACAAGTGCATGATCCATACAAGGATTGCACAGAAATATTTTGAAAAAGAAAGTGGAGACTCATCCTCCTCACAGGCCCTAAGACTGCCCAATTGATCTCTTGCCAAGAGCCACCCTCCAAAGGACATACTTACCCCCCTTCATGCACTTGAGACCAAAGCCATGGAAAATTTTAATCAAGACAACCTGGTACTAGGCTTCATCTGACCCACTTCCTCCCTGGCTGGTGCAGGCTTTTTTCTTTGTCCAAAAGACGTACAACTCATTATGGCCATGTATAGATTAGTGTGGTTGAAGAAAATTGCTAAGAGGAATAGCTACTCCCTGCCCATTACCATGGGGCCTACTATCGATCTAATTCAAATACAGGACAGATATCAAATGGTGTTTTCAGAAGATCAGGTTGTCTAGGGCCTTGAAGGAGGATTTGAAGATATGGGATGAGTTTTTGGCAGATTTAATGGGTACATTTGTGGTTGGCCAGCCTGGTGAATTGCCAGAAGCTTAAGCTATTTACTGATGAATCAGGCATAAGGAGGATATGGAGGATGAGGGGGCTTACAAAGATTATGTGCTGGAGCTGTTTTTCATTCTAGTAACCTTAGAGTTGTGGCATGAGGATTAGCCAACCGTTCAGTCACATTTTGATGTGATAATATGGGAGTAGTCTGTTCTGTAAACTAGCTGGGTTTGTTGTCTCTGCCTGTTTTAATGCTTCTTAGATGGAGTGTTATTTTATGAATGAAGCATAATATTTACTTCAGGGCTAAGCAAGTACCAATGCAGTGGTGTATGTGCTATCCAGGGGGGAATAGAATATGTTTTTTAAGTCAGCACCTCAGACTAAACCTTTTGGAAAAGTTTGTCCATCACAATTGTGGCAGTTGGCAACCCCAAGCTAGATGCATTGCTGAGAGCGTCCTTAGCCCCCAAGACTTGGAGGGCCTACCGAAGAGCATGGTAATCATGGAGTGAGTATGTGAGGTGCATGGCACAGGGCAGAGTGAATTCATAAAAGATTTATCAAGTAGTTGTGCCAGGAGGGACATCACACAACAAGGTTGTGGTGTAAATGGTCACCTTGTCCTTCTTTATATTGTGGCAGAGAAAGGAATGGATGGCTAGATTTCTGGTACGGAGGGTGATCAAGGGCTGGAGCAGCTGATCGGCTTATACATAATATGAGATTGATAAGAATAGTACAGGATGCGTAGTGGGGGTTATGAGGCACTTTTATTCCTGGCAGATTTTGTTATAGCTTACTGTGGGGTTTTAGGGAGCAAGTTAGTGGGAACATCTAAAAATGCACAGCAGACAGGGCTGCAGGACAATAGCATGGAATGTTCATTGCAGTCAATGAGGTGTCTAATCATCAAGTGAAAAACAGATCAGGAAGGAAAAGGACAGTGGGTGGTGTTATACCTAAGCAAGACCCCAGTGTGCTCAGTAGAAGTGGTGGGTGTCTATATGAAGGAACGCCTAATGGGAAGGATGTCCTTAAGACATTTGGATGGTGCACCCCTGTCACTTTATTATTTAAAGGCACGGTTGAAAAAGGCCATGTAGGAGATTGGTCTATATGTTTCTATGCATGGCACGCATCTCAATAACAGCGAGATGTAGTTGTAAGGAAGAAACTAAACAGTTAAAGAGATGGCGCTCTATGGCCTTTAGGAAATACTTATGTTCTACTGTCAACTAACATGGGTATTTCTTTGTCCACAAAGATGGAAGAGGGAAGGCTCCACTGCAAGTATGGCTCATGGGGAACTCCTTTAGCTACTGGGCGAGACATATGTATCATCAAGTTCCAGGGTATCTAGTGATTATGTATGAATGCATGACTTTGAAATGGTTGAGTAAAGGGGGCTCATTTAGTCTCTGTTTTGGGGTAGGTTTCAGTAGACCATTAGAAAGTGGTGTAGTGGTGATACACGTTGGGGCAATGACCTATTTGCCAAGTCTGTAAAGCTAATTTTAGACATATAGTACTGTGCAAAACTCTTAGGCAGGTATGGAAAAAATGACATAAAGTTAGAATGCTTTCAAAAATAAACATATTAATAGTTTATTTTTAATCAATTAACAAAATGCATAGTGATCGAACAGAGGAAAAATCTAAATCAAATCAATATTTGGTGTGACCAACAATTGCCTTCAAAACAGCATCAGTTCTAGGTTAAATTTGTTTAGGAATTCAGCAGGTAGGTTGTTCCAAACATCTTGGAGACCTAACCACAGTTCTTCTGTGGCAAGGGATATATCCTGAAGTGACGGCAACGGAGGAGAGTGTTATTGCCAGGAAGTTATATTGATCACACACCAGAATAACTGTATCTGCAATATATATGAACTTACCAACTACAGAAGGATCTATATAGTGCACATAGAAGATATTGATATTGACTTGCCCACGGCACATAATCTTCAGCTCACGAGGTTCAAATTATATACTAAGAACTTTCTCCCTCTCCTAGGAATTACTATTAACGTTATTGTTATATATACCTACAGATCCACTTCAAGTTTGGAGTATTATCAATAGTATATATAGGCATCTCATTTTTATTATATTTTTGATTATATTTTTTGATAGAATTTCTTTGATACTGAGTGCACGTTTTTAGCTCCGGAGCTCTCATATTAATAATATTGTTAAAATATTTTAGCTCTTGTCTATGACTGATATTTTTGATTGATATTATTGATGCTAATTGTATTATTAAAAATTGTTATATGTGAAGTACATTGATAGCGCTCTCCATTTGTGTAGTATTTTATTCTATTTTTGAAGCATTTGACTGTGACTTCAAGAAGTTGATTAATAGTCGACCGCTGTGAATACAGGGCGCTGTGATCACAGATTTTGTGAGGTTGTATTGTATATATATATAATTATATATATATATATATATATATATATATATATATATATATATCGAATTGCCATATATATATATATATATATATATATATATATATATATATATATATATATCGAATTGCCAATGTAAAATACATCAAGCAGCAAGCGCACACTAGGGACTTAAAAAGTAAAAAATATCTTTTATTTAAATATTGGTTAAAAAGTTCGACGTTTCGACCCCCTTGGGGCCTTTCTCAAGACACCATAACATACAACATAGCAACCTTAAGAACAACCTTAAGAAACACTGGCCGATTATTGCTAGCGATCCAACATTAAAACAAATTCCCAAAACTCTTCCCATGATGTGCTATAAGAGGGGACAAAATTTGAGAGATTTATTGGTAAAAACAGACCCGATTAATTGTTACGCTAAAGTGAAATCAGAAGCAAGAAGAGGATGTTACAAATGTGTTTCCTGTGTTACATGTAGTTATATGCTTGTGGGATCCTCCTTTAAACATCCACGCAAGGGATTCAAAATTTTCATCAAACACAATTTGACCTGTACGAGCCAATGTGTTGTATATTTTATATTGTGTCCCTGTGGATTATTTTATGTGGGGAAAACCTCCAATATGTTTAAAGAGCGTATGAATAACCACAGAGCAGCAATCAAGGCAGCAATGGAAGCTAGATGTAACCCTGATAAAAAACTTCCATCAAAAATTAAGGACCAACCAGTGGCAACACACTTTGCTCAATTTAACCACCCCTTACCAACATTGCGCTATATGGTGATTGACCAGGTGCCACCTCTGACACAAGGAGGCGACAGAGGAAAGATATAGTTGCAAAAAGAGGCCAAGTGGATTCAATTTCTAGATACTGTAACACCAAAAGTTTTGAATGACAAACTTTCACTACACTGTTTTTTATGAAAATTTATGATAACATTGAAAAATACAGTGCATCATGGATATGGCTCATGATACTCTATAAAAATGAACATTGCATAATATTAGATATACAAAGAAGATTTTTAAGATCTAATTCATATGCTTTGGGACTCTTTATGTATAGAGTTGTAGTCTGTTTTAATACCATATTCAGCACTTGCAAAACATTGTTGGTAATATTCACAGCATTCAGTATGAATTGTTTTCCTCCTTCACAATAGTTGTTTTACAAAACGATTTATGTTATATTTGAATTAGGTGTATGACCTGGGGGGAGCGCGTGTGTATAGTTCGTCCAGATGGGCGTATTTGACATGTGTGTCCCCTCGGGTTAATATATGCACGGAGGGGGACGTTGACCTAAGATGCTCCCTGTCTTGGCTGGCGATCGGTCTCTGTACCACATGATGGTGTAGTGGCGGTCCTCCAGTCAGGGGGAGCTTTGAACGCTTTTTTGGACCGATTTATTCAACACCAATGAGGTATGATATATTTAATCTTTATATATATGTGACAGTACTCAGCACGGATTGTTCCATATTTAACCAATTGTTGCGCTTGGGTTCGCAACAGGAATTGTGCCTCTCTCATCCTGTAGACCCTGTAATAGGACTCCATAATGTCTGCAAAGTGCAGCATATGTAGAGCCAGGGGTTAAAGATTCCCGATCTATTTGTGAGCTAAAAAAATGGATATCGGAAGGGACCTTATATTGGACTCCATGACGTCTGTTAGATTATAGCGCATGTTGAGCCAGGTCTGTATTCATGAAATGCTCACACATAATCTTGTGGTCACAATAATCATTTACTAATAGACCCAGAATTGACGGGAAAAGGCTTTGTTTCGGTGACATGGGACATTGTGCATTATGAATTATTGATCTGTCACATTGATATAAACTATGCATTGATACATTATTACAAACATTGTTTGAACATTTATAATTTAAATGAACGTACAGTGATCCATTGAGGTGCTATCGTTGGTCTTCTATGTCCCCCCCCATTTGTGCATTATGTAAGCTGTAACACCAGTGCTTAATTTATTTATTTTTATTTTTTAATATGTTTGAGTGTTTTGTTTTACATGTAACATTCTACAGTGTCCTGTTTTGCATGCCAGAGCCGGGATTAAGATTGCGATGACTACTTGTTTTGATATATAAACTTGGTCTTGGTAAATTTAGAGTTAAAACCGCTTGCGGTCCAAAACGTTGCGCTCCACGATACGTGGGAACACTAGCGCAATCGCCTCGTGGCGTCTTGGCGCAAAACGGATTGACGTATTTAAGGTTGCTATGTTGTATGTTATGGTGTCTTGAGAAAGGCCCCAAGGGGGTCGAAACGTCGAACTTTTTAACCAATATTTAAATAAAAGATATTTTTTACTTTTTAAGTCCCTAGTGTGCGCTTGCTGCTTGATGTATTTTACATTGGCAATTCGATATATGAATGTTTCAGGCTGCACCGGGCAAGTAGGAATAATTTTTTCTATAATATGGAGTGCCCACTTTATGTCATATATATATATATATATATATATATATATATATATATATATATAATATATATATATATAATTATATTATATATGATTTTTTACCATATATTCCTTTTTCAGAACAGTAGTACATGTAATGGAACAAAGCCTAACTTAAATTAAAGCATTTAGCATACAAGTTTAGTGAAATGTAACATACTATTATACATAACATAACAATTTTAAACCAAAAAAATGATGTATTATATTTTCAGCACATGTGCTAATGTGAAAATATGACAATGCAGTATTCTTTGCAAAGTATGGATTCATGTCGTCAAGTAATGTTACATTCGAAAATTGTAAAAATCAATTTTCTATTTAAAGACACATTAAAATGATTTTTCATCTATTTTAAACTTAATGCGTTCACAAATAAACAATTCCCACCAACGGATAACAATGTTTATGAAATATTACTTATTCTTAAAATTGTGTTCCAGCAATTTGCCTTATCAAACAACAATATAACAGACAATAACAGTCCTGGACCCACAAGTACTAAATATTCCTTCAGGTACATTAAAAAATAGTTGCTTCCTCTGACAACTCTTTGTTCTCATTGATTTAAGTCAATTAAAGGACGGTCTAGATTGGTGCATCAGATAATATTTTTATTTCAACTTTTTTGTTAAAGAATATTTACCACGCATACCTTACATTGAAGAAGACCAAATAAAATACAACAAAGACTGTTCTATTGGCAGTGGCTCATTTGGAACAGTGTTTATTAGATCATACCAGTGGACACCTGCAGCAGTTAAAATAATTGCAATAAGGGAGGACAGTTACAATATAATGCATGAGATTCTTGTGGGTTTGCAAGTTTTAATATTGAAATAATCAAAATCACGTATCACAACAGGTATCAATGTCAAATAAAAAAATTCAAATGTTACCCAATCTATGCAATTCTGCATTAACCTCTATCATGTTCACAAACATTTTAAACATTTAACAATAACAGAGATTTAAGACTTAACATTTAATGACTCATAGGCCTCGCTGTAAGTTAGGAACTGCATGACTTTAATTCCATCAGCCGCTACATGTTAATGATCACAATAACTGTCTGACTAATAAAGATGCAACTACACTATGTACTGTTGTAGTTCATGTTAATTTAAGTACAATGTCATTATGACAAAAATCTGTGCTGTACTGCTATTGCCCAAAACAAAAAATTATATGTCATTAACTCCAACGTGATGTTTGACTTTACATTTACGATATATAATTCTTTAAGTCTGAATTAGTAACAGACAGACCATAACCTTCATTTTAATTATTGTTTTACTTTTATATGATTTCAGAAGGCTTTCTCATCTGAATATCTCCGACTAATGACTGCTGCTAAAACTGAATCTTGTGTCTTGATTGTAAATTAATATATCCATGGTGCAAGTTTGCAGACTGTTTTACATTGCAAAGACAGTATAGTAAAGATACTAATTAAATTAAAATCAATACATACATGTGAGTTTTCTTCTCATTGTATTACCTGTTTAATTTCTGATTGGATTATGCAATAGATATTATTTCACATAAATGTTTACGCAAAATAAATAATTATGAATTTATGTGAAGCATCCATTACCTTTAAGTTTAAAGTGTCCATAAATATAAAATCTGTTGATTATGCATCACAAGGTACAATACTAAACAAGTTCACATAATGCTTGTCGGCTAAAAAGAAAAAAATAAAGAACAGTTAATAATTTGTTGGAGGGCTATTGTTACGGTTGGCAAGCAAGACAAGGAGTCAGACGGTATAGTTAAGATCACCTTTATTAGAAATATATAAACAGTAATGCAAATAACAAATAACACACAGAGGGTGATTGAAGAGGCAAGCACTGTATCAGAAATAGCAGTCTTCCAATGGATCCACCAGACTCTCCGAGACTAGGCCTCAGCCCACTGGAGTCTCATGGTAAAAGGTAATACCCAGAGGCAGCACTGACTCAGCCTGCAGTCAGTCTAGGAGAGGAGTCTCAATATCGTACACAACTACTGTAACTACTGACTCACATCTGCAGTCAAATAGCTAGGAGTCTGATAGAGCCCCAGGTCAATAATAGGAAGGATGCCTGTAGAACAGGACCAACACACGGAGTGAACAGACAGAGCCGTCTAGTAAGCACCAGATAGGATAGTCAGACAAGCCAGGTCATACACAGAGCGGGTAGTCAGCCAGAGCCACAGGTTTGCACCAGATAGGATATCCACTGTCCACTATGCTGGATGCATAGTGGACAAAGCCCCAGGTCAACACCAGAGTGGGTAGTAAGACAAGCCAGGTCATACACGGAACGGGTAGTCAGCCAGAGCCACAGGTTTACACCAGAAAGGATGTCTAAGCCAAATCAGAATGCACAAGGAGAATGGTCAGAAAGAGCCACAGGTCAACACCACAATGGATGAACAGACAGTCCAGGTCATTCACACGAATCAGGAATACCAAATAAATTAACTGCTCAGAACAACAACGTAAGGGTAACTGAGTCAGTACTCAGTCTGCCCTTTAAACCCCTCCTCAGGAAGTAGGTAGGAGAAGCAGCTCAGAGGGAGGAAGTAGGTAGGAGGAGATTACAGGCCTCAAACACATACAACAGAGGCCTGCATCATGCTGAAGCCTCGCGCCTGCAGACGACGCATCTAGCATTGATGAGTCCAACCGCTCGTGGAAATGATGCTGGAGTGTCATTGTGAGCATCGCCAGAAGCGGCGGCGCTACAAGGTACTGTGAGAGCTATTAACAATATTTATGACTGTACTCTGTGACATTTAAGACTGCAACAATGAAATTATGTTAATGTGTATCATTATTTAAAAAAACATACAGTTTTCTTCTTATTATAATTATGTAATCGATTGTTTTAATATCCTTATAGCTGGTTGACAGAGACAAATGTTATGTCACTTTAGTGATTGTCATGGCTGTGGATTACATACATGCTAAAAGAGTGATTCATCAGGACTTGCAACAGGCTAATATTTTGGTAATTTGTTATTAACTACATGCAATGTAATGTAAAATATGTTTTCCCACTTACTTTTATTATCCATTCCTCATAAAAGCAACATACTGAATGAAGGTACTCATTCACAGGGATTGGCACCTGACGATACATGCTAAACACTTTAAACTGTAACATCAATATTCTATTTCTTGTTAAATACATACAGAATTACTATCAATCATGCTCGAACAACAAGAAATATTTGAAGATGACAAAATTGTATCTTAAATCGCTCTCCTTTTAATTTTTTTTGTTTATAATAAGTATTTAAGTATTTGTTTCTAAAAATCTCGTATTTCAAATTGCACTTTCAGGCATATTTAAATTCCATCATGTGCCCTTTGCCATACAGGAGAATAACTATTACAAATTTATTATTTTTAAATAACTAAATGTTGACAAAATGGACTTACCTTAGATTACAACAAATACTGAATTTATTAATTGAAGCTAATTCCTTTTGTCTTTGTCCATTCAGGAATGCAGGGGCATGGGGATGCAGGTACCATGGCTTTTACCAATGTGCCTATAGGAGGCAGGGCACTGTAAGCTTAAAAACTTGTCACAATTCAAGGCTGCAAAACCCTATCCTTGGCTAAAGGCAGTACACATTCAACAAACACGTTTTCTGTTGAAGGGAAGCCCTGCATCCCTTAATGGACAAAGATAAACTGATTTATTGTTTATTAAAAAATCACATTTTCCCTAACTTCATTAAAGGGATAGTAATACTTAGTTTTATCTTTATTTTATTTTGTAGGCATTAAAAAAACATGAAGAACGATATAATTCTTATTTCTCAAACCTTTATGGTTTGAGAGATATTCACAAGCAGAGTTTCCCCTCCCACCCCTTTTAGCTAGTGTAAGCCATCTCTTCTCAGATGTGGAATGCAGTCCATAGACCAGACAGATAACAGCAGGGGACAATCTTCTTTCTATGAAAACAATGAAATCCCTGCCCCACTTGACAAGCTTTTCAGCTTTTTCCCTTATCTTAATTGAAGATTGTCCCTCTCTGCAGTCTACCTGGGCACCTCCCTTCTGATCTGGCTGAGCAGTGTTACATCAGTAAAATGTGTGGGAGGGGGAGATTTTGTCATTGAATTACTCTTGAACTACAACTCTGACAGAAATGAAATAACACTCTCCAAAGTCCAAATACTATGATGATTAATTAGAGCTGCTTTTATTATGAAACATGACTATCCCTTTAAGGGGATGTATATACAATGTGGACTTAACTACTCCCTTAGACACCGATGTGAGTGAAGAAATCTAATGATCAAAGATCTTCCAAACTGTATAGCCAACAGTAGCATCATGGGATTCAACAATCTAAACTCTGTGAAACTTTGTGAAAGTGTCAGTAGATTTCCTGCCTTGCACAACTGGTCAATAGTAGTTTGATTATTCATGTCCTTGAATGGACTAATGGACCTAGCAGACTGAGCTTTGATTTAGAATGTAACTAATCTACTCAGATGGTCTAGAAATTAGATTTTCACAGAGTTAACCTCTCATATAACCTCTTCTACACTTTGTTAGGGAAACTGTACAAGAGATGGACGATGGAAGGAAGAGGTATCTACATACCTGTGAACTTTTAAAGCAGGGCTACCCAGAGGGTAACCCTGTCAGTGCCGACCGGGGAGGAAAATGACACGATTTGAGTCATAAAAGGGGCGGGGTTTAGTCGTAGGGGCATGACAGAAATAAATGCAAAATGGAGGTAAGAGGGCGGGGAGTGGGAGGAACCGGGCAGGATGGAGCACAAGTGGGCAGAGTTTCTACTTAAACTCTGCCCACCCGGTGATTCACACATTGCCCCAGAGACCCGGTAATTCAGCTTGAAATCCGGAGTCTCCGGGGCAAAACCGGAGAGTTCCCAGGTTTGGGTATCTACATGTTTTGGTGCACAGAAGGAGAGAAATATTCTAAAAAATCTGTGATATATTGTAAATGACATGGCTTTAAGACACATATGCATGGTTGAATTGAATCCTCTGTCTCAAAGAATTTTGTTCTCAAGTTTAATATCGTCAAAGTGAGGTTGTTTTTAAATGAACCTTGAGAGGAGATGAGGTGTGAAATCTGTGCAATATGGCATGGTTCTTTCAAAAACATGACTGATTTTCTAAAACCAAGACCTCTTGGTCTGCAATGGATATATGACAAGGTTGTGTACAATCACATTTTTTATATAAAAAAAAAATCTGTGAATCATAGGTAGTGGATTGAATTTGTACACAAGTTTATAGTTACATAAGATTGTTATGGTTATGAACCTATAAATTGGTAAAGTAATCAATCTAGTAGATGTAGTCTTTGCAAATACATTTTGATACAGTGTGTCACAGGAGGCTGATATATAAAACTATGGAAAATATTTCTTAGGGATAACCTCAGATTGGATGGAAAATTGGCTGAAGGATTGGCAACAGTGTGTTATTGTAAAATGAATATTAACAAATACAACTAAAACTGAGAATGGAATGACTCTGGGTTCAGTACTTGGTCTATTGCTTTTTAACCCCTTAAGGACCGGCAAATCTGAGGTGGATTTCACTTAAGGACCACAGCAATTTTGACTTTTTTGACTATGTCTTTGTTCAAGCATATTTTTTCTTTAATTCCTTTAATACTCCCACACAAATTATATACCGTTTTTTTAAGCACAAGTAGGGCTTTCTTTTGGTACCACAATTATATAACTATCTCTTCATTTAATTTGATTAAAAAAGAAAAAAATAGGAAAAAAATTAAAAAAACAACATTTTGCTTACATTTTCCTGTCAGGATTTGTATACTATTAGTTCATTACAAAAAAATACCCCTAAATATATTAATTTACTTCTCCTGAATATGAGAATACCCCACATGCCTGGTATTGCAATCCCTTTCTCACATTTACAAGGTAAATATTACAAGATGGACGCCATTATTTCCAACCTGTAATTTTTCAACAATTGGCATGTGAGTATCATAGCTTAGTTGACGGTGCCAGAACCCAAAAAAGTCCCACAAAGGTACATGTTTCTGAAAAGTAGACAACATAAGGTAAATAATCAGTAGAATTTTGGGGTTTTTTATGTAGCTATTTTTCCAGAAATATGTTCCAAAATTGTGTTAATATATTTTTTTTTTTGCAAGTTTTCACACTTACATTTCAATATTACTGTTGATATCAAGCACAGGATAGGTGAAGATTTTTAAAAATGCATTGTTTAGTGTTCGGCTCCTTCTTCTGAGTACGGCAATACCCCATATGCATAGGTTTCTCAACGTTTGGGGGAGCTACGAGGCCCAAATTGGAACATGCGCGTTTCCAGTTTCACACTTTGCATTTTCACAGCTTGAATCACTGGTGCCATGTCTCATTTGGGGCTGTGTTACAGTGCTCCACTCTAAGATTTCCCCCCAAAAGTGTATATTTTTGGAAAGTAGACACGCCAGGCTTTCATTTTATGTATGTTTTCAAACTTTTTACGCAGCCATTTTACCACGAATCCTTCGTAAATCGTGATGTAAGTAAAAAATTCACCGTTTTTCACACTTAGGTTTCAATGTTGATGTGAATTTCAAGCACAGGATAGGTGAAGATTTTTAGAAATGCATTGTTTAGTGTTAGGCTCCTTCTTCTGAGTACAGCAATACCCCATATGCATAGGTTTCTCAACGTTTGGGGCAGCTACGAGGCCCAAATTGGAACATACGCGTTTCCAGTTTCACACTTTGAATTTTCACAGCTTGCATCTCTGGTGCCATGTCTCATTTGGGGCTGTGTTACAGTGCTCCACTCTAAGATTTCCCCCCAAAAGTGTATATTTTTGGAAAGTAGACACCCCAGGCTTTCATTTTATGTATGTTTTCAAATTTTTTACTCAGCCATTTTACCACGAATCCTTCGTAAATTGTGATGTAAGTAATAAATTCAACGTTTTTCACACTTAGGTATCAATGTTGATGCGAATTTCAAGCACAGGATAGGTGAAGATTTTTTAAAATGCATTAATTAGTGTTGAGTTGCTTCTTCTGAGTACAGCAATACCCCATATGCATCACTTTCTCATGGTTTGTGGGAGCTACAGGCCAACTTTTGAACAAACATTGAATTTTCACAGTTTGCATAACTGGTGCCATGTCTCATTTTGGGGCTGTGTAACAGTGCTCCATTGTAACATTTCCCCCAAAAGTGTACAGTTTTGGAAAGTAGACAACCCAGGCTTTCATTTTAGGCATGTTTTCAAATTTTTTTACGTAGCCATTTTACCACCAATCCCTTGTAAACTTTACTTAAATTAAAAATTCTGTGTTTTTCGCACTTAAATTTCAATATTGATGTGAATTTCAAGCACAGGATAGGAGAAGATTTTTTAAAATGCATTGTTTAGTATTCTGCTCCTTCTTCTGAGTACGGCAATACCCCATGTTCATAGGTTTCTCAAGGTTTGGGGGAGCCACCGGGTCCAAATTGGAACATGCGCGTTTCCAGTTTCACACTTTGAATTTTCACAGCTTGCATCACTGGTGCCATGTCTCATTTGGGGCTGTGTAACAGTGCTCCACTCTAAGATTTCCCCCCAAAAGTGTATATTTTTGTAAAGTAGACAACCCAGGCTTTCATTTTAGGCATGTTTTCAAATTTTTTACGCAGCCATTTTACCACCAATCCCTTGTAAAACTTTACTTAAATTAAAAATTCAGCGTTTTTCACACTTGGGTTCAATGTTGATGTGGATTTCAAGCACAGGATAGGTCAACATTTAAAAACCTGCATTGATTAATGTTCAGTTGCTTTTTCTGAGTACAGCAATACCCCATATGCATAGGTTTGTCAGGGGTTGAGGAATCTACTGGGCCCAATTGGTAACAAGCGCCTTCCATTGTCAGACGTGGCATTTTTGCAGCTCTCTTAACTGGTGCCTTTTGTATTATTTGGGGTGTGAAGCAATGTTGCAATTAATATTTTACCCCCAAAATATATGTTTTAGTAAGGAGTACAACCCTGGGTTTTAGTCTAGGTGCATTTTGGCAATTTTTTCTAAGTCATTTTACAACCAATCCCTCCAAAAATCTGCAGTAAGAAAGAGAAAACCCTATATTTTCACACCTATATTTCAGTGTTGCTGTGGATTTCAAGCACACAATATTTGGAGATTTGTAAAAATGCATTGTCGTCAATTCAACTACAATTTCTGAGTATGGCAATGCCCCATATGCATAGGTTTGTCAGGGTTTGGGGGATTTACTGGGTTCAGTTGAGAACATGCACGTTTCCATTTTCACACATGGGAAAAACAGAGTTGTTCCCATTATATTTTCATAGTGTTAGATCTAAGGAGGGATGTGTTTTGGAGAAAAAAAAAATAGGATATTTCAGGGGGAATGTGTGGTCTAATAATTAAATTACAGAATTACTGCATTGCACGTAAGTGATACTGTTTGAAACAGTCACCAATGCAGAGCCCAGGTTTTGTAGGGCAATCAGGACAATAGAAGGTGGTATCTGTCCTTTTGCCATTGGCGTAGCACACCCTGCAGCGTTTCTGTGGCTTACTCTTTTGGGAGGTTGGTGGGATTTTAAATGCAAAGTGTCCTAAATGGGGTCTCTGATGTAAAACTGCTGTTGCCCCTTCAAACAAAAAACTGGAAATGACATGCATTTGAAATTGTAAAAAAGTGATTTTTGAAGTGGGGTTTGCCAGTTTAAAAATGATATAGGAATTATAAACTGCAGTCTGCATCAGGAAAATAGCAACCTTCTTATACCAGACCCTCGATTTTCTCATGGTAAGGTACGGCTGCATGAGTTGATCACAAGGATCAACACCCCCCATGTGTTTATTGTAGTCTCTGATGCAGACTGGTTTCCTGATGACCGTGCCACGGACAGAGACTGGCACAGTTCCCTTGTCATGCATAGTTGTCAGCATGAACACATCCTTTTTATCTCTAAACTTCACTGCCAGCAGCTCCTCTTGGCACAAAGCTAAGGACGTTCCCCTTCTTAGCTTGCAGCTGATCATTTGTTTGGGTATCTCCTTACAGTTTCTCCTAACAGTGCCACAGGCCACAGTGTCAAAATAAAAAAGGGATTTGAATAAAAGGGGCTTGTATAATAATCTACAAATAAATGGTAGAAAAATGAGATGGGAAATGAGATCCCAAACAATTTTGCCGTTGGTTCCCAGATATTCAGAGCAACCAGGAGGATCAAGCTGGCTGTCCTTGCCCTCATAAATGCGAAAAGCATAAGTGTATCCTGTGGCACTTTCGCATAACTTATAAAATTTGACACCAAACTTGGAGCGCTTGGAGGGGATATATTGTTTAAAGCCCAACCTTCCCTTATATTTCATTAAGGACTCATCAATAGATATTTGTTTTTTGGGGGTATAGGTTTCAGAAAATTTTTTTTGAAAATGAGTTATAAGGGGACGAATTTTATACAGCCTATCTTACTGGGGGTGATCTTTGGCGAGGCACAGGGAATTATCATTGAATTGCATGAAGCGCAAAAGCATTTCATAGCGTCTCCTGCTCATTTTTTGGCCGAAAATGGGGGTATTGCATACAGGATTTTTGCTCCAGTATGATTTGATGCTTGGCTTTTTAATTATCCCCATAGCCATAGTTAGGGCCCAGAATATCTTGAATTTAGCAACATCTGTGGGGTACCAGGATTGCTGCTTGGAAACATAGCGTGTGGGATTGGCTGCAATGTATTGGGCTGCATAAATATTTTTGTGCTACAATCTACCCCAAAATGTCTTCCCCCAAAAATAAATTAAAAAACTGCTCCTGGTTAAACCCAGCCACATCTACATTTATTCCTGGGCTGCCTGTGAAATCGGGTATTGCTGGACTAAATCCCACTGGTGGTACCCATTCTGTAGACTCTGGATGAGGGACAGGCCTTGTGGCAGGTCTCTGAGCATGTCTTGGGGCTGCTACTGGGGCATGTCACCTTGGGGCTGCTACTGGGGCATGTCGCCTTGGGGCTGCATCTGGGGCATTTTTTTGGCTTCTTCTGGGGCATGTCGTCTTGGGGCTGCGTCTGGGGCATTTTTTCTGGCTGCTTCTGGTGCATTTTTTTTGGCTGCTTTTGGGGCAACTCTTGGGGCAGTACGCCTCTTCCTAGAAGATGGCCCAGCAAGATCACTGGAGCTATCACTGGAGCTCTCTGTGAACTGTGAGACATCAAAATCAGAGGCGGTATCCGTGGCTTCAGAATCAGAAGCCAAAAAAGGCATACGCCTCTTCAGCAGAGTAAAGACGCTGCATCTTAAACTACCTACCCTAATTTTTTCTAAATAGCTTCTAACTAAACCTACCTACCTTAATTTTTTCTAAATAGAAACCCACCCACCCAAGTCCCTATTCCTACATAATAACCCTAAACTTTTCCCTAAACTTTACACTAACCCACGTCAACCCTAATCCTACCTAACTTAACCCTAACAGTCACTATTCCTAAATAAAACTATATATTTTTTTTTTTTTTTGTTTTTTTTCTTCTGTGCCTAACTCTAACCCTAAATCTTACTCTAAACCTTACCCTAACCCACGTCAACCCTAATCCTACCTAACTTAATCCAAACAGTCACTACTCCTAAATAAAACTATATATATATTTTTTGTTTTGTTTTGTTTTCTTCTGTGCCTAACTCTAACCCTAAATCTTACCCTAAACCTTACCCTAACCCACGTCAACCCTAATCCTACCTAACTTAATCCAAACAGTCACTATTCCTAAATAAAACTATATATATTTTTTTGTTTTTTTTCTTCTGTGCCTAACTCTAACCCTAAATCTTACCCTAAACCTTACCCTAACCCAAGTCAACCCTAATCCTACCTAACTTAATCCAAACAGTCACTAGCCCTATAATATAACTTTTTTTTTTCTTCTTCTGTGCCTAACTCTAACCCTAAACCTTAACCTAACCCACGTCAACCCTAATCCTACCTATAGTTACTATTCCTACAATAAAACTCTCTCTCTCTATATATATATATATATATATATATATTTTTTTTTTTTTTTTTTTTTTATGAAACCCTAATCTTTAAACCTAAATTCTATACTAAATCTTACCCTAACCCACGTACACTCTAAACCTACCTAGCCGCACTAAACGTACCTATCTAAACTACTTAAAGACCCTAAATATTTAAATAAATACAATTTTTATTAAAAAAAAAAATAATAATAATTCCCTAAACCTAAATCTGGCCTAAATTCAAAACTAAACTTACCCTAACCTGCGTACCCTCTAAACCTACCTAGCCCCAATAAAATTACCTAACTAACCTATTAAATTACCTAAAAATGAAAAAAAAAATCGATTTTTATTTAAAAAAAAAAAAAGGGGATTTCAATGGGGGGGGGGCAAAAAAAACCCACAGATCAGCAGAAGCTGATCTGCAGCACTTGATCAATAAACTGAGTGATCAAGGTGGGGGGAACAATTGATCACTTCATTATAGTGATCAATTGGGGAAAAAAAGCTTTTTTTCTTTTTTTTAACTTTGTTGCAAGCCTGCAACACGAACTGGAACACTGTAACGATCTCACTGTCTCTCTTCTCCTCAGATTTGTGTCTGAGGAGGAGAGAGACAGAGATATATGACAGAAGCAGTGTTTTGAAAACACTGCTTCTGTCATATGCGGGGAAATACATGTGATTCGCTATTTTAGCGAATCGCATGTATCAACAATGCGGGCATTGGCTGAAACTAGATGCACTTAGTAACAGGCAGCCCGCATCTCTCCCATCGCGCACAGCGGCGGCGATGGGAGAGTTAACCCTTGACATACCAGGACCGTCAATGGTCCTTAAAGGGATAGTAATACTTCATTTTAACTTAATTTTATTTTGTAGGCATTAAAAAAACATGAAGAATGATATAAGTCTTATCTCTGAAACCTTTATGGTTTAAGAGATATTCACAAAGAAAGTATCCCCCCCCTGTTCAGCCAGATAAGAAGGGAGATGCCCAGGTAGACTGCAGAGAGGGACAATCTTCTATTAAGATAATGGAAAAAGCTGAAAAACTTGTCAAGGGGGGAAGGGCTTTCATTGTTTTCATACAAAGAAAATTGTCCCCTTCTGTTATCTGTACTGTCATACAACCAGACTCACATCTGAGAAGAGATGGCTTACACTAGGTAAAAGGGGCGGGGAGGGGAACTTTGCTTGTGAATATCTCATAAACCATAAAGGTTTGAGAGATAAGACTTATATCATTCTTCATGTTTTTTTAATGCCTACAAAATAAAATAAAGTTAAAACGAAGTGTTACTATCCCTTTAAGTGCAGGACCAGCGTGACCGTCCTGCCACGTCAATGGTCCTTAAGGGGTTAACATAAATTACCAGGACATGCGTAAAGAAATGTCAATATTTGCAAATGACATTTTGCAAGGTAATAACCTCAGAGCAGGATGTTTGTTCTGTACATATGATTCACATAAAATAGCAGATTGGGCAAACACATTGGATTTAGTGTAGGAAAGTATAAAGTTATGCATTTGGAAATTACAGATAAGCAACACAGTAACGTATTTGATGAGGCTGAAAAAAGACATGCGTACATCAACTTCAGCCCTTTCCATCTCACCCTTGATACAGAGGAAGGAAAAAAATAGCCCAGTTTTAGCCATTTCCAATTAAGCCCCAAGCGGTTAAAAAAAATGAATTCCTTACTGGTAGTCGGCTATTTCCCTGGTTCATCATCTTGGGCTAGATTCTATTACCGGTGCTAATTTTATCACTGCTCTTATCATCAGTTTTCCCCGTAGACTTCAATAGGAAAATGTTTGCTAAAAAAGGTGTTAACATTTAGCACCGGCAATAGAATCTAGCCCCTTATCTCCTTTGAAACCAACTGCCATAATTTTAAAGATTGTTCTGAGCTTGAAAGGTATGCATTAATTTTTGGAAATCAACTAAAGTATATGCAAACACACCATCCCAAGGTAAATAATTATATAACATTACTGCCCTTACTGTAAAAATACCTGCCTTTGTTTTAGTCAAAAGAGCCATTCATTTAGTCTTAATGGATGATCTCTTGTTTTTTCACTCAACTCTTGTATGTCTCTTCACTTTTTCCAGTTAAATAATGCATATTTTTAAGAACTGGTGCCCAATACTGTACTCCGTGTTATAAATTAGGCTTTCCCAGGGATTTTGCATGGGCCAGATGCATAAAACAGCACCTTCCACAGTCAACAACTTTTAATATTATGTTGCATTTTTTTAAATACTTACATTATAAGGTAGATAATGGTCATATCAAATGAGGAGATACTCTTTAAACTATAATGAATTGTACAAATATGTGCAGAAATTTTTTAACATTCCCACTACAAAATTATAAAACGCAAAGCTACATATACTATTTCTTAAATAATGTTGTTAACTTCTCTTCTGCAATTAAAGCGGAACTTTCACCTCCGCATTATCATTCTTGTATGCCTTCATTTGTGTCCCCTCTATCGATCTCTGCCAATGAGATCTCTCTCCAGCTTACTAAAAGAACGCCTCCTTCATCGGAGGATGCTGGGGCAAGTGAAAGTAGCTGAGGCTGTGGGAGTGTCTTCTGCACCATACGGTGCACGACTGTGCGGCTGTGCGGCTGCTAACGTCATGAGGTACAAAATTAAAGTTTCTTTTTGCTTCATTTAAACAGATTTTTAAGCAAAAAGAAACACCGCAATATACAGAGGGGACACAAATGAAGGCATACAAGAATGATAATGCGGAGGTGAAAGTTCCGCTTTAATATACAAAATGTGAGTAGGCACAGACACTGAAAATAGCTCCCTACTAAAAAACCTATTAATAATAAAGGTGTTCACTCAAGGGACTCAAAAGCACGCACAAATATCTAAACTTGTAGTTAAGTCCCAAAGGGGCAACCTCTCCAAGGAAATCAGGTTCCATAAATAGAGGCACTCAAAGAAATGAACACAAAATATATATAAATAAATCTTTATTGGTACAAAAACAGTGAAATACAAAAAGGGATAACTATTAAAATCAGTTAAAACAAACACACGAAGGAGGTTATTCAAGTATTACACCTACAAAAATATAGTGCATTATAATCTAAGTACCCATCAAGGGTATCATATACATCAAATATGACATGTAGTAGGTATAGATCATGTAACAGAAGAAATAGAACATAGTAAGTGATAATATAAACAATCCTAATGTCCATCCCAGTGTAATAAAGACACCAAAAATGTATATAATCACAAAACACCCTAAATAAAAGTAAAGAGAAAAGTCCCTGACCCAAAAGAGATTATAAGTGTAAAAAGGGTATACTCATCACTGGAAAGGGAAACACAAAGACCAACCTGGAGACCTCCTCCGGACAGATCCTAACGCGTATTGCCTGTAAAAGGCTTCGTTGGGGAATAACTGCTTTCATTCTGTCTGGAGTATTTAATATTTGAATGGTCCAATGGGATGTCGATACAACGTCATGTGATACAAGGAGGAAATTAACTGCCATGATGTAACCTGCCTATCTGATCAAAACTCAATCACGTGATCAAAAAAATAATAAGTTCTTTACATTAAAACAAGTTATACAATATGTATAGTTGTTAACACTAAAAAGATGCATTATCCAAAATATGTTGCCCAGTCAATCCAAGACTGCACATTCAATAAAGTGCATCTAGGGTCATATGATCGGCTATTATCACATGACTCCTACAGCGATGCAAATACACTTACACCCTAGGAATACCAAAGAAAAGTGAACATATAAGGAACAGAGTGATCATAAATACAATAAAGTGAAACGAGTATTATCGAATGGTGGCATGAAAAAGATTACAAAGATCAGTCTCGGTGAAAAGGATGAACACGTGATCATTCACGTGATCATCCTAGACCTGGAAGATAAATTTATCTATGCATAGATGGATAAAGACCTATGTAAAGCGTGGAATGCAATCATGTTAATTAAGTAACCTAGGTTACTTGACAAGTCATACAATATAAAAAATATATAATATATGCATATCGCCAAAAAGGTGCCCATTTATATTCCAAATAAAATTTGTTCAAGAAATAAAGAAGCTGTTGCACCGGTAGAGTTCTAGGCTTACTCCAGTATGAGGGTACTGGTTTGACCCATGTATAACCGGCTGCGGCGGCACCGGTAGAGTTCTAGGTTACTCCAGAACGTGGGTACTGGTTTGCTCCATGTATAACCGGCTGCTCGTTGTCATCTGTCAGCACCGGTGGTGATTGGGTATCTCCAGTACGCAGGTACTGTTTTGCTCCACATACAACCGGCTGCTGTTGCACCGGTAGAGTTCTAGGTTTCCCCAGTACACGGGTACTGGTTCGCTCCATGTATAACCGGCTGCTTACTATCATCTGACAGTATCAGTGGTGTTCGAGGTTTCTCCAGTACATGGGTACTGGTTCGCTCCATGTATAACCGGCTGCTTATTATCATCTGACAGCACCGGTGGTGCTTGGGTACCTCCAGTACGCGGGTACTGGTTCGCTCCATGCATAGCCGGTTGCTGTTCAGTCCTAGACAGCTCCGGGAGAGTCTTTTTCCCTCCAGTACGCGGGTACTGGTTCGCTCCATGCATAACCGATTGCTGTTCAGTCCTAGACAGCACCGGTAGACTTGTTGTTCCTCCAGTACGCAGGTACTGGTTTGCTCCACGTATTAACCGGTTGCTTGCTGCGTATTCCTCAGCACCGGTAGAGATTGTGTTCCAGTCCAGGCTGCCTTGCCCGGTATTGGTAAGGCAGGTAGAACCTATTCCACATTGTACCAACTTAAGGTTGCCTTACCCGGTATTGGCAAGGCCGGTACAGCCAATCCTATTTGTTGTACCAGTCTCAAGGCTGCCTTGCCCGGTATATTGGCAGGGCCGGTAAAGCCTATTACTATTCGTTGTACCAGTCTCCAGGCTGCCTTGTCCGGTATATTGGCAAGGCCGGTAGAGCCTTCTTTTCTCCGTTACTAGTCTAAGGGCTGCCTTGCCCGGTATATTGGTAAGGCCGGTAGAACCTTTTCCATCTGTGTCATCTAAGGTTGCCTTACCTGGTATTGGCAAGGCCGGTAGAGCCCGTGTTACATTCCGTATACCACTACTCTTGCTACTATGTATTGACATTAAATGTTATATGTGTATGCTACCCACATGGGTATCCATTAAACTTTTCAATAAAGTTGTGTTTTATCTTAACTCTGTGTCTGAGAGTCATAACAAACCGTGACATCTGCATATATATGGAGGGAAGTGTCAGTGGAACAGTTTCTCAGTATACTCAAATACTGTCCATTTGCTATCGCCCTTTTAACATGTCCAGGGTACATGCTGGAAAAATGCAAAAATGAATTAACAGTTGTTGATTTTCTAAATACCTGTGTCTGTATACGGCAATCACTGTCAACTTTGATCGAAACATCCAAAAAGTCTATTTTAGTCAAGGACATAGTCAAATCGTTATTATTCAACTTTGCAATAAATTCAGTACATAGTTCTTGTGGACCCTTCCAAACAATAAAAATATTGTTGATGAAACAATACCAAAACCAGACAAAATATCTGAAAATACACATTCAGACTCCCACTAGCCCAAAAAGAGATTGGCAAAAGATGGGGCATATTTGGCCCTCATTTGAGTCCCAATGAGCTGGAGGAATTATTGTGAGTCAA
This sequence comes from Rhinophrynus dorsalis, assembly GCA_037306005.1. Taxonomy (NCBI): domain Eukaryota; kingdom Metazoa; phylum Chordata; class Amphibia; order Anura; family Rhinophrynidae; genus Rhinophrynus; species Rhinophrynus dorsalis. The sequence goes on along the minus strand of CM074722.1, from coordinate 444,147,210 downwards.
AAACAAAGTAGTTGCGGCTCAACACAAAGCTGAGCAAGACCAGAATAAAGTCACAGAAATCCCTATCCTTGGGTAGAATTGAAAGTCTCAAAAAGAAATCAACATTCTTCACACCCTGCTCGTGACCTATGTTGGAATACAAAGCCTCAACATCACAGGTCAGGGGCAGGGTGCCAGGCTCCACCATTAGCTCGTGAAGTTTCGACAGCAAGTCTGCTGAATCCTGTAAATAAGAAGGAAGGTCCAAAACAATAGGTTGAAGAAAAAATCAATAAAGGTACATACTTTCTCTCATAAGGATCATATTCCAGCCATTATGGGCCTTCCAGATGGCTTGGTAGTGTGCTTGTGTACCTTAGAAAGGACATAGAAGGTGGAAATTACAGGAAAGTCAACAGAAAGAAAATAAAACTCTTTTTTGAGTTATTACATTGTTATGTGCTACTTCCCTAAGTAACTGATCTAAATGCAGTTTATACTGTTACCAGTTTTACCTGGTTCAGCAACAATGGAACCCAGAGAAATATGTATGTCTATATAAATATGATGATTTTACATGTACATATACATAAAAATTTCCGGTTATGAGGATTCAGGAGCAAAAGAGATGGTTCAATCCAAAACAGAATTTATTAGAAGACCGATCAGAGTCTGAAATTTACATGGCAAATTAATCTATACTTCCTTATAAGGAATTAAATGGCATGCACAACAAAGATTAGACTAACTACAAAAATACATTTAGGACTACAGAACACAAAACATTAATACATTTCTATATACATAAGTGCACTGTGCATTCTGTCAGCATAATTACCTGGGCAGAATCCCCTCCAGCACATGCTTGTTACTGCTCTCCACTGCCCCTTCTTCTATCCTTTTCTCCTCCTTCACTCCATCTTTCTCCTTCACTGCATCTTCCTCCTTCTCTCCTCCTTCTCTCTCACTCCTCCTTCTCTATCTAAATGGAATCTAATCCCTTATTTTATACTCTTTACTGCCCATTGCTGTCAATGTAAAATAGGCCTAAACACATGACAGTGCACTTATTTAAGACACTTCCCTATAAGGATAATTTTAAGAAGATAGCTTGTCAGCTCAGGGAGGCAGACTGCTACTGCCCATTGCATTCAAGGTAAAATAGGCCTAAACACATGACAATGCACTTATTTGGGACACTTCTGAAAATGCCTATATATATATATATATATATATACACACACATACCATCTGTATTTGCAGAATAAATATTATATATCAGTATAAACATACTTGTACATCCCATTATCACTGATACATATTTATTCATACATTGACCATTCATAGATAGCATGAGTGCCCACAGAGCCCACCTGCCCACAAACAAGCTGACCCCTGTTATTATGGGAGTGAGAGAAAATAGGTATGCATCTCAGCAAGCCTGTGGGCCACCTGACCCAGAACAAGCTGCCCACTAATTGTTGTATAAAATGCAGACATTATCTATCTATCTATCTATCTATCTATATATTGTATTGATATAATAACAACATCTATTTACATGAAATGGAGATATTATACAAGCAATATCGCATCTGGTAACAGTCGCCCCCTTGTTGCCATGAGAAGTAATGCGATTGGCAACGCTTAGAATAGTAATTGCTTGTGATTTATCTCCATTATAATGCTCATTTAGGCAATAGATATATGCTACACTGCTGATTATAATGAATCCCTAGTTAACATTCTGTTGAAATGACCAATAGTAATGTGTTCATGTGAGGTGAAGCAACATTTTGGCATAGAATCTAGACATGACAACCCCCATAGATTGGTGTATTGGAGTAGTGGTCTTTGCTCCATCTGTGAGCCAGCTTTGCTGCATAGCCCATCATCCGTTGGGTCCAATATCTGGTTCCAGCACACTGGCACTGAAGAACTGGAGGAGTACAATCTCATGTCCAATCACGCAGAACTTGAAGAAAGAGGACCAACACTTGAAACATTTGCCTTTAGTCGGTTATCAGTGGGATCCGGTTCTTTCCCAACTTCTGAAGGTCTTGGTCTCTTTTCCATTGTAAATAGGGTCTGAAAGAATGAAGCATGTTCTTGACGGTAGAACTGTTTGAATAAGTGTCTGTTATTTTCATTGACAGTGACCCCTGAGCAGACATATTTCCATGGCACTCCCAGTAGTCTCTCTCTCACCCACTCCATTAGCCTTGGCAAGATGGTGCACTTGTGCTTTTCTTCCAGATGGCAAGGTGTGAGCAGCTGCTATTTAAACATAGGAACAGTTTCTTGAATGGAAAAAGTGTCCATTTATTGTGAATATATCTTTACTTTCTCTGTCTTTTCTTTTTACGTTTCCTTACAGCAATACATTTCTATTCTATTTCTATTCTATGTGTCAAGTGTCGAGATAGAAATATACCTATATTTATCTCCTTGTATGATTTCTTTACGTTCACCTCACTCCTTTTGAAGGATTGAGCACACTGCCATATGGTCAGTTTTCTGTCACTTGGTTGTAGCAGTATTTATGGCCTGTACATCTCCCCTTAATGTATATACCTGTATCTCTTTATACCTATCTTGAATACATGAATATATATATATATATATATATTTATATATACATACACACATGCACACATATACACAAACACATATACTTCCTAACTTGTGTTTCCCTATTTCTATAGTAATTTGTATGTTATTAATCCTAACATCTGTGATATTTTGGAAACAAAATTAAATATAATGGTATGAGAACTTAAGAGTCTCAGTATCTCACATGGATGGTGTTCAAATAATGTCCCCAATTAACATTAAATAAAAATAAGCCACCAAGTGGCGATACTAAGGATGCAAATGAATGCATGTATAAAAAAGAACGATCACATCATCTCTTTCCATCACGACCAAGGAAGTCTAGAGAGAAAGAGATGAAGGTACCACTGAAATATGGGGTGTGTCATCCTGCTTATAGACACTGAGCTCTATTTAATCTATATGCCTTATAAGGAAGTATTCAGTGTGGATAACACTGTCATTATGTTGGTATAAGGAAGAAATGTATATTAAGTGAAAAGGTATATAAGTTAAAAGAAGAGTTTATCAGAGTTCATATGAGTGACGTGATTGTAATTCCACAAGTATTACAGTTCTATTCATCAGAGACTTGTGAGCAGAAAAATGATGCACAATGTGACATGTCCTGCTTTGCTCCTTTAACTTTAGAATATAATCATCTCATGATCTGCTCTGTACATCAAACTCTGTAAAGTGACAGCTTTCTGGTGACAGGACAGGTTTTCACATAGACCAGTAGTGAAGATATTCTAAAGGAAAGAAAAACAAATATAACTACTGTAACCTAATATGTACAATTCATTTAATCTGTCCAGTTATTGTCTATAGGGATAGATTTGATAGGGCTCTGAATATTTACCCAAGACCTAACAGGGCCCATCTTTGGGCAAATTCAGCCCTTACATAAGAATTATGCCACACAGATTTACCCATTATACAGGAACCCTCCCCCTCTGTAGGCACACTGTGGGGTATTAACAGTGTAATGTGCATTGTTACATAAATAGCAGTGCCTATTGCAGTGGGGAAAATGGCAATTGCTACCAATACAGGGTTTGGGGAGCAGTATGTTTCATTTTTCCCCAGATTAAGAGTAGGGCTCCCCTGTGGGTTATCAGGTAACAAGAAAATGAGTTCTTTTACCTTTTCTGAAGGATTACACACTGAGCATTGTTGTTCCTGTTGGGGGTGATGGATCTCATTGTTAGTTTCCTGGAGATACTGCAAAATACTCATGTAGGCAGAAGAGCCGGTTAAAGTGTTCACAGTATCTGAGATTTTTTATAGGAAAGGTGTAAACAGTTTCTTTATCACAGGAAGGAATTTGCCCTGTTCTGGATAATGCAACCTCCTCTTTTATTTCAAAATCTAATTCAGGGATAGGAACAGGGGCTGCAAGGTCAATGGGCAATTGAAGAATGAATCCAGTATGATCTTCTTCTTCCCAATCATTCCCATCTGAATCACACATACCTAGGTCAGATGTACAAACAGTGACAGGGCAGATGGCTTGATTTCTAGCTTATCAGCTACTACTATGTGTCCGTTGAGAACAGAAATGTTTTGTAGCAGCTGGGCTTCCTTTCTTCTACAAGGGGCATGATCTATAATTTTGCCCTCTTTCATTTCTGTGAGCTGATCCTGCATTACTTTATATGCACCTACAATGTGATCACACTCATTTTTACTGACACCAGAGTTTTCTTACACTCTGCTATCTCTTTTTGTGTTATTTTATTTTCCTGTTCAAGTGCCTCTTTTGAAGTCGTCACAGTTTGGTTTATATTAATTAGTGAGGTCACTTGGTTTTGCAATTCATCTCTCTCTGTTTCAGTTTCATTTAATTTACTTTTACAGTCATGAAGGGCTGCATGTAAGTTTTCTATTTTGGCGTTAATTGCCAGGCATACTGCATACATACTTGCAACTGCTATGCCCTTACGTTTTTTACTTTTCTTTGAGGACATTGCCTCTGCATTAAATAATTCCTGGACATAAGTCCAAGAATTTTCTTTTAATTTAGCATCAGATGCAAACTCTGTGCTTTTATGTTTGTAATATACGCTGCTACAAAACCTTCTAAGCTAGATACCTTAGCCATCTTGCAACAGACAATACAGCACAAAACTATGTAAAGAAAACAAAAGAAAATAAAATAAAAATTCTTCCCCCTTAATGGTATATCCTCCCCAGTAAGTTAGCCGGCTCTTACAGGTTACTCTAATATACTCTTACAAAAAGACTTGTGGATTTTATTTGTAATAGTGGTGTACCCTCTCTCTTATGTTCGCTAGCTCCTAAGGGTTCCTCTAATACCCACATTTAACAATGCATAGGGTTTACTCTTTACTGCCGCGACCCAGTTATGCTGGGCGGGTGACTCACCCTACCTTTAGACACAAACAGGGTACTTGGGGGGAACGATAGTAACTACCTATTGTTTATTTCATATAGATTAAATTCCCGTGACTCTGGTAGTGCTGAGTGGCTGTACTCAGCATGAACTCACCTAATAACCTTACCTGTATAAAACAGATCTAGGGTGTTAATGAAAGAGACCATCAATTTTATATCCAAAAGTGGTCGCCAATTATGTTACCGGTTTTAACTGGGTCAGCAATAATGTAACCCAGAGAAATATGTATGTATATATAAATATGATGATTCTACATCTACATAAATATTTCCGGTTATGAGGATTCAAGCGCAAAAGAGATGGTTCAATCAAAAACAGAATTTATTAGAACACCAATCAGAGTCTTAAATTTACATGGCAAATTAATCTATACTTCGTTATAAGGAATTAAATGGCATGCACAACAAAGATTAGACTAACTACAAAAACACATTTAGGACTACAAGAACACAAAACATTAATACATTTCTATATACATAAGTGCACTGTGCATTCTGTCAGCATAATTACCTGGGCAGAATCCCCTCCAGCACATGCTTGTTATTGCTCTCCACTGCCCCTTCTTCTCTCCTCCTTCACTCCATCTTTCTCCTTCACTGCATCTTCCTCCTTCTCTCCTCCTTCGTCTCACATTTCCTTCTCTATCTAAATGGAATCTAATTCCTTATTTTATACTCTTTACTGCCCATTGCTGTCAATGTAAAATAGGCCTAAACACATGACAGTGCACTTATTTAAGACACTTCCCTATAAGGATAATTTTAAGAAGTTAGCTTGTCAGCTCAGGGAGGCAGACTGTTACTGCCTATTGCATTCAAGGTAAAATAGGCCTAAACACATGACAATGTACTTATTTGGGACACTTCTGAAAATGTCTATTTCTCTGAAGGATAAGGGAATGTCAGCCTAAGGTCAGAACCCTCCTCCTGCACGATATACACATCTATACTTGTTCCCAGGCCATTTGTCTTGTCAGCGAACAGGTGATACCCTGACTGAGTGGGTAAAGGCAAAGGATGATACATACATCTGATCTGTATATATATATATATATATATATATATATATATATATATATATATATATATAAATATTATGTATCAGTATTATGTGTGCACTATAAAACATACTTGTACATCCCATTATCACTGATACATATTTATTCATACACTGACCATTCATAGATAGCATGAGTGCCCACAGAGCCCACCTGCCCACAAACAAGCTGACCCCTGTTATTATGGGAGTGAGAGAAAATAGATATGCATCTCAGCAAGCCTGTGGGCTTACTTTATCATTCAATTACTCTTGAACGACAACGCTGACGGTATTGATATAACAATCTCTATGGCCCAAATACTATGAAGATTAATTGGAACTGCATTTATTATGAAACATTACTATCCCTTTAACATAAGTCTGGATGGCAAGTCTATAGGCCAGGTTTAAAACAATAGACTTGTGTACAGAGAGAGATGTTCAGTGTAGTAAAATAAGAATAGATGATTGTTGGACTTCAAAGAATTGGGAGTATAACACCCATCATCGCCAGTAGGCCAGTGGTTGGTTGGTTGGTGTTGATGGGAGTTACAGCCCAACACCTGAAGTCTGACAACTGACTACCCCTGCAGTAAAGCAATCAATGGAAGAATAAAGTAGCATGGGGTGCATATTATGTCTGCAATAATAGTAAAAGGAGACAGTCATAATCTAATTTTAAGATATTAACAAATATTATAGTTATGTGTATATGATTTATGACCTACTTAGGGCATGTTGCAATTTATCCCCATCAAGCAATTAAAAGGATAGTAATACTTAATCTGTAAAAAATATATGTTGCAGTATTTATCCCCCTGAGTAAAAAAAGGGAACTCCCACTGCTGAAGTGTTTAATTCAAAAGTTATTACAGCTCAAAGTTGAATTTTTTTAGGTGCAGTATCACAGTGGCCTGAAATTGCACAGTGGCGCTGTTGCTACACCATCCTATGGAGAGTTATGGTCCATAGACCAGAGTTGTCCATAGGATGGTGTAGCAACAGTGCCACTGTTCAATTTCAGGCCACTGGGATACTACAACTACAAAATTCAACTTTGAGCTGCAATAACTTTTGAATAAAACACCTTTCAGCAATGGCAGTTCCCTTGTTTTAATAACGGGGATAAACCCTACAACATATTTTTTTTTTTTTACATTTTAAGTATTACTATCCCTTTAAGGAACAGATGTGTGTGCAACACATTTCTTCTCAATGAGTTGTGCAACCCTCTTGACCTTAAAGGGTTAATTAGCCCAACACTGAATCACTTTTGCAAGTGAACACAAGCTGTGGATAAGTCACACGTTGCAAACTAATCAGACATGGTTTGCTCTTGCAGTTGTCTACTATAGAACCATTATAGAGGTAAATAAACCCGCTTGAGCATTTTAAGTACTATTTGATCCAGGATTCATTAAAGATTTGGTAAGGTCACACCCATCAATTATTTTTAATATGTCATCCTAGAGGAAATTATTTTTAATTACAAAACTATGATAACCAAAGCTTCAGGTTACATAGTTATGTTCAACAAATGAGCCTTGTTCGCTGTAGACCAAGTCCAATTGATCACAGAGACAGAGAGTAGAAGGAGGAAGTAGGCTTTAATCGCAATCAAAGGAGACCATACATCATGAATAGTCAAAGTATTTCAAAGAAGTTCTGCTTTACACTTGCAAAATATGAAGTATTTCTACAGTTTTGTAACAGGTACAATCATATGTTGTAATTATCATACAAGAAGAAGAATAATAGGTGTTTTTCCACTACAAAGATTTCAACCCCTTCCTGTCCAACTTGTTTTAGCAGAAGTTTCGAACTGCCAGTTATCAGACTTCACTGATCAGTCTAGTTTTTTGATCTGGGGCTAAATAGATTAGCTAAGAGATACTCAGTCCTCACATACACACATTCCTTCTGTTAAAGGGATAGTAATACTTCGTTTTAACTTTATTTTATTTTGTAGGCATTAAAAAAACATGAAGAATGATATAAGTCTTATCTCTCAAACCTTTATGGTTTATGAGATATGCACAAGCAAAGTTTCCCCCTCCCGTCCCTTTTACCTAGTGTAAGCCATCTCTTCTCAGATGTGGAATGCAGTCTATAGACCAGACAGATAACAGCAGGGGACAATCTTCTTCCTATGAAAACAATGAAAGCCCTGCCCCCCCTTGACAAGCTTTTCAGGCTTTTCCCTTATCTTAATTGAAGATTGTCCCTCTCTGCAGTCTACCTGGGCACCTCCCTTCCGCTCTGGCTGAACAGTGTGACATCAGTAAAAGGGGCGAGAGGGGGATACTTTGTCATTGAATTACTCTGGAACTACAACTCTGACAGAACTGAAATAACACTCTCCAAAGTCCAAATACTATGATGATTAATTAGAGCTGCTTTTATTATGAAACATTACTATCCCTTTAACTAAATATGTTCCATAGAACAAACGACAGTCACAGATGAATTTATCTCAGTTAGCCCTGGCATTACAAATGATATAGAAAGTTAATATAAAAGTTATTCTCACAAATCCATCCTTTGAACATAAAGTTTACCTCATATGTTCATTATATCATCCTTTCTCTGTGAAGGCTATCATAGCTTTCTCTATTGAGCTACACAACAAGTGTCATTATTCCCACTGTGATTATAGAAAGCTCTAGCTACCCTTACAACTGCAATGTCTTCTTCCCAAGGTGAGTATTGAATTTCTCTTTTCTGATGATCATGTCAGATAAGATATTGTAAAGCAATTCCCCAGCCAAGTATGAAACAGGCTAAACAGATAAACCCTCCTCCCACCATAATCTGACAGCTCAGTCTGTGTAAGTTCCTGCCATTCATCCATCCTTGCATGATCCTGTGTCCTTGTTCACAGGACTCCTTTAGGAGAACCTGATTTTCCCTCGGTGGTAGGTGGTCAGGGAATATTATGCTCATCAAAACACCTACTTGCTGCTCCGTTTGAACAAAAACTTCAGATCTTTTCCTTGTTCTATCACCCAAGGTCTCTCTACGGAGGTCTCACTGTCACTAGGCGAGGAAGGTGCAGCTCTGATTCAAGAATGTGGAACCCAAGTTTTTCCCTTCTTTAGCTTTATGGCAGTGAAGGAGGTTAGTAGCACTTGATAGGGACCTTTCCACTGAGGAAGCAACTTCTCGTTCTTCCAGGTTTATTCTGCTGAAAAAGGACTAAAATCCCACGATAAATCCCAGTAAATGAGGACTACATAATCCTTCAATATTCTATGATAGTGTGTGTCTGATTTCCAGAACTTAAACACATAGTATAACCCTGTATGTTCCCTGCTGCTAGAAATGTATCTAATATTGTTAAATTTATCCACTCTATTTTCCATCAGCCTATTTCTAGATAAATAATTCTATAATCCAAATAGACCTCACTGGAAAGAACTCCTTCCTACTTGTTCAATGAAAAGTTCAGTTCAGAGATTCTTGTGTTGACTTTGCATGTATTTGTACAATGTAATAAGAACACCCCTTAGGCATCTTGGTGGGTATTTATACTATAAATAGAACTAGACTGGGCAACCTAAGACCCTCCAGTTGTGAAGGACTACAGTTTCTATCATCAGTAGTCAGCTGTTGCCTGGCTTGGAATTATGGGACTTGCAGTCCACAGTTGAAGAAACATAGAATTTAACTGCAGATAAAAAACATTTGGTCCATCTAGTCTGCCCATTTTCTTACTGTAAAAACCTCAAACCTTATTTGGTCCTTGGTCTTGTTCAGGACAGACTTATGCCTATCCCTTGCATGCTTAAATTCTGTCGCCGTATTAACTTCTACCACTTCTGCTGGTAGGCTATTATACTTTTCTACTACCCTCTCAGTGAAGTAAAACTTTCTTACATGACCTCTAAATCTGTGTCCCTCAAGTTTTAGACTAGACTTGTCCACTGCAAAAAAACTCGGTAAAATTCGATTTCGGACAAATTTTTTTTCCATTCGGAGGATCCGCATTTTGGACCGGACCTGTTCAATTTTTAATGTATACAATAAAAAATTAAAATTAAATAAATAAAAATAAATTGAACCATTTCCAGGGTCTAAATGAAGATGGTGGAACAGGGTAAGGTGGAGTTTTAGCCTTATGGTACTATGGAGGAAGCAGATGAAGTGTGGATGTAGCTAGCTAGATACAAGCACGAAAGAACAAATAAATATAATTTGAAGGAAGAAGGAAGACTGAGGATGTCTGGTGCAGGGTGGACTCAGGATGACTAGAACACTGTAGATGTAGCCAGCAGCAAACTGCAGAACACTGGAGCAGGACTCAATAGAAATACAACAGACTTTTTTTAGAAGAGACTACAAAACTGAGGACGACTGGTGCAGGGCAGACTCAGGATGACAGCAACACTGTAGATGTAGTCAGCAGCAAAGTGCAGAACACTGGAGCAGGCAGGACTCAGTAGATAGATACTGCAGACTTTTTTTTTTTGAAGAGATGGAAAACAATAGAACAAGACTGAACAACCTGTATAATGGGACAATAAAGTAGACTTTAATTCCCCCCCCGTGTCCCACCAAGTCAGGGGGGTGTCCTCTGCCCAACGTACCACAGTTCTAGAGCTGGGTAAGCTGAAGCGCTCAGTGTATTATTATCACGGTGCCCGTGATTGGTGCTGTTCAGTGTCAGTCACTTGCTGAGTATCATGATTGGCTGTCTGTGATTAGCCCTCCTCACACAACCTTTTTAAACCCAGGCTGAGCACTTCCAGGTTGCCCTTTCGTGGTGTTTCTGACTTCACTCTGCCTGACCTGCTTGTCAGGCTTCTGGGCCTGTTCCTGCTGTACTTGCTAATCCTGTGTTCCAGTGTTCCAGTGTTCCTGTATGCTAGTGTTCCTGTGTTCCAGAGTTCCAGTGTTCCTGTGTTCCAGCACCTCGCGGGTTAATCTTACTGAGTTCCAGAATCTCCTGCTCCAGCTGTCGCTCTGGCGACATTGTTCTTCTCGCTGCTGATCATACTTTGTTGGTTCCTGGTGGCGATATACATTGTTGGTCCCAGCGCGCGGACCAGGGGCGGATTGTAGGGGAATACCAGCCCGGGCATTTTTTTTTTTAAAGCAGCCCACTAGCTGCACCAATGTCCCTATCGACGCCCCCTTGTGGTCCCTGTGGGGCATCAAAGGCTGTCACAGAGAGCGTCTGTGCCAGTGGCAACACAGGCCTCTCTTTCAAAATATCGTGGGACGGTGAGGTGAGATCCTCTGATCTCACCCACCGGCCCATGATCTAGCGGCCCACCGGGGGATGCCCGATCCCCCGATAGGACAATCCGCCCATGGCGCGGACGCTGGTTTACTCCACTAAACCTGGTTGCGATATACATTGTTGGTCCCAGCGTGCGGACGCTGGTTTACTCCACTAAACCTGGTTGCGATATACATTGTTGGTCCCAGCGTGCGGACGCTGGTTTACTCCACTAAACCTGGTGGCGATATACATTGTTGGTCCCAGCGTGCGGACGCTGGTTTACTCCACTAAACCTGGTTGCGATATACATTGTTGGTCCCAGCGTGCGGACGCTGGTTTACTCCACTAAACCTGGTTGCTATATACATTGTTGGTCCCAGCGTGTGGACGCTGGTTTACTCCACTAAACTGGTTGCAAGATACATTATTGGCTACAGCGTGCGGACGCTGGTTTGCTCCACTAACCTGGTTGCGATATACATTGTTGGTTCCAGCGTGCGGTCGCTGGTTTGCTCCATTAAACCTGGTGGCGCTATTACCATTAGTCCCAACGTGCGGACGTTGGTTTGCTCCTGAACATCCAGTACTGTGGTCAGTCGCTGTCCACTTCCTTGCAGTTGTCTGAGTATCCCTGGCAATAGACTCCTGCTGAGTAAGACCTCTATACTTATGCTCTATGTTGTCTTAGTCACCTGATAGCTGGTCTACTTGCTGCCCTGCCCGGTATTGGTGAGGCCGGTAGAACCTTGACGATACCATCCTGTAGGTTGCCTCACCCGGTATTGGCAGGGCCGGTAGAGCCTACTCCAGTACTCCTTTGGGCTGCCCTGCCCTGTATTGGTAAGGCCGGTAGAACCTTGTAATTCACCATCTTTAAGGTTGCCTTGCCCGGTATTGGCAGGGCTGGTAGAGCCTACATTCAGCATTCCATGGGGGCTGCCTTGCCCGGTATTGGTAAGGCCGGTAGAACCGGTATATGTCATCTCACGGTTGCCTTACCCGGTATAGGCAAGGCCGGTAGAGCCTGTCATTAAAACTGTCACTTGGGTTGCCTTGCCCGGTATTTAGGCAAGGCCAGTAGAACCTATTATATGTTATATTACTGTTGTATTGTTATGTATGTTTACCCTACGGGGACTGCCTTTAACTTTTAATAAAGTTAAGTTATTTTACCAAACCTTAAGTCTGAGAGTCTTCATAAACCGTGACAGTACGAAAGGGCCATGACCTCAGACACTAAGAGTGACGGTAACGCACAGAATATCCACTGGAGGATGGATATGCACGAGCAACGTTTGGATCAGCTAGCGGTTGCTATCCAAACTATTCTTGAACGCACGGTACTTGCGGATAAGTCCGGTGCTAACCCGGTGGTCCAGCCAATTCCGACACCGGAGAATGAGTCTAAGCCCTCAGGGTCCGCAGTCAAAGGGTTAACGGCTTCTGCACCCTTGCCGCTGAGATATGACGGGGACCCTCAATAATGCAGAGGGTTTATTAATCAACTTGAAATATTTATGGAATTGACGGCACACGCATTTCCTAGTGATCGCAGCAAGGTTGGGTTCATGATATCCCTGCTGACTGGCAGAGCATTGGCCTGGACCAACCCACTTTGGGAAAACGCTAAACATTGCACAAAGAATTTCTGTGATTTTGTGCAATCCTTTCGGAGAGTATTTGAGCCTCCTGGTAGAACTACCTCTGCTGCTAAACGTCTCATGGAGATACAACAGGGCAGGCGCACGGTTGGCGATTATGCCATTGAATTCCGCACCTTGGCAGCAGAGGTAGGGTGGAATAACGAGGCCCTGTTGGCAGCCTTTGCTCAAGGATTGAGTGACCAGATTAAAGATGAGATTGCAGCAAAAGAGTTACCTACTGACCTAGACGATTATATCGAATACGTGATTCTAATTGACTCCAGAATACGTGAAAGATTAACCGCCAGAGAGCGACGAGTACGGTTAAAGAATAATGGGTCCAGTAGCATATTTTGCCCACCCAACCCTCCCTCTGCATCCAAACCTAGTGAACCTATTTCGGAACCAAGTGAACCTATGCAGGTGGGTTTCACTAGGTTAACTAAGGAGCAGAGAAGGTATCGCAAGACACAAGGATTATGTCTGTACTGCGGTAAAGATGGTCACCTGTTAAGATCTTGTCCGGTACGTCCGGGAAACGAACACACCTAGGGTACCTTGGGGGACAGGCCCTAGGTGGTGTCCAATCGTCCCCATTGTTGGACACACTTAAACCCACCATACAGGTGGTATTGTCATGGGCACAATGCTCGGTTGAGGTTTTGGCCTTGGTTGATTCTGGTGCAGCTGGGTATTTTATGGACAATACCTTTGCTGAATTGCATGGGGTACCACGGATTCAGAGAGAAACCCCTCTTGCTATTGAAGCAATTGATGGCAGACCTTTGGAAACCGCCCAAGTTACTTTTGAAACGATGCCCTTGTCCATGACTATTGGGGCTCTTCACAAGGAAGAGCAGCAGTTCCAATTGATTAATTCTCCTCACCATGCTGTGATTTTGGGCTTTCCTTGGTTACAGTTGCACAACCCACAATTTGATTGGCAGAAATGTGAGATTGCTGCTTGGTCTCAGTTCTGTATGGATAAGTGCGTTACCCATCCTGTTAAGGTCTTGTGCACCTCCCCTTCACTACCTGATGCCTACCAGCAGTTTAGCGACGTTTTCAGTAAGGGAGAGGCTGGCACCCTACCTCAGCACAGACCATACGATTGTCGCATAGAACTGAGTCCTGGATCAGTACCACCGAGGGGACACACGTATCCATTGTCTTGTGAGGAGAACCAAGCTATGGAGGAATACATAGCAGATGCCCTCAGTAGAGGGATCATAAGGAAATCTACTTCTCCGGCCGGTGCCGGGTTCTTTTTTGTTAAGAAAAAAAGTGGCGAACCACGACCTTGCATAGACTATCGTGGGCTGAATAAGCTGATGGCAAAAAATGCCTACCCAATACCACTCATCACCGAGCTGTTTGATAGACTTAAGGGGTCCTCGATTTTCACCAAATTGGACCTAAGGGCAGCCTACAATTTGATACGTATCAGAGCCGGTGATGAGTGGAAAACTGCCTTCAATACGAGATCTGGGCATTATGAATACCTAGTCATGCCATTTGGTCTATGTAATGCTCCTGCAGTATTTCAAGAACTGATCAATGACGTTCTTAGAGATATGTTACAATCTTGTGTTGTAGTCTATCTTGATGACATACTTATCCACTTCAAAGACCTTTCACAACACATCAAGGATTTGTCCGAAGTCTTGCTGCGCTTACGAAAAAATAAATTATTCTGTAAACTGGAGAAATGCGAGTTCCACAAAACCAGTGTACCGTTTCTGAGGTTTATAATTGGCAAAGACGGCATTGCCATGGATAAAGAGAAATTGACGGCAGTCTTACAATGGCCTAAACCCAAGAGCCTCAAAGCCATCCAACGATTTCTGGGCTTCGCCAATGATTACAGGAAGTTTATTAAAAACTTCTCCTCTATCATGAAACTTCTATCTGACCTCACGCGTAAGTGCGCTAACCCATCCCTCTGGCCGGTGGCTGCTGAAGAGGCCTTTGAGAAGTTGAAGGTAGCCTTTGCTGAAGTGCCTGTGTTGTCCCACCCTAATCAAATACTCCCCTTTACTTTGGAAGTTGATGCCTCAGATATTGGGGTCGGGGAGGTGCTCTCTCAGCGACAGGTTAAAGGCGGTACACTCAGACCCTGTGGATTCTTTAAAAAAAAACTGACTAGTGCTCAAAGTCATTACGAGATTGGTGATCGAGAATTACTGGCCATTATCCTCGCTCTCAAAGAATGGCGTCATTTACTTGAAGGCACAAAAAACCCCGTTTTGATTCTAACTGATCACAAGAATCTGACGTATCTTTCTGAGGCCAAGAGATTGTCTTCTCGCCAGGCCAGATGGGCACTGTTTCTATCCCGATTCAATTTCGTTGTATCATACCTGCCAGGATCAAAGAATGTTAGGGCTGATGCTCTGTCTAGACAATTTGAAGCAGAGGTTGACAGAGAAGAGGTACCAGCCCCTATCATTCAACCCGATCGAATATTGGCTACCATACGTACTAGTATTACTTCACCACTAGGGGAGAAGATTTTGGCATCCCAAGCCTCTGCTCCTCATGAGACTCCAGTGGGCAAATGTTTTGTCGCTGAGCCATTCCGTATTCGATTACTTGAGACCTACCACTCCTCTAAGGCTGCGGGACATATTGGTAGGGATCATTTGTTCTGGTCTCTCTCTCAGCTATTTTGGTGGCCTTCTATGAGAGCAGATTGTGCCAATTTTACGAATGCCTGTGCCACCTGTGCCCATGCCAAAACCCCTAGACATCTCCCTGTGGGCTTGCTTCAGCCGGTGCCTAATGGTGAACGCCCTTGGTCTCACGTCTCTATCGACTTTATGGGAGAATTGCCCAGGTCTAGAGGGTACTCCTTCATATTGATGGTGGTAGAAAGGTTCTCTAAAATGGCACACTTCGTACCCCTCCGTGGCCTTCCTTCGGCCAAGGAACTGGCAATGGTATTCGCTCGAGAAGTATTTCGGTTACAGGGTGCTGGTGTCTGACAGGGGGAGCCAGTTTGTGTCCAGATTCTGGAGGGCATTTTGCGAACAGATGGGCATACAGCTATCATTTTCCTCGGCATATCATCCCCAGACTAACAGGGCCACTGAGAGGGCCAATCAAGGATTGGAACAGTTTCTGCGATGTTTTGTGACTGACCATCATGATAATTGGGCCAACTTGTTGCCTTGGGCAGAGTTCGCCAGGAACTGCGCAGTTAATTCTTCCTCCGGGAGCTCTCCGTTTTTGATCAATTATGGGTTCCAACCCTGTCTGCTCCCGGATTCCTTTCAATCACAGCAGATTCCAGCTCTGGATGAGCATATAGAGCAACTCCGTTCCACATGGGCACAAGTTCAGAGGGCATTGGGCCAGTCTTTTCAGCGACATCAGCGTCATGCCAATCGCAGAAGGCTTCCAGCGGTTTCCTTCCGAGTCGGGGATAGAGTATGGCTGTCCTCCAAGAATCTAAAGCTCAAGGTCCCATCTAATAAGCTGGCACCTCGGTTCATTGGTCCTTACAAGATCATTCGCAAAATTAACCCTGTTTCCTATGCCTTGGAATTACCTGCTTCTATGTGCATTCATAATGTATTCCATGTGTCTCTCCTTAAACCTCTGGTTTGTAACCGTTATACTACCACACCTGTGAGGCCAGGTCCTGTTGAAGTCGAGGGGCAGGAGGAGTATGAAGTACAAAACATTATTGATTCCCGCAGAGGTAGAGGACGGGTACAGTATCTGGTGCATTGGAAAGGTTATGGTCCTGAGGATCGTTCCTGGGTAGACAGTAAGGACCTTCATGCACCCAAGTTACTACGAATTTTTCATGCCAAATACCCTCAGAAGCCTAGACCCTACTCTGGGAGAGGGGGTCTTTGAAAGGGGGGTACTATCACGGTGCCCGTGATTGGTGCTGTTCAGTGTCAGTCACTTGCTGAGTATCATGATTGGCTGTCTGTGGTTAGCCCTCCTCACACAGCCTTTTTAAACCCAGGCTGAGCACTTCCAGGTTGCCCTTTCGTGGTGTTTCTGACTTCACTCTTCCTGACCTGCTTGTCAGGCTTCTGGGCCTGTTCCTGCTGTACTTGCTGATCCTGTGTTCCAGTGTTCCTGTATGCTAGTGTTCCTGTGTTCCAGAGTTCCAGTGTTCCTGTGTTCTAGCACCTCGCGGGTTAATCTTACTGAGTTCCAGAATCTCCTGCTCCAGCTGTCGCTCTGGCGACATTGTTCTTCTCGCTGCTGATCATACTTTGTTGGTTCCTGGTGGCGATATACATTGTTGGTCCCAGCGTGCGGACGCTGGTTTACTCCACTAAACCTGTTTGCGATATACATCGTTGGTCCCAGCGTGCGGACGCTGGTTTACTCCACTAAACCTGGTTGCGATATACATTGTTGGTCCCAGCGTGCAGACGCTGGTTTACTCCACTAAACCTGGTTGCGATATACATTGTTGGTCCCAGCGTGCGGACGCTGGTTTACTCCACTAAACCTGGTTGCGATATACATTGTTGGTCCCAGCGTGCGGACACTGGTTTACTCCACTAAACCTGGTGGCGATATACATTGTTGGTCCCAGCGTGCGGACGCTGGTTTACTCCACTAAACTGGTTGCGAGATACATTATTGGCTCCAGCGTACGGATGCTGGTTTGCTCCACTAACCTGGTTGCGATATACATTGTTGGTTCCAGCATGCGGTCGCTGGTTTGCTCCATTAAACCTGGTTGCGCTATTACCATTAGTCCCAACGTGCGGACGTTGGTTTGCTCCTGAACATCCAGTACTGTGGTCAGTCGCTGTCCACTTCCTTGCAGTTGTCTGAGTATCCCTGGCAATAGACTCCTGCTGAGTAAGACCTCTATACTTATGCTCTATGCTGTCTTAGTCACCTGACAGCTGGTCTACTTGCTCAGGCTGCCCTGCCCAGTATTGGTGAGGCCGGCAGAACCTTGACGATACCATCCTGTAGGTTGCCTCACCCGGTATTGGCAGGGCCGGTAGAGCCTACTCCAGTACTCCTTTGGGCTGCCCTGCCCGGTATTGGTAAGGCCGGTAGAACCTTGTAATTCACCATCTTTAAGGTTGCCTTACCCAGTATTGGCAGGGCCGGTGGAGCCTACATTCAGCATTCCGTGGGGGCTGCCCTGCCCGGTATTGGTAAGGCCGGTAGAACCGGTATATGTCATCTCACGGTTGCCTTACCCGGTATAGGCAAGGCCGGTAGAGCCTGTCATTAAAACTGTCACTTGGGTTGCCTTGCCCGGTATTTAGGCAAGGCCGGTAGAACCTATTATATGTTATATTACTGTTGTATTGTTATGTATGTTTACCCTACGGGGACTGCCTTTAACTTTTAATAAAGTTAAGTTATTTTACCAAACCTTAAGTCTGAGAGTCTTCAAAAACCGTGACAATTATGGTACTATGGATGATTGTAGATGAAGTCCTTTTTGTTTTCTAATCTGCATTGAACCTGAGAGCAGGGTAACCCAGCTTTGGCAGATTTACTTTTAAAAAGTGGGGGGCCAATTGAGAGAGCTGGGGACTATGTATATTTCCTGTTATGGAAAATACCCGCTCACTCTGGACAGTGGTTGGGGGGCCACACAGCCCTCTTGTTTTCCCAGAAACTCAAGGTATCTGTACTTGGGGGGAGAAGGTTCCACCAGGTAAGTCTTAACCTCAAACTCAGCACTTTTTCTACTGATTGGAAGCTGTTTGTTTTGTCCGAAGCATAATCTCTCCATTGCCTCAGCATAAAAAGCAGCAGATGCTCCACTGGAAAAAGATGACATGCTACTGGCGCTGCTACTGATAGGTCCCGGAAGACCACTACACTCCTCCAGCTCATCTGCAGAATCTTCTCCTGCCTCGTATGACTGCATCCTGTTTTTCCTTTGCCTCTCACGCACCCTCGCTATCAATTGTTCCCTCCAGGCAGTCAGCAAATTGGAACTAAGTGCCATCTTGCCTTTGATTCGAGGATCGCAAATTGTGGCAAGAATTAACTCGGGAAAATTGTCCATGCGCTCTTCGATGTGCCGAGTAAGTTCCTTTTTCAGCCTCATTAGAAGGGCAGCAACATCGGGAATTATATTACCCTCAGCACCAGGCAAGTGTTCCCTATGGGTAAGGAAATCGTCCATTTTCCGTCAAACCATGGAAAGGCGTGAGGACTGTCGCTACCTTTTCCATCAGGGCCCAGTCAGTCCTGCCTAGTGTTCTGTTACTGCCAATGAAATGGTGACATGACATTGCGTGAATTGCCTTTTTCTGCTCCAGGATACGCTCTAGCATATCTAAAGTGGAGTTCCACCTGGTCCCAACATCTTGTTTTAGGCGGTGCTCTGGGAGGTCTGCCTTCTTCTGTTCTTCCCTAAGGAGCTGGCTATCTTTGACTCTACGATGGAAGTGGCCAGCAACAACTCCAGAAGTGCTGAAAACCTTCCAGTGTTATTGCCATCCTCAAGAGCAGCCTTAACTACCAGATGTAGAACATGAGTTGAGCAGCGAACACACACAAATCTGCCATCTCGGAGAGCCTTTATCATGTTAGCTGCACCATCAGTAACCACAAACCCCATTTGTGCCTGTGTGCCTGCCTGCTCCCATAGCCACTGCACCACCATGTTCTGCAGTGCTTTGCGAATGTTATCTGAGGTATGCTGCCGATCCTCATAGAGTAAAAAACCACCGTCTCCAGTTTTGAACAGCATTCTCTGTGCTTTTCCCTACCCAGCCACTAGGGGAACACAGAGATGGCTTTCAACACCGTGGACAGCTTTGAATGCCATAGAGATGTGCACTGCTCACCCCTGTGATATTCAAAGGGTTACAATCAATAAAACTAGTACACCAAGCACTACACAATGCCCCCTTCCACATCCCCCCCTTAGCATGTCACATATATTGCATATATGTGACATACTAACCCCATCCACATCCACCTCATGGACTTCCATGTAGTGGACAAATCTGTCTTTTATTCCACAATTAACCCCTTGAGTTCCAGAGAGGTAGGAAAGCATTGCTTAGCATGTTTCCTAGCCCTCTGGTACCCAAAGGGTTAATAGGCAAGGTATATACTTTGCCTGTATATGTGTGTGTGTGTGTGTGTGTGTGTGTGTGTGTGTGTGTGTTGTTAATACATATTTTTTATTAAAAAGCCATTAATAAATGTATTTTGACTTACAGCCATTCATTCATAATGCCCTACCTACTGTGTCCCCTTTCTATAAGTAATTTTGTTCCATTCTCCTTCAAACGGAGAGTGGAGCAAAAACACTACTAACAAAGGGACACAGTAAGTAGGACATTATTAACCCTTTGAGTGCCAGAGTGGGACGGAACGCATTGCAAAGCAGTGTGCTGCATTCCACTCTGGCACTCAAAGGGTTACTAAATCAGTGACATACTGTATTGCTGATGGAACTCTGCGCTGACAGCAGCGCTGCCTTTAGCAAATAGGCAACCCTTCTCCCAAGTGTGGGCATGTGCTATATTACAACGAAACTTGGCTTCAGCAAAAGAAGAGGCATTGGAGGAAGTGGGTGGAGGGAAGAAAGACATCGGAGGAAGCGGGTGGCAAGCTTGTATTTGCTGCCCGCTTCCTCCGATATCTCTCTTCCCTCCTCACGCGTTGGCATTGTGCCCAGCTGCCTGACGTTGCACATTGTACAATTCGTCCCTTCTCACAATGCGCATTGTACAACGCATTGTGAGAAGGGACTAATTGTACAACGTGCGACGCCAGGCAGCTGGGCACAATGCCAATGCGTGAGGAGGGGAGAGAGGTATCGGAAGAAGCGGGCAGCAAATACAATCTTGCCACCCGCTTCCTCTGATGTCTCTTTCCCCTCCACCCGCTTCCTCCAATGCCTCTTCTTTTGCTGAAGCCAAGTTTCGTTGTAATATAGCACATGCCCACACTTGGGAGAGGGGTTGCCTATTTGCTAAAGGCAGCGCTGCTGTCAGTGCAGGGTTCCTTCAGCAATACAGTATGTCACTGATTTAGTAACCCTTTGAGTGCCAGAGTGGAATGCAGCGCACTGCTTTGCAATGCATTGCGTCCCACTCTGGCACTCAAAGGGTTAATAATGTCCTACTTACTGTGTCCCTTTGTTAGTAGTGTTTTTGCTCCACTCTCCGTTTGAAGGAGAGTGGAGCAAAATTACTTATAGCAAGGGGACACAGGAGATAGGGCATTACGAATGAATGGCTGTAAGTCAAAATACATTTATTAATGGCTTTTTAATAAAAAATATGTATTAACAACACACACACACACACACACACATATATACAGGCAAGGTATGTACCTTGCCTATTAACCCTTTGGGTACCAGAGGGCTAGGAAACATGCTAAGCAATGCTTTCCTACCTCTCTGGAACTCAAAGGGTTAATCGTGGAATAAAAGACAGCTTTGTCCACTACATGGAAGTCCATGAGGTGGATGTGGATGGGGTTAGTATGTCACATATATGCAATATATGTGACATACTAAGGAGGGGATGTGGAAGGGGGCATTGTGTAGTGCTTGGTGTACTAGTTTTATTGATTGTAACCCTTTGAATGCCACAGGGGTGAGCAGTGCACATCTCTATGGC
Organism: Rhinophrynus dorsalis; assembly: GCA_037306005.1. NCBI lineage: Eukaryota > Metazoa > Chordata > Amphibia > Anura > Rhinophrynidae > Rhinophrynus > Rhinophrynus dorsalis. The sequence goes on along the minus strand of CM074722.1, from coordinate 444,125,721 downwards.
ATTCAAAGCTGTCCATGGTGCTGAAAGCCTTCTCTGTGTTCCCCTACTGGCTGGGTAGGGAAGCACAGAGAATGCTGTTCAGAACTGTCGACGTTGGTTTTGGATTTTCTGACTGAACTTTCTGCTATGGAGTGCTGTGATTGGCTGTGGTGCTAGGTGACATTTTTATCGTGTGTTTTTAGGGAAGATTTTCTATGCGAAGCAGGTTTAAGGTGAACATGTATTTTGTTGGTCTTCGCTCGTTAGCCTTTCTGGGTAAGGAAGATTTGAATCTCTCGTTACCCAGTTTTGTTTAACTCGCGAAGCCAGTTTATTTTTTCACGTTGGTTTTAACTCCAACATTTGCATCGAGCCCATAGTGCCTCTATTTAAGAAGGGAACTAAAACAGAACCTGGGAATTATAGACCAGTGAGTTTGACCTCTGTAGTGGAAAAACTGTTAGAAGGGATAATAAGGGACTATATTCAGGATTACAACACAAAAAATAAAATCATTAGCATGAATCAACATGGTTTTATGAAGAATAGATCATGCCAAACTAATCTTTTCAGCTTCTATGAGGAGGTAAGCAGTAACCTTGACAATGGCAAGGCAGTAGATGTACTATATCTAGACTTTGCAGGGGCATTTGATACAGTACCACACAGAAGGCTGGTGTATAAAATAAGGAAATTGGGGCTAGGTGATAACCTTTGCAATTGGATACAAAACTGGCTGAAGGATAGGGAGCAGTGTATGGTTGTAAATGGAAAATTCTCCAGTACAGTTAAAGTGGAAAGTGGAATACCTCAGGGTTCAGTATTAGTTCTGCTGTTTTTTAACATGTTTATAAATGACCTGGAAATAGATATAGAAAGAAAAATATCAATATTTGCAGATGATACTAAATTATGCAAAGTCATTAATTCAGAACAGGATATTTTCTCTCTACAGAGGGACTTACATACAATGTCAGATTGGGCAAACATGTGGAATATGAAGTTTAATGTGGGGAAATGTAAAGTCATGCATTTGGGAGGAAACAATCCCAAGGCTACTTATAAACTTAATGGAATCATTTTAGGTGACTCATTGCTAGAAAAAGACCAGGGTATCCTTGTCAACTACAAACTTGGAAACAGTGACCAGTGTCAAACAGCAGTAGCAAAGGCAAACAAAGTCCTGTCTTGTATAAAAAGAGGTATCGAAGCAAGAGTGGATAACACTATTTTGCCATTATACAAATCATTGGTAAGACCTCACCTTGAGTATGCAGTGCAATTTTGGGCACTGGTTCTGAAAAAGGTTATACTAGAACTAGAGAGGGTACAGCGGAGAGCAACAAAATTAATTAAGGGAATGGAGGACTTGACATATGAGGAACGACTAAACAAACTTGGCTTATTTACTCTAGAGAAAAGATGACTAAGAGGAGACCATATCACATTGTACAAGTATATGAGAGGTCAATACAAGGATCTCTGCGGTGAGCTATTTATTCCAAGGCCTGATCAGATGACCAGGGGACACCCCTTGAGATTAGAGGAAAGGAGGTTTAAACTTCAGCAGAGGAAGGGTTTTTTACGGTAAGGTCTGTTAAATTGTGGAATTCATTGCCCAGGGAGGTAGTTATGGCAGATACAATGGATACATTTAAGAGAAGATTAGATACATTTCTTTCAAAAGGGAACATACAGAGTTATGCTGTTTATCAGTAGGCTGATCAGGAAGGTCTGATAAAGACTAATTTAATTGATAGCAGGAAAGCTATAAAATTCTCAGTTACTGAGGTATGAGGCGAAGGTTGAACTTGATGGACTTGTGTCTTTTTTCAACCTAATTTACTATGTTACTATGTTTTGCTATCACTTATTCATGTATGACCTGGCCTGCCTGACTACGTTCCTGAGTTTCTGTTGCTGCCGCTCCATTGCTGACTGTATCCGGCTGAAGAACCCGTTCCGTTGCTGACCGTATCTGACTGAGAACCCGCTCAGTTGCTGACCGTATCTGGCTGAGAACCCGCTCTGTTGCTGACCGTATCTGGCTGAGAACCCGCTCCGTTGCTGACTGTTTCCAGCTGTAGGACCCGCTCCATTGCTGACTGTATCTGGCTGAGAACCCACTCCGTTGCTGACCATATCTGGCTGAGAACCTGCTCCATTGCTTACTGTATCTGGCTGAAGAACCCACTCCGTTGCTGACCGTATCTGGCTGAAGAACCCGCTCCGCTGCTGACTGTGTCTGGCTGTAGAACCCGCTCCATTGCTGATCGTAGCTGGCTGAGTACCTGCTCCGCTGCTGTCTGCAGCTGGCCATTGCACTGTTCCGTTGCTGACCGTAATTGGCTGTCTACCTCACTGTGGCTGTTGCCGACCGTGGATTCCTTTCCACGTTGCAACCATGTGTGTCTGTGCCACTTGGTGACCCCGTGAGGTCACTGGTTTACAGGGCCTTGTATTTGATTCTCGGTGTGCGCCGCGTGGCTCTGTTATCTGTCGACCAAAGGCTGAGCCCTGTGCTCGAGCTGCTCTATTACCGCCTAAGGCGGTGTGTACAATCGAAGTACCGGTACAGTGTTTTAACACACTGACTGAGTTACTCTGATCACTCTCTTTGTCTGCCTCCCTAGTAGCGCTGGGCTCACTCCCTATGGGAGTTGCAGTTACTCTCTGGGTGTTGACCATTAATACTGTATGGACTTGGCTCTTCCAGGTAAGAGCACTACCGTTCCTTACTGCAGAGCCTTGGGCTCAAGAGCCAGCATTGCATATTCCACCTCTCAGGTTGAGGGGACATTGGTTGTGTTCCTATTACTTACCATATATCGATCCACCCCTAGCGTTCTAGGGTTATCCAGTAGCAGCTGCCTAGGTCTCCTGTAACCCTTCTAGGGTTAGTCTGCATATACACAGTTGCCTCCTGCCAGCAGTCTAGGGCCTTGGTCAGTGTTGCCTCGCTCCAGTTGGGTCAGTACCTAGGCGTCTGGGTTGTGCCAGTCCTCCACTAGTGGACTTCATGCCACTGTAGTCCTGTTGTCGTTCCTGGGATGTGTACCCTTTACCTTGCCAGTTCTGCCAGAGGTCTTCACTGTCAGTTGGTCCCAGTCCATTCCGTTTGCCCTTAAAGGTTCCAGTACTCAGGCGTCTGGGTTGTTCCTATCCTTATTAGTGGACCTCCTATATTGGCCTCTAGCCATCAGTTCTGGGACTGTGTACCTTCAACCTCACTGGTTCTGCCAGATCCTGCTATATATATATATATGTATATATATATATATATATATATATATATATATATATATATATATAGTTACCACTTCATCCTGATTACCTATTCTGGTCCTTATCGCTGTAACCCATTGTATATATTTTCCTGTTCTGTATTGTGGGTCTTAGGGTCTACACTCGTGTTTCCATTTTATTCTAATAAAGTTATTTTAACCTTACCGTTCTGTCTGAGTGTTCATCAAAAAAAGTGACACTCCCTCAATAACACTTTTTTGGAGAAGGTATGCTCTCAGTGGCAGTGACAGGGATGGCAGGACAAATACTGCAATAATTTCCATTTGGGATGCTTACAAGAACATTCCATATAAAAATCCTGCATTGATACTGCCCGCAGTTTCTGACCACTAGTGTTAAACACTAGTGTTTGCTGGGTCATTGCAGCTAGGACCAGGACGAGTAACATCAGGTTGTTCACTAGGACTCAAATCCATTACAGATAGGTAGGTAGTGTACTATAATAATTTTAAAATTTTAAAACCTGGCCACACGACAACTATCAGACTGGCTGTGTGTCACGGTTTGTTAAGACTCTCAGAAGCAGAATTAGGTAAAAACACAACTTTATTGAAAAGTTAATGTAACCCCTTAGGGTATCATACACGTACACACATATATCTTTATTAGACTGAAATACAATGCAAACAATAGCAGTGTTGGCTCTACCGGCCCTGCCAAAATACCGGGAAAGGAAGCCAATTGACAGGAGATAAACACCGGCTCTACCGGCCTCGCCAATACCAGGTAAGGCAACCCATGAGACAGGACAGGTTCTACCGGCCTTACCATATACCGGGCAAGGCAGCCAATTGACAGGCGATAATGGTAACCACGAGCCTCAGTGACTGGAATGTGGAGCAACAGTCACTAATAGACAAGAGGCCAAGTCAGAAAGTAGGTAGTCAGCAGCAGGGATAGCGGATGAATGAGGAGAAAACCAGTGCCCTCACAGATGGAATGCCATGATGCTAAATAGCAATGGAGCGAACCAGTACCCAGTATGTGGAACGCAGACAATCTACAACATAGCCGGAAGGCTTATGGAGCGAACCAGTACCCAGTACGTGGCACGCTGTCAAACCTGCAATGCAGCCGGGTGGCTATAGGAGCGAACCAGTACCCTGTATGTGGAACGCTAGGAATACTGAGGCAGCCGGGTGGCTAAAGGAGCGAACCAATACCCTGTACGTGGAACGCTACAATACTGAGACAGCCGGGTGGCTAGAGGAGCGAACCAGTACCCTGTACATGGAACGCTTACAATACTGAGACAGCCGGGTGGCTAGAGGAGTGAACCAGTACCCTGTACGTTGAACGCTATAATGCTGAAACAGCCAGATGGCTAGAGGAGCGAACCAGTACCCTGTACATGGAACGCTACAATACTGAGACAGCGGGTGGCTAGAGGAGTGAACCAGTACCCTGTACATGGAACGCTTACAATACTGAGACAGCCGGGTGGCTAGAGGAGCGAACCAGTACCCTGTACGTGGAACGCTTACAATACTGAGACATCCGGGTGGCTAGAGGAGTGAACCAGTACCCTGTACGTGGAACGCTATAATGCTGAAACAGCCAGATGGCTAGAGGAGCGAACCAGTACCCTGTACATGGAACGCTATAATACTGAGACAGCCGGGTGGCTAGAGGAGCGAACCAGTACCCTGTACGTGGAACGCTTACAATACTGAGACAGCCGGGTGGCTAGAGGAGTGAACCAGTACCCTGTACATGGGACGCTATAATGCTGAAACAGCCGGGTGGCTAGAGGAGCGAACCAGTACCCTGTACATGGAACGCTATAATGCTGAAACAGCCGGATGGCTAGAGGAGCGAACCAGTACCCTGTACGTGGAACGCTTACAATACTGAGACAGCTGGGTGGCTAGAGGAGCGAACCAGTACCCTGTACATGGAACGCTATAATACTGAGACAGCCGGGTGGCTGGAGGAGCGAACCAGTAGCCTGCACGTGGAATGCTATAATACTGAGACAGCCGGGTGGCTAGAGGAGCAAACCAGTATCCTGTAAGTGGAATGCTATAATGCTGAGACAGCCGGATGGCTAGAGGAGCGAACCAGTACCCTGTACATGGAACGCTATAATACTGAGACAGCCGGGTGGCTGGAGGAGCGAACCAGTAGCCTGCACGTGGAATGCTATAATACTGAGACAGCCGGGTGGCTAGAGGAGCAAACCAGTATCCTGTAAGTGGAATGCTATAATGCTGAGACAGCCGGATGGCTAGAGGAGCGAACCAGTACCCTGTACGTGGAACGCTAATATACTGAGACAGCCGGGAGCTGTCAAGCACCCAGTATCTGTGTACTGTAAACCGGCAATGATAGAAATGTCGCAGAGGTGACTCAGGAACGTCCGTTAACTGGAGGCAATCAGGACAGGAACCAGCAGATGGAAGCAGGAACCAGCAGGCAGACTGTCAACCGGAATCAGGAACAGCGGCAGCGACTGGTAGCAGGAAGAGGTGGCTCCACCGGATCTGAAGGAAGCAGGAACAATACGACTGGAAACACTGGAACAAGTAGAACACAGGTCGCAGGAACACAGCAGGGGCCCAGGATACTCAGGAACAAGGTGCAGACTCAAACAGCATAGAGACAACATGAAAGGGCAACCAAAGGGTGCCCAGACTAGGTTTATATAGGCAATACAGGGCGGGCTGAAGATAGCCAGCCAATGGGGAGCCCCCTATTGGTGATAGACACAACAGAATCTGTGTCACTCGGAAAATTATTATTTACACAAAGTCCTACTATTTTTATTTTCAACAGGAATATAAATGGCTTGCAGTGGCAATAAGGCACTAATACTGGATGCCTGCCTGCCATACAACTGTCACATTGGCTGTGTCACTCTGAAAATTAGTATTTACAGAAATTCCTACTATTTTTATTTTCAACAGGAACAAAAATGACTTGCAGTGGCAATAAGGCACTAATACTGGATGCCTGGCCACACGACAACTATCACACTGGCTGTGTCACTCTGAAAATTATTATTTACACAAATTCCTACTATTTGTATTTTCAACAGGAACAAATATGACTTGCAGTGTCAATAAGGCACCAATGTTGGCTGCCTGCCTACACAACAACTGTCAGATTGGCTGTGTAACCTTAAAAATAAACAGCTCCTGACAGTGGCAATAAGGCACTAGACTAGCACTAGACTGGCTAATAAGGCACTAGACTAGCACTAGACTAGCTAATAAGGCACTAGACTGGCTAATAAGGCACTAGACTGGCTAATAAAATAGTTTTTCTGGACACTCTCTCTCTCTTTCTTCTCTCTCTGAGGTCCAACAATGCATTAACAGGAAATGCAGGCTGTCTTAGAGGTTGTACTAATGACATCACAGACACTATCATGAAACAATGAAGCTAATTGGACTAGAGAGGGAGGGAAAAAACCTTATCATGAAACGAAGAAGCTAATTGGTATAGAGAGGGATGGAAAGTAGCACACGTGAGGGAAGCCATCGTCTGAATTTCTGAAATTTACAAAGAAATTTCAGACCAGGGCTGTTCGGATTAATTTTTTTTTCTGAATGGCCCTTGCCGTTCGGCCAGCCCAAATGATGCTAAATGATTATTATTATTATTCTTTATTTATATAGCACCAACTAATTCCGCAGCACTGTACAATTGGGAATAGACATACAGAGGTATTAAATAGTACAATCAAATGTGGAGAAGAGAAGGATCAGAGGGTCCTACTCATGAGAGCTTACAGTCTAGAGTTGACCCTTATTCGTCAGAGTTACGAATTTGGCCGAACCGATTTTAGACTATGGCCTCTTTTCCTAACATTTTTACTCCTTTGAAATGTACTTCCCTGCTGCACTTTGTTGAACCCTTTATGTATTTGAATGTTTCTATCATATCCCCTCTCTCTCTCTTCATTCCTCACAGCTTTAGGGGTATATTAGCTGTTAGGGCCAAAGTGAATACTGTCCTACATAACAAGATGTCTAACACAGTGTTTAAAGGCCCTACCAGCTAAAAGCACAACAGACGTTAGCCCACAGAAATGGTCTTGTGGCTAAACGGCCGTTTTGTGCGTTAAGTTCCCAAAAGTCTGCTAAATAGCAGCAATACTGGGAACTTCACAATAAAAAAAAGCTAACTATGACATACTGCCAAGCACGGAGAGTTAACTTATGTCTTACACTTACCTGTTATCCACTGTCTGTCTCCTTCTGTCTTCATTCTTTCTTCTCTTCTTTTCTCTTCTTTCTTCTATCTGTAAATAAAAAAGAATGGTATAAGTACAATCTTGAAATATCCTGCACACTAATACATAGTTTAACCCCTTGAATGCCAGAAGGGTATGCAATGCATTGCAAAGCGTACCTCTCTGGGGTCAAAAGGGTTAAAGTATGTATTATTACTGTCCAGTTCCATAAATCAGCTTTGAGCGGGTGTGCTTTGAACTCATTGGCTGGGATGTGCGTAAGCACATCTCAACCAATGGCTGTGAGGGAATTGGAGCTGAGACTGCCCATATATAAAGGCAGTCTCAGTTTGAATTCCCTTAGTGTGTAATGGACATCGGCCTGTGAGGTAGAGTATGGGGGGGTTGTGCAGCATAATACTGTCTCCGCTGATGCCTCTGCGGCTGCACACAGTGGAGGAGACAGCAACAAAGAAGCTAAGTATATTGTTGAACTTCAGCATTATTTTATCATGGCATTTATGGAGAAATTATTGGGAACAACTTGGACATTGTATATTAATAACTGGCAGCATGTTACATTAGAGGTCTGGAATTCCAGAAAGATAAAGAAATACACACAAAGGCGGTGGAGGGAAAAACTATAACTACAGTTTATTAAAGATACATTACAAAAGAGAACATAAAAGGTATTTAGTGACTGCCGGAGTTTACATCAGTATGGGAGAACCCTCCATACGACTCCGTAGCAACAATCTTTACACATACAGGCTTGTAAAGATACATTACAAAAAGAGAACATAAAAGATACTTAGCTACTGCCGGAGTTTACATCAGTATGGGAGAGCCCTCCATACGACTCTGTAGCATCATTACACAGGTAAACAAACAGAAGTGAGATCCAGGTACACTCTCTCTCGTCCCAAGTGGCTCTAAACTAAAACAGTGTTGATTATAGGATAAATACAGACTACACCCTTAAAGGTATGCAAGGTATGTGTAACACTACGCATGCGTATTGAAACCGTTATATAACACAATTGGAGATGACACTACTTGCCTCTCATAAACACTACATAACTGAAGCTGACCTTGCCTGCCTCTCTGTTTAGCTTGCTACATGACTGCAGAGCATTAACCCCCGACTAACCGTGAGGAGATCACCAAAAAAAACCATCCCTTACACAGCATATTAATAAGTATTAATAAACTTGGACAGTAATAATACATACTTTAACTCTTTTGAGCCCCAGAGAGGTACACAATGCATTGCTTTGCAAAGCATTGCGTACCCCTCTGGCACTCAAGGAGTTAAACTATATATTCTATCTACAGATAGAAGAAAGAAGAGAAGACAGAAGATGACCAGCATGCTGAGGACTCCGCTGGACATCAGGATTAATGGTAAGTGTGACTTGTAATGGGATGTTGCTTTTTTACTTAATCAGGTTAACCCTAAGTGCTGGCGGGGTAATTATACCCCACTGGCACTCATAGGGTTAATTCTACTAACTCTGAACACTTTTTAGGCAGTGTGGATGTGTGGATATGGGGCTAGGGCCCCATATCAATACATCCACTGTGGGCTTAGTTTTTTTGGGGTTTTTTTGTTTTTTAATAGCTGCATTAGCTGAGTAAAGTCCGATAAGGGACTTTAGTCAAAAAAACCCTGGGACTAAAGTATGTGATAAAGTAAGTGCCTGACCCCCTTGACAAGCTTTTCAGGTTTTTCCCTTATCTTAATTGAAGATTGTCCCTCTCTGCAGTCTACCTGGGCAGCTCCCTTCTGCCCTGGCTGAGAAGTGTGACATCAGTAAAAGGGGCGGGAGGGGACACTTTGCTTGTGAATATCTCTTAAACCATAAAGGTTTGAGAGATAAGACTTATATCATTCTTCATGTTTTTTTAATGCCTACAAAATAAAATAAAGTTAAAATGAAGTATTACTATCCCTTTAACCCTTCTCTGAATTTTCTCTAAGTATCTATATCTTTCTGCAGATGATGTCTCCTCCAGTACTGTACACAATACTCTGGGTGAGGTCTAACCAGAGATCTGTACAGCGGCATCACCACTTCCCTTTTTCTGCTACTAATGCCCCTAGCTATAAAACCCAGCACCCTGCATGCATTCCCCACAGCTTTGTTACATTGCCTGTCTACCTTTAAGTCATTAGAAATAATGACTCCCAAATCCCTTTCCATGATGGTCTCTGACAGCTCAGCACCCATAATACTATGTTTTTCCTTTGAATTTTGACGTCCCAAGTGCATTATTTTAAATTTATCAACATTAAACGGCCACTGCTGCACTCTTGTCCATTCTTCTAATTTATTTAAGTCATTTGGCTTATTCCCCCAGGAATGTCTACCCTGTTGCAGATCTTTGTATCATCTGCAAAAAGGCATACTTCCCTTGAAGACCTTTTGCAATATCAATAATAAAAATATTAAAAAGAATGGACTCCAGTACAGATCCCTGAGCTACCCAACTAGTAACACTCCCATCATCTGAATATTCTCCAATGACTACCACCTTCGGTGTCCTGTCACTCAACCATTGCCTAATCCATTTAACTATTTTTACATCCAGACCTGAACACTGCAATGTATTAATGAGTCTCCTATGAGGGACAGTGTCAAATGCTTTACTGAAATCTAGATAAGCTACATCTACTGTCCCCTCTTCGTCTATTATTTTAGTTACCCAGTCAAAAAAATCTATCAGGTTAGTTTAACAAGATCTCTCTGCTGTAAACCCATGCTGTTTGGGATCTTGTGATTTGGTTTGCCCCAGTACATCTCCACTTTTCTTTGAAAATATAGCCCTAGAGACAGGGCTGAATTTCCCACAAGGCAGAGTAGGTAGCCACCTCAGAGGGCACCTCAGCTGTGCTAGTCACTCCCACATTCTGTATTGTGGGTGTGGCCAGAGCAATCAATGTCCCTGCAACAGTTTTATATCCCATTACAGGCCATTATTTAACCCCTTGGATGCTAGAGAGATGCCTCTACCATCCAAGGGGTTAAAGCTTGTTATATGTCAAGGGCATTTTCTGTGTCAGGAAGCAGTGGATGTGAAAGGGGGCTGGTTTATGTGAAGAGTGGGTGTGTGACCATGGGCGGAGCTAAGGGCACCTAGACTGTCATGCCTAGGGGCACCTAGAATGTAAATCCAGACCTGCCTAGAGAGGCAACTTTGAATCTTGCACTCTAGCATTCTGTGTGTGATTATAATCACAGGCAACACCTGTCACTTTAATTTATAATCAACATTCAAACGCATTGCAAAGCAATACATTGTACATATTTGTAACATCCAAAGATATAAGGTTTGCTTTTAGTGTTCCACACATATTCAATATAAAACAGAAAAGTTCCAACCTCCTGCGGTCTGCTGGGAATTCTGAAGTCATACAAATGGATACAGATCAACACAAAAACCTGATAATCTCTAATTATAAGATGTACTTCTATTGCTTGTTTCGGTACAATGGCCATTATAATAAATCAGTGAAAGGCTTAGAGGAGGGACAATGTAATGAAAAGTGTGAAGTAAACAATAAACTAAGGAGTCTCTTTGAGAGATGTAGGCAGTGCTTCATCTCAAACACACCCAATGTGACTAGGTTTCAGGCACTTTGCTATACCTCCCACTTTAAACTGGTGTGAGCTACATTATTACCTTCTAATGATTTGTCCCATCTCTGTCTGTCACCTGGTCACATTCTGAGCACTGACGGAGAGAGCATATTGCAGGTAAGCTGAGGGAGAACAACTGAATTATGCTGTAACTCTTTGAGTGCTAAAGTGATGTACAGTACATTGTGGTGCAATACCACTCATAAGGTAAAGCCTGTGGTTCTCAATAGCTATGTTGTGAGGCTGATGTACTAGAAATGTGGGGTTCTTTATGAATGTCACAGTGGTATCCAGCGCATGCTTTGCAATGTGTTGGATACCCCTCTAGCACGCAAAAGGATTAACTCTTTAAATGTTAGACAGGTCAACAACTGTTAACACCTCTCTAGCATTCAAGAGGTTAAACGTCTCTTTTAACACATTACTTGTTGCTTTTGCTGCAGTTGGTTTGCACCAGTATTGTACCACATTTCTTAGTGCAACAGGCCTCTGTGATGGAATCCCTTAGTTTTAATCCTTTGAATGTCAGAGGGGTGTGAAACACATTGAAATCCACCTCATTTAAACAAAATTATGTTTTATTATTATTTCTATTATTTTTCATAGGTTTTTGTACTGATATTTTTTTCTGGTTGTATTCACTATTACTAGTGAGTACTAGTACAGGTTTTGAAAGTATAGGGAAAATTATGGAAAGGCTTATAGGAGTTCATTCTGCAGCAAAACATCTGCACCATAGGCAGGGACCACCGCTAAGGGGAGATTGGGGGACTCTTGCCCTGGGCCCGAATGAGGGGGGCCCTGGCCCCATGTTTTATTATAAATTTAAGCTATAGGCAACTGATGTTGAATCCGAAGGGGTCCATGGTCCAATGCAGATTCTCAATGTATTCACCCTATGTTGCCTGTGCACTGCAGTACTTGATAATTCTACTTGATGCACTGTATCCCCAAAGTCATTAACCCCTTAACCCCTTCACCACCACTGACATTCCAGGGCCATCACAGCGGTCCGGCACTAAAGGACCAGTGATGGTCCTGGAACGTCATGGAGTTCAGGGCTCCCGGCATGGCTGAACTGGAAGTAAAAAAAAAAAAAAAAAAGCCCAGTGGTCACCAAGTGCCGGCTGCTTGTGCGTGCACCAGTCCTTAAGGGGTTAAAGACGTAGGACAAACATGTACGTTATGGGTGGATGTCCCTAAGGGACCTATGATGTACATATACGTCAGCGATTTCAGGGCTCCCTGTGCAGCTGCATGCCATTCAGGAGCCCTGAATTGGATTTTTTTTAAAAATGGTCCGTGGTCCTTAAGTGACAGCCACATGCGCAATAGGTCGTCCTTAAGGTGTTAAGGCATGAAGATATACAACACCTGGTGGGTATGCAATAAGGTGTGATAAAGAGGTGATAAAGTGGGGATGTCTTCTCCAGTAATATCAGTTATCCAGTCCCTATGTTATTCTATGGCACCTATGCACTAAGATCTCCAACACGTAAGATATGTTAGTGAATTGGCTCCATAGAATAACATAGAGATTGGAGAAGTTATATCACTGGAGAAGTCTTCTCCACTTTACCACCTCTTTATCACTCCTTAGTAAATAACCCTGTTGGCTTTTGGGGGTCCCAGTGCACTGAGCAGCACAAGCAAGTACTGCAGAGAACAGGCACAGCATACACAGGTAATGTGTGGGCAAAGCAGGCACATCTGACACAACATGTCAGATTCTATCTTAGCAAACTAATTATAGATGTATTATTTTTAATTTTGTTTAAAAATAAAAAAGCAATGTCTTCTCCCTTCACCCTTGACACGTATTACAAGTTTGGAGAACTCCATTGTCATAACACCAGTTTCAAACTTGTTCTTAGAACAAATTCAGAGCAAGTTTGGAACTGTCACTATGAATGCTGGAAAGAAAAACAAAAAACCCAGCGTGTTCTGTTCAGGTTCAAATACATGTCACCTGCACCTGCCAGTCCAGTGTCTTAATGTGAGCAGGGGGTAATGTACTTAAACCTTTAAGTACCAGAGGGCATGCTTTGCAATGCATTATCCACCCCTATGGTAAAAAGATAGTTAAAGATTACTGGCTATACTGGAGAAGGTTGCTAGGGGAGTATTGATGTACATGTGGTATGTGAAACATAGACTGTGAGGAAGTGTTTGGGGATTTAATGTAGGTATAGTTTATGGCACCTGCTGAAGACGAGAGTTGGGGTTTGTGATGTTTGGTCTCTGCAGATTCCATTCCTTCCTCCCTCCATCTTCTACCTCCATTCCTCCTTCCCTCCATTTTCTACCTCCATTCCTTCCTCCCTCCCTCCATCTTCTACCTCCATTCCTCCTTCCCTCCATTTTCTACCTCCATTCCTTCCTCCCTCCATCTTCTACCTCCATTCCTTCCTCCTTCCATTTTCTACCTCCATTCCTTCCTCCCTCCATTTTCTACCTCCATTCATTCCTCCCTCCATCTTCTACCTCCATTCCTCCCTCCCTCCATCTTCTACCTCCATTCCTCCTTCCCTCCATTTTCTACCTCCATTCCTTCCTCCCTCCATCTTCTACCTCCATTCCTTCCTCCCTCCATTTTCTACCTCCATTCATTCCTCCCTCCATCTTCTACCTCCATTCCTTCCTCCCTCCATCTTCTACCTCCATTCCTTCCTCCCTCCATTTTCTACCACCATTCCTTCCTCCCTCCATCTTCACCACTCCCCATCTTTCTCCCTCCATGTACTTCCTCTCACCATCTTCTACCTCCATTCCTCCCTCTGTCTTCTTCTCTTCCAACTTCTTCCTCCCCATTTTCTTCCTCCCTACTTCCATTTCTGCCCAGTCACCTTCCTTCCTTCCTCCATCATCTTGCTCCTATCTCCATCTTCTAACTTTAACCCCTCAGATGCTAGTGATGTCTCTAATTCATTGTGAAGGAATGCAATGGACACATCTCTAGCAGACGAGGGGTTAAAAAACTGAGTGTGTGTGGTTGGCACTGCCAGTTATACATGTTCTGGGCCCCATGATTTCTGATGGCAGTCCTAACCGCAGGACACAATTGAAAACTCCCCATTGATGGCTTTTAAAGTATTGAAAGCTGGAGGTCTCAATGCATTGCAAGACTGAAGATCTCTCTAGCAGTGAAGGAGTCGAAACTCCCTTTAACACCTTAAGGACAGCCGATCACGCATGCAGCTGTCACCTAAGGACCAAGGACAATTTTTTTTTTTTTTTTTTGCGGCATCCAGTTCCAAGCTCCCCGAACAGCGTCAAGGGTTGTTAAGGGGTTAAATCACTGGAAATGTTTATTTCTCCCCCATGTCACAGTTGGTTGATCTCAGAATTACTCCATTTCTCTTTTGTGCATAAGACTGTAGAGGCCTCATTCATCAAGCTAATTGGCTGGTTGGGGATGGAATTATAGTCTTGAAAAGGTGGTTACCTAAGTGGGATTTATTAGATAAGGTTTTTTAAAGTTGACCTGCCAGCTTTGTTTTAAAAAGAATTATGGACTGATTATATGTTGCGCTAGTCATTTGTTTGCAATACAAATAGTTTTAGAGAAGTTCATTGGCTCAGAGTCTTTACTTCAATCCAATGGCTATAGGAAAGTGACTCTATGAAGCATCAAAATACAGTGGTTCCTTCACTCTACAGCTGAGGCCTGGTGTCTGGGACGTGTCCTGCAGCAGTGATCTGTTCTCCATCCACCAGTAATACATGATGCTTGCCCATGAAACAGATCTGTCACAGAAAGACATGTTTAACCCTTGGGGTACTGGCATGAAATGAGCCATTTGGAGGGCAATATCATCATTAGTATAACCCAGACATGATATGCAAATGCCGAAGTCCATAAAGTATGGTGTTAAACCCCTTGAGTACTGAGCTCAGTCCCTCCACATATCTGAATTCCATAGGAGTATGGTGTTAACCTTTCAAGTACTGGATTCAGGTGTTAGTATTCCTTTTCAAGAATCACTTGCAAGACTGTGTATATTGGAAGGACTGAGGATTTGCCTGGTGGAGGAAAAATGACTGAACCAGGTCCAGGGTTATTCATGGTGTAAGTACATTCTGAAATGCATTTTCCTCTTATTAACCCCTACAGTTTAAGAGCTGTAATGGCATAACTGAACATTATGAAATTGTTTGGCACTTTGACTCTTGATTGTTACTGCTGCCAGTAGCCATTTTTTAAACATGCCTTAAAAACATAGCAAGTGGGAACAGGGACGCTGCTGGAGGGGGGGCTAAGGGTGCTGAAGCCTCGAGTATGTTGGTAGCCAGCCCCAAATGTATACTGTGCTCTGGAATAGCTAAACGATTTGAAGGAATAAAGAACATTCCGGTACGTAAAGAGTCACATGACAAGCGGTGACGCAGTGAACACTGATTTTCTTCATCCACTTTCAACTGTGCTCTGCGGTTGAAAATGACTCCCCAAAAGATAAAGAGAACCAGCGTGCAATGCATATCCTCTTCTCATGTGGCTTTTCATATGTACACATGTCCCCACAATGGTTTAATGCAGGAAGGAGCAGGCTAGCCTGGGTGACAATTTCCCCCCAGGCTGATCATATCCTGGAGCAGCAGGACACTGGTAATTGGGAAGCCAGTGAAGGCTTGCTTCAAATGTGTGGCTTAGGTCATCCCGCCATTTGACAGGATGGGGGCAGGATGGAGCCAGAGCCGAGCCAGAAAGGTTTGCCAACATGGAACTGTAAGCTCAGTGGTATCACTGGTTTATCCCCATTGGGTCTGTAAGCTCTGTGGTATCACTAGTCTAGCCCTACTGGAACTGAAAGCTAAACACCTTGATGACTAGACAAATAATATTGTAATCTTTGTGTATTAAAATATATAAAATGTAATATGCTACAACAATATAAAAATATCAAATAATTACGGTCTATATACATGTTTCTAGGTCTTGGCAACCTTTTCCTATGGTTATCAGACCAATATAACAAAGGAAATTATGCCACAGAAAATATATAGGACAGAGATGTGTCAAATAATTCAGTAAAACTCTTGTTGCAATGATACAGTCAGATGAATAACAATATATATCAACATGTTTAAACAAATATAATCCCCACCTTACACAGTGATGTGGTAATCTAGCTTGCATGATACAAAAATAACTTAAGCAACCAATCGCAAATAAGATATAAAAACAATTGTACAGATTAAAAATAATAGTATGACATACTAACCACCTATTGCACAACAAAAGAAACCATTTCATCTTACACATAAAACATCCAATGTATTCTACAATTGAAACACGTACCTCCACTAAAATAAACATAAAAATCCTTACCATCACCAACACTAATGTTACAAAATAAAACATAATCACCATCAAAATAACAATTTGATTTTCAATCACACTAAACTGAAATATATAGTACATTCAGTCAACACATATTGTTAAGGGAAAAATAATATATTTATAACTGTATGTAAGTCTGCGATTAGTGATGATCGAGCACCCCAATGCTCGGGTGTTCGGGTGCTCTGGCCGAGCACCCCCGGAGGCTCGAGTGCTCGGCCGAGCACCCGAGCCCCATTGAAGTCAATGGGAGGACTCGAGCATTACACCAGGCACCCCCTGCTCTGATGAGGGGAGGGTGCCTGGTCCAAAGGAAAAGGGCAGAAAATGATGGAAACACCACAGAAATGGTTCAGGGACAGCATAGGGAGGATGTCTGGATGCATCTTGGACTCCAACGTCGCTGCTGGGAACGATGTTTCGCCCGTAGTACGCCATTTTTACAGACTGACCGTAAAACACACAAAAAGGAAGATAAAATCGACTTTAGGCGAAAAATTGTTACCAAACAGTATTTGCTGTATATTTACTTGTATATCATCTGCAAATTCTGCAAAAAATTTCATCGATTTTTCGGAACTGGGGCCATGATTAAGAGGGAAACGTGCGCAGAGGCAAATTCTGCAAAAAATTTCATCGATTTTTCGGAACTGGGGCCATGATTAAGAGGGAAACGTGCGCAGAGGCAAATTCTGCAAAAAATTTCATCGATTTTTCGGAACTAGGGCCATGATTAAGAGGGAAACGTGCGCAGAGGCAAATTCTGCAAAAAATTTCATCGATTTTTCTGAACTGGGGCCATGATTAAGAGGGAAACGTGCGCAGAGGCAAATTCTGCAAAAAATTTAATCGATTTTTCTGAACTGGGGCCATGATTAAGAGGGAAACGTGCGCAGAGGCAAATTCTGCAAAAAATTTCCTCGATTTTTCTGAACTGGGGCCATGATTAAGAGGGAAACGTGCGCTGAGCCGACCATCTAAAACATTATGGGTGAGGGTCTGCTGCGGAGCTGACCATCCTAAACATTATATGCGAAGGCCCGCTAGTGAGCTGACGCTATAAAACATTATATGAGAGGGCCCGCTAGAGAGCTGACCCAATAAAACATTATATAAGAAGGCCCGCTGGTGAGCTGACCTATACAAAAAGTTGTCAAACAGGGCCCGCTGGTGAGCTGGCCCTATATAAAAATTATATCACAGGGTATATGGAAGAGAGTCAACCATATACCCGTTTTTTGGGTGGAAGGGGTGAATGGGAATACAGAGTATTCCCATCATTGTAAATAACATATATAAAGTCACTTTAGGTTCACCCGGGGCTTTCCTCCAGTGGAGTGGAGAAGTCAGGGGAAATCCAGGCCTTGTTCATTTTTATAAGTGTCAACCTATCAGCATTTTCGGTGGAAAGGCGGATACGCTTATCTGTTATGATGCCACCAGCAGCACTAAATACCCGCTCAGACAGAACGCTGGCGGCAGGGCAGGCCAGCACCTCCAAGGCATAGAGTGCCAGTTCATACCACGTGTCCAGCTTGGACACCCAGTAGTTGTAAGGCACAGAGGGATCATTGAGGACGCTGACACGGTCTGCTACGTACTCCTTCACCATCTTCCAAAACTTTTCCCTCCTTGTGACACTAGGCTGCGCATCAGGGTGAGGGTGCTGGCGGGGTGTCATGAAGGTGTCCCATGCCTTGGAGAGTGTTGCCCTGCCTTTGTCGGAACTGCTGTGTGCTCCCCTTTTCTCCCCTTCTCGGTTGGCCAAGGTAGCACGTACTCTGCCGCCAGCGTTGTCAGATGGAAAATTTTGGAGCAATTTTTCAACAAGAACCTTCTGGTATTGCACCATTTTGCTTGTCCTCTCCACCGGAGGAATGAGAGATGAGAAATTCTCTTTGTAGCGGGGGTCCAGAAGGGTGAACACCCAGTAATCCGTGTTGTCTAAAATGTGTATAACGCGTGGGTCACGGGAAAGGCAGCCTAACATAAAGTCAGCCATGTGTGCCAGAGTACCAACAGGCAAGATTTCGCTGTCCTCACCAGGAGGATGACTCTCAATATCCTCATCCTCTTCCTCCTCTTCTGCCCACCCACGCTGAAGAGATGGAACTAAAGTTCCATGGCTACCCTCTGTAGCGGAGGCAACCGTGTCTTCCTCCTCCTCCTCCTCCTCCTCCGCCTCCTCCAATTGTCGCTGAGAAGACGAAGTGAGGGTGTTCTGGCTATCACCTTGTGTAAGCTCTTCCTCCCCCATTTCCACCTCTTCCACATGCAAAGCGTCGGTTTTAATTGTGAGCAGCGAGCGTTTCAGTAGACACAGAAGTGGGATGGTTACACTGATAATAGCGTTATCGCCGCTCACCATCTGTGTCGATTCCTCAAAATTGCGTAAAACCTCACAGAGGTCTGACATCCATTCCCACTCCTCACTTCTGATTAGAGGAAGTTGAACGGAGAGGCGACGACCGTGTAACAGCTGGTACTCCACTACTGCCCTCTGCTGCTCACAAAGCCGGGCCAACATGTGGAAGCTGGAGTTCCAGCTCGTGCTCACGTCACACAGCAGCCGGTGAGCTGGCAATTGTAAGCGCTGCTGCAGCTTCA
Source organism: Rhinophrynus dorsalis (assembly GCA_037306005.1). Taxonomy (NCBI): domain Eukaryota; kingdom Metazoa; phylum Chordata; class Amphibia; order Anura; family Rhinophrynidae; genus Rhinophrynus; species Rhinophrynus dorsalis. Next base: position 444,106,670 of record CM074722.1, on the reverse strand, counting down.
ACAGGCCGGCTGAAGTTGTTGATGACTTACGGAAATGTGCACACACGCGGCGCACCTTGGTCAAGAGATCATGCAAATTGGGGTAGGTTTTTAGAAATCGCTGAACCACTAAATTAAATACATGCGCTAGGCATGGTACGTGTGTGAGGTTGCCGAGCTCCAAAGCCGCCACCAAGTTACGCCCATTATCACACACAACCATGCCTGGTTGCAGGTTGAGTGGCGAGAGCCACTGCTCGGTCTGGTGACTAATCCCCTGCAACAGCTCTGAGGCCGTGTGCTGTTTGTCCCCAAGGCAGATCAGCTTCAGCACGGCCTGTTGACTCTTCCCCACTGCAGTGCTACACTGCTTCCAGCTACCGGCTGATGGGTGAGTGGCGCTGCGCGCAGAGAATTCGGAGGTGGAAACGGAGGAGGAGGAGCCAATAACGTAGGTGCTGGCGGAAACCCTGATGGAGGTAGGGCCCGCAATCCTCGGCGTGGGTAGCACCTGTTCCATCCCAGGGTCCGAGTCGCTCCCAGCCTCCACGACATTCACCCAGTGTGCCGTCAGGGAAATGTAGCATCCCTGGCCACAAGCACTTGTCCATGTGTCAGTCGTTAAGTGGACCTTCCCAGTAACTGCGTTGGTCAGGGCACGGGTGATGTTACGGGACACATGGTGGTGTAAGGCGGGGACGGCACACCGGGAAAAGTAGTGGCGGCTGGGGACTGCGTACCGAGGGACAGCTGCTGCCATCAGGCTGCGGAAGGACTCAGTCTCCACAAGCCTAAATGGCAGCATTTCGATGGCCAGTAATTTGGAAAGGTGTGAGGTTAGTGCTATGGCCTGTGGGTGGGTGGCTGGGTATTTTCGCTTGCACTCAAATGCCTGGGGTAACGACATTTGGATGCTGCGCTGGGACAGGGAAGTGGATGTGGTCGCTGATGGTGCTTCAGATGGTACAGGTGCAGGGTGGGAGGTATGCGGGCCCGCGCCTTCGACAGGCGATTGGCCGGCACCGAAAACAGGGGAAGAGGAGGCAGTGGTGTGGCCTGCAGACACAGATTGGCGATCCGGGCGTTCCTCCCACTTATTACGGTGCTTGGATGCCATGTGTCGGATCATGCTGGTGGTGGTGAGGTTTCTAGTGTTCATGCCTCGGCTCATTCTGGTGTGGCACAGGTTGCAAACTACAATTTTTTTGTCGTCCGCACTTTCCTTAAAAAAACGCCATACCGCGGAACACCTAGCCCTTGGCAAGGGAGATTTACGCAAGGGGGTGCACCGTGGAACATTTGCGGGCCGGTTTGGTGCGGTCCGCCTTCTTTCTTTAGCCACACCACTGCCTCTTCCAGCCTGTTGCGGTGCTGTAGATGGCTCACCCTCAGAACTGCTGTCATCGCTCGGCTCTCCACCTTCCCAGGTGGGGTCAGTCACCTCATCGTCCACCAAGTCCTCCTCCACTTCCTCACTCTGATCATCCTCCTCATTTCTTGATCCCACCACATACTCAGTCATTGACAACTGTGTATCATCCTCCTCATCAAGGTCTTGAGACAGTAATAGTGGTTGATTTGATGGCAACTGTGTCTCATCATCATCATCCACTTCCTTTGACCTTAAATGCCGTTCCCCTCTGTCATCTTCTTGTGATTGGGTACCCTCTAGAGGTTGTGAATCAGGGCACAAGATGTCATGTTCCTCTGCAAGCGTGCTTGGAGAGAGGTTCAAATGAAGGATTGGTGATGAGACGAGCTCCTCACTATATCCCAGTGTGGGATCACTTCTTTGGCCAGACCCTCTATGGTGGGAGGAAGGATGATCAGGGTGAGGATTATGTTGACCAGACTCTTGGCTACTGAGAGTGGACTTGGTGGAAGACAGGGTGGTGCTTAACCGACTGGAAGCAGTATCAGCTGAAATCCAACCGACCACCTGTTCGCAGTGGTCTGACCTCGAGAGTGATGTCCTGCGACGCCCTGTAAACTGAGACATGAAGCTAGGTATGGTGGATGTCTTTCTTTCTTGTGCTCTGGCACCAGGCACAGTTTCTACGCGTCCTGACCCGCGCCCTGAACTATCAGGATCACGTCCACTTCCCCGTCCCTTTTTACCCGCCTTCTTCATATTACACGGAATATGTGCTGCTAATCTGCAACTTTGCACACTAAACAGAATGTGCTGCTAATCTGCAACTTTGCACACTAAACAGAATGTGCTGCTAATCTGCGGCTAGGCACAGTGAAAGGAATATGTGACGTTTATTTTTTACACTTTGCACACTAAACAGAATGTGCTGCTAATCTGCGGCTAGGCACAGTGAACGGAATATGTGACGTTTATTTTTTACACTTTCCACACTAAACAGAATGTGCTGATAATCTGCAACTTTGCACACTAAACAGAATGTGCTGCTTATCTGCGGCTAGGCACAGTGAACGGAATATGTGATGTTTATTTTTTACACTTTGCACACTAAACAGAATGTGCTGCTAATCTGCAACTTTGCACACTAAACAGAATGTGCTGCTAATCTGCGGCTAGGCACAGTGAAAGGAATATGTGACGTTTATTTTTTACACTTTCCACACTAAACAGAATGTGCTGCTAATCTGCAACTTTGCACATTAAACAGAATGTGCTGCTTATCTGCGGCTAGGCACAGTGAACGGAATATGTGACGTTTATTTTTTACACTTTGCACACTAAACAGAATGTGCTGCTAATCTGCAACTTTGCACACTAAACAGAATGTGCTGCTAATCTGCGGCTAGGCACAGTGAAAGGAATATGTGACGTTTATTTTTTACACTTTCCACACTAAACAGAATGTGCTGCTAATCTGCAACTTTGCACACTAAACAGAATGTGCTGCTTATCTGCGGCTAGGCACAGTGAACGGAATATGTGACGTTTATTTTTTACACTTTGCACACTAAACAGAATGTGCTGCTAATCTGCAACTTTGCACACTAAACAGAATGTGCTGCTAATCTGCGGCTAGGCACAGTGAAAGGAATATGTGACGTTTATTTTTTACACTTTCCACACTAAACAGAATGTGCTGCTAATCTGCAACTTTGCACACTAAACAGAATGTGCTGCTTATCTGCGGCTAGGCACAGTGAACGGAATATGTGACGTTTATTTTTTACACTTTGCACACTAAACAGAATGTGCTGCTAATCTGCAACTTTGCACACTAAACAGAATGTGCTGCTAATCTGTGGCTAGGCACAGTGAAAGGAATATGTGACTTTATTTTTTACACTTTGCACACTAAACAGAATGTGCTGCTAATCTGCAACTTTGCACACTAAACAGAATGTGCTGCTAATCTGCGGCTAGGCACAGTGAAAGGAATATGTGACGTTTATTTTTTACACTTTCCACACTAAACAGAATGTGCTGATAATCTGCAACTTTGCACACTAAACAGAATGTGCTGCTTATCTGCGGCTAGGCACAGTGAACGGAATATGTGACGTTTATTTTTTACACTTTGCACACTAAACAGAATGTGCTGCTAATCTGCAACTTTGCACACTAAACAGAATGTGCTGCTAATCTGCGGCTAGGCACAGTGAAAGGAATATGTGACGTTTATTTTTTACACTTTCCACACTAAACAGAATGTGCTGCTAATCTGCAACTTTGCACACTAAACAGAATGTGCTGCTTATCTGTGGCTAGGCACAGTGAACGGAATATGTGACGTTTATTTTTTACACTTTGCACACTAAACAGAATGTGCTGCTAATCTGCAACTTTGCACACTAAACAGAATGTGCTGCTTATCTGCGGCTAGGCACAGTGAACGGAATATGTGACCTTTATTTTTTACACTTTGCACACTAAACAGAATGTGCTGCTAATCTGCAACTTTGCACACTGAACAGAATGTGCTGCTAATCTGCGGCTAGGCACAGTGAAAGGAATATGTGACGTTTATTTTTTACACTTTCCACACTAAACAGAATGTGCTGCTAATCTGCAACTTTGCACACTAAACAGAATGTGCTGCTAATCTGCGGCTAGGCACAGTGAACGCAATATGTGACGTTTATTTTTTACACTTTCCACACTAAACAGAATGTGCTGCTAATCTGCAACTTTGCACACTAAACAGAATGTGCTGCTAATCTGCCACTTTGCACACTAAAAAGAATATGCTGCTAATCTGCAACTTTGCACACTAAACAGAATGTGCTGCTAATCTGCAACTTTGCACACTAAACAGAATGTGCTGCTAATCTGCGGCTAGGCACAGTGAACGGAATATGTGACGTTTTTTTTTTAATTTCTCCACCCCAAACAAAATATAACTGCTGCCCCCACACACAATAGTCCTAAAAAGGACTTTTGGGTCTTTATTAGTGTTGAGCGAGCATGCTCGGCCGATGCTCGGATCGGCTCGAGCATCGCTCTGCTCGGCACATGGCGGTACTCGTACGAGTACCGCATGTGCTCGCCCGCCATGTTCGGGTCTCCTCCCCGCACGTTTTGCGGCTGCTGCGCAGCCAATAAACGTGCAGGGAGGCTCTGACATCGGTGTAATGCCAGCAGCCATGTTGGCTGCTGGCATTACACTGATTGGCTGGCCAGAACCCGTGGTCAGGTGCTGTATAGCACCTGACCATCGAGTTCGGCTCAGTCTGAGCCAGGGAGAGCTGAGGATAGGAAGGGAAAGGCAGTGTAGGGAGGAAAAAAAAAAATTGTGACAAAAAAGAACCAAAAGTCCTTTTTAGGACTACTGTGTGTGGGGGCAGCAGGTTATATTGTGTGTGGGGGGAAAAAAACAAAAAAACAAACAAAAAAAATATTCTGTTTAGTGTGCAAAGTTGCAGATTAGAGCACATTCTGTTTAGTGTGCACAGTTGCAGATTAGAGCACATTCTGTTTAGTGTGCAAAGTTGCAGATTAGAGCACATTCTGTTTAGTGTGCAAAGTTGCAGATTAGAGCACATTCTGTTTAGTGTGCAAAGTTGCAGATTAGAACACATTCTGTTAAGTCTTCAAACTAAAATATCAAAGTCACGTATTCCATTCAGTGTGCGTCGCCGCAGTTTAGCAGCACATTCTGAGTACTGTGCAGAGTTGCAGAATAGGAAGAAATACTGTTAAGTCTTCAAACTAAAATATCAAAGTCACATATTCCATTCAGTGTGCTTCGCCGCAGTTTAGCAGCACATTCTGTGTACTGTGCAGAGTTGCAGAATAGGAAGAAATACTGTTAAGTCTTCAAACTAAAATATCAAAGTCACATATTCCATTCAGTGTGCTTCGCCGCAGTTTAGCAGCCTATTCTGTGTACTGTGCAGAGTTGCAGAATAGGAAGAAATACTGTTAAGTCTTCAAACTAAAATATCAAAGTCACATATTCCATTCAGTGTGTTTCACCGCCGTTTAGCAGCCTATTCTGTGTACTGTGCAGAGTTGCAGAATAATAAGAAATACTGTTAAGTTTTCAAACTCAAATATTAAAGTCACATATTCCATTCAGTGTGTTTCACCGCAGTTTAGCAGCCTTTTCTGTGTACTCTGCAGAGTTGCAGAATAATAAGAAATACTGTTAAGTTTTCAAACTCAAATATTAAAGTCACATATTCCATTCAGTGTGTTTCACCGCAGTTTAGCAGCCTATTCTGTGTACTCTGTACAGTTGCAGAATAATAAGAAATACTGTTAAGTTTTCAAACTCAAATATTAAACTCACATATTCCATTCAGTGTGTTTCACCGCCGTTTAACAGCCTATTCTGTGTACTCTGTACAGTTGCAGAATAATAAGAAATACTGTTAAGTTTTCAAACTCAAATATTAAAGTCACATATTCCATTCAGTGTGTTTCACCGCAGTTTAGCAGCCTATTCTGTGTACTCTGTACAGTTGCAGAATAATAAGAAATACTGTTAAGTTTTCAAACTCAAATATTAAAGTCACATATTCCATTCAGTGTGTTTCACCGCCGTTTAACAGCCTATTCTGTGTACTCTGTACAGTTGCAGAATAATAAGAAATACTGTTAAGTTTTCAAACTCAAATATTAAAGTCACATATTCCATTCAGTGTGTTTCACCGCAGTTTAGCAGCCTTTTCTGTGTACTCTGTACAGTTGCAGAATAATAAGAAATACTGTTAAGTTTTCAAACTCAAATATTAAAGTCACATATTCCATTCAGTGTGTTTCACCGCAGTTTAGCAGCCTATTCTGTGTACTCTGTACAGTTGCAGAATAATAAGAAATACTGTTAAGTTTTCAAACTCAAATATTAAAGTCACATATTCCATTCAGTGTGTTTCACCGCCGTTTAACAGCCTATTCTGTGTACTCTGTACAGTTGCAGAATAATAAGAAATACTGTTAAGTTTTCAAACTCAAATATTAAAGTCACATATTCCATTCAGTGTGTTTCACCGCCGTTTAACAGCCTATTCTGTGTACTCTGTACAGTTGCAGAATAATAAGAAATACTGTTAAGTTTTCAAACTCAAATATTAAAGTCACATATTCCATTCAGTGTGTTTCACCGCAGTTTAGCAGCCTTTTCTGTGTACTCTGTACAGTTGCAGAATAATAAGAAATACTGTTAAGTTTTCAAACTCAAATATTAAAGTCACATATTCCATTCAGTGTGTTTCACCGCAGTTTAGCAGCCTATTCTGTGTACTCTGTACAGTTGCAGAATAATAAGAAATACTGTTAAGTTTTCAAACTCAAATATTAAAGTCACATATTCTGTGTAAGATGAAGAAGGCGGGTAAAAAGGGACGGGGAAGTGGACGTGATCCTGAAAGTTCAGGGCGCGGGTCAGGACGCGGAGAAACTGTGCCTGGTGCCAGAGCACAAGAAAGAAAGACATCCACCATACCTAGCTTCATGTGTAATTTTACAGGGCGTCGCAGGACATCACTCTCGAGGTCCGACCACTGCGAACAGGTGGTCGGTTGGATGACAGCTGATACTGCTTCCAGTCGGTTAAGCACCACCCTGTCTTCCACCAAGTCCACTCTCAGTAGCCAAGAGTCTGGTCAACATAATCCTCACTCTGATCATCCTTCCTCCCACCATACACGGTCTGGTCAAAGAAGTGATCCCACACTGGGATATAGTGAGGAGCTTGTCTCATCACCAATCCTTCATTTGACCCTCTCTCCAAGCACGCTTGCAGAGGAACATGACATCTTGTGCCCTGATTCACAACCTCTAGAGGCTACCCAATCTCAAGAAGATGACAGATGTGAACGGCATTTAAGGTCAAAGGAAGTAGTGGATGATGATGATGATGATGAGACACAGTTGCCATTAAATCAACCACTATTTCCGTCTCAAGACCTTGTTGAGGAGAATGTTATACAGTTGTCAATGACTGAGTATGTGGTGGGATCAAGACTTGAGGAGGATGATCAGAGTGAGGAAGTGGAGGAGGACTTGGTGGATGATGAGGTGACTGACCCCACCTGGGAAGGTGTAGAGCCGAGCGATGACAGCAGTCCTGAGGGTGAGCCATCTGCAGCACCGCAACAGGCTGGAAGAGGCAGTGGTGTGGCTACAGAAAGAAGGCGGACCGCACCAAACCGGCCCGCAAATGTTCCACGGAGCACCCCCTTGCGTAAATCTACCTTGCCAAGGGGTAGGTGTTCCGCGGTATGGCGTTTTTTTAAGGAAAGTGCGGACGACAAAAGAATTGTAGTTTGCAACCTGTGCCACACCAGAATGAGCCGAGGCATGAACACTAGAAACCTCACCACCACCAGCATGATCCGACACATGGCATCCAAGCACCGTAGTAAGTGGGAGGAACGCCTGGATCGCCCATCTGTGTCTGCAGGCCACACCACTGCCTCCTCTTCCCCTGTTTTCGGTGCCGGCCAATCGCCTGTCGAAGGCGCAGGCCCGCATACCTCCCGCCCTGCACCTGTAGCATCTGAAGCACCATCAGCGACCACATCCACTTCCCTGTCCCAGCACAGCGTCCAAATGTCGTTACCCCAGGCATTTGAGCGCAAGAGAAAGTACCCAGCCACCCACCCACAGGCCATAGCACTAACCTCACACCTTTCAAAATTACTGGCCATCGAAATGCTGCCATTTAGGCTTGTGGACACTGAGTCCTTCCGCAGCCTGATGGCAGCAGCTGTCCCTCGGTACGCGGTCCCCAGCCGCCACTACTTTTCCCGGTGTGCCATCCCCGCATTACACCACCATGTGTCCCGTAACATCACCCGTGCCCTGACCAACGCAGTTACTGGGAAGGTCCACTTAACGACTGACACATGGACAAGTGCTTGTGGCCAGGGACGCTACATTTCCCTGACGGCACACTGGGTGAATGTCGTGGAGGCTGGGAGCGACTCGGACCCTGGGATGGCACGGGTGCTACCCACGCCGAGGATTGCGGGCCCTACCTCCATCAGGGTTTCCACCAGCACCTACGTTATTGGCTCCTCCTCCTCCGTTTCCACCTCCGAATTCTCTACACACACCGCCACTCCCCCATCAGCCAGTAGCTGGAAGCAGTGTAGCACTGCAGTGGGGAAGAGTCAACAGGCCGTGCTGAAGCTGATCTGCCTTGGGGACAAACAGCACACGGCCTCAGAGCTGTTGCAGGGGATTAGTCACCAGACCGAGCAGTGGCTCTCGCCACTCAACCTGCAACCAGGCATGGTTGTGTGTGATAATGGGCGTAACTTGGTGGCGGCTTTGGAGCTCGGCAAGCTCACACACGTACCATGCCTAGCGCATGTATTTAATTTAGTGGTGCAGCGATTTCTAAAAACCTACCCCAATGTGCATGATCTCTTGACCAAGGTGCGCCGCGTGTGTGCACATTTCCGTAAGTCATCAACAGCTTCAGCCGGCCTGTTGAAGCTGCAGCAGCGCTTACAATTGCCAGCTCACCGGCTGCTGTGTGACGTGAGCACGCGCTGGAACTCCACCTTCCACATGTTGGCCCGGCTTTGTGAGCAGCAGAGGGCAGTAGTGGAGTACCAGCTGTTACACGGTCGTCGCCTCTCCGTTCAACTTCCTGTAATCAGAAGTGAGGAGTGGGAATGGATGTCAGACCTCTGTGAGGTTTTACGCAATTTTGAGGAATCGACACAGATGGTGAGCGGCGATAACGCTATTATCAGTGTAACCATCCCACTTCTGTGTCTACTGAAACGCTCGCTGCTCACAATTAAAACTGACGCTTTGCATGTGGAAGAGGTGGAAATGGGGGAGGAAGAGCTTACACAAGGTGATAGCCAGAGCACCCTCACTTCGTCTTCTCAGCGACAATTGGAGGAGGCGGAGGAGGAGGAGGAGGAAGACACGGTTGCCTCCGCTACAGAGGGTAGCCATGGAACTTTAGTTCCATCTCTTCAGCGTGGGTGGGCAGAAGAGGAGGAAGAGGATGAGGATATTGAGAGTCATCCTCCTGGTGAGGACAGCGAAATCTTGACTGTTGGTACTCTGGCACACATGGCTGACTTTATGTTAGGCTGCCTTTCCCGTGACCCACGCGTTGTACGCATTTTAGACAACACGGATTACTGGGTGTTCACCCTTCTGGACCCCCGCTACAAAGAGAATTTCTCATCTCTCATTCCTCCGGTGGAGAGGACAAGCAAAATGTTGCAATACCAGAAGGTTCTTGTCGAAAAATTGCTCCAAAATTTTCCATCTGACAACGCTGGCGGCAGAGTACGTGCTATCTTGGCCAACCGAGAAGGGGAGAAAAGGGGAGCACACAGCAGTTCCGAGAAAGGCAGGGCAACACTCTCCAAGGCGTGGGACACCTTCATGACACCCCGCCAGCACCCTCACCCTGATGCGCAGCCTAGTGTCACAAGGAGGGAAAAGTTTTGGAAGATGGTGAAGGAGTACGTAGCAGACCGTGTCAGCGTCCTCAATGATCCCTCTGTGCCTTACAACTACTGGGTGTCCAAGCTGGACACGTGGTATGAACTGGCACTCTACGCCTTGGAGGTGCTGGCCTGCCCTGCCGCCAGTGTTCTGTCTGAGCGGGTATTTAGTGCTGCTGGTGGCATCATAACAGATAAGCGTATCCGCCTTTCCACCGACAATGCTGATAGGTTGACACTTATAAAAATGAACAAGGCCTGGATTTCCCCTGACTTCTCCACTCCACTGGAGGAAAGCCCCGGGGGAACATAAACTCACTTTATATATGTTATTTACAATGATGTGAATACTCTGTATTCCCATTCACCCCTTCCACCCAAAAAACGGGTATATGGTTGACTCTTAATCTTCTCATCCTCCTCCTCCTCTTCCATATGCCCTGGGATATAATTTTTATATAGGGCCAGCTCACCAGCGGGCCCTGTGATATAATTTTTATATAGGGCCAGCTCACCAGCGGGCCCTGTTTGACAATTTTTGTATAGGTCAGCTCACCAGCGGGCCTTCTCATATAATGTTTTATTGGGTCAGCTCTCTAGCGGGCCCTCTCATATAATGTTTTATAGCATCAGCTCACTAGCGGACCTTCGCATATAATGTTTAGGATGGTCAGCTCTGCAGCAGACCCTCACCCATAATGTTTTAGATGGTCGGCTCAGCGCACGTTTCCCTCTTAATCATGGCCTCAGTTCAATAAAATCAAGGAAATTTTTGGGAGAATTTGCCTCTGTGCACGTTTCCCTCTTAATCATGGCCTCAGTTCTGAAAATCAAGGAAATTTTTGGGAGAATTTGCCTCTGCGCACGTTTCCCTCTTAATCATGGCCTCACTTCCGAAAATCAAGGAAATTTTTGGGATAATTTGCAGATGATATACAAGTAAATATACAGCAAATATTGTTTGGTAACAATTTTTCGCCTAAAGTCGTTTTTATTTTCCTTTTTGTGTGTTTTATGGTCAGTCTGTAAAAATGTCGTACTACGGGCGAAAGATCGTTCCCAGCAGCGATGTTGGAGTCCAAGATGCATCCAGACATCCTCCCTATGCTGTCCCTGAACCATTTCTGTGGTGTTTCCATCCTTTTCTGCCCTTTTCCTATGGACCAGGCACCCTCCCCTCATCAGAGCAGGGGGTGCCTGGTGTAATGCTCGAGTCCTCCCATTGACTTCAATGGGGCTCGGGTGCTCGGCCGAGCACTCGAGCCTCAGGGGGTGCTCGGTCAGAGCACCCGAACACCCGAGCATTGGGGTGCTCGCTCATCACTAGTCTTTATATGTTGTTCAAACACACTTTTCTTCTCCCTACACTGACTTTCCCTTCCTATCCTCATCTCTCCCTGGCTAAGACTGAGCCGAACTCGCTGGTCAGGTGCTATACAGCACCCGATCACGGGTTCTGGCCAGCCAATCAGTGTAATGCCAGCAGCCAACATGGCTGCTGGCATTACACTGATGTCAGAGCCTCCCTGCACGTTTATTGGCTGCGCAGCAGCCGCAAAACGTGCGGGGAGGAGACCCGAACATGGCGGGCGAGCACATGCGGTACTCGTATGAGTACCGCCATGTGCCGAGCAGAGCGATGCTCGAGCCGAACCGAGCTTCGGCCGAGCATGCTCGCTCATCACTATCTGCGATCCTACATAATAAAAAGCTAGAATGTTTGTCCGATGCAGTCATGGGCTGTAGAGACTGCCCGACCGCACAGAATGCTGGGACTACGGAATGCTGGGAGAACGGAATGGTGGGAGTTCTGTGCTGGGAGCATTCTGTGCATTCGGGCAGTCACTACAGCTCATGACTGCGTTGCGTGCAGTACACAGAGCAGGACCAGCCTGGGCTTTTACACTAGTATATAATAAATATATAAAATAAAATACAATATAACCATAATAATAATAATAACAACATTAATTTAAATCATATTAATCTGAATCATATACTATATTCAATGAACACATTATTAATGAAAATATACCAATACATAACTGTATGTTATTAAATCTAATTATATGAAACTATATCTCTAATTATGCTTTTGTAACAAAAAACTTATATGCATTTATTAAAGGCATATAATTTTTTTTCACTGTTTAAATTTTAGTGTATGTATATGTTTCAAATGTAGACTCATTTAGATGTTGCTTTACTTATACGACAATATGTTTACTTTTTTGCGCTAGGTGCGTTAGGATGTCATACTATTATTTCTATTATATACTATTAGTGTAAAAGCCCGTGTACACAGGCCAAGGTCCAGTGAGGTAAAGAGGCCGGTACCGCTCTGAGTACTGCTGCCGCCTCACTGGTGGCACACGCAATACAGTCATGCGCAGTAGAGACTGCCCGAACGTGCAGAATGCTCCCAGCATTCTGTGCGTTCGGGCAGCCTCTACTGCGTGTGACTGCATCGGACAAACATTCTGGCCTTATATATTATGGAAAAAGAATACATTCAAATGATACCTGAGCTCTTAAATAAGGCTATCCAGTTTACATATATACAGAGATACCAAGATAACGACAAACTATGAGATTGATGGATGATATGAATGAATTGCTGCATAAAACAACACTAATTCACTTGGACAAAGAAATATCAGGATATCTGAATTATATAACTATCCCGCAATCTTGATATCTTTGAGTGTATGGTGTCAGTTAAACACACTAATTCACACTTGTGGATGCAAATAATGTACAGTATATGTGTCCCGAATCCACCAGACACTATAAGAATCAATGGTTGATTCTAAAAATAAACTGTGTGCAAATAACCCCTGGCAAGACAAGTATCGATCAATGTTCCATAAATCGCAATCACATGTGTACATCTATAAGACCAGTTATGATCCCCTAGGCAATATTTAATTGTTACTAGCATACCCAGGTAAGGAAGAAATTGGTCAATTAAACAGAAATCACATACGTTGCATCAGTAAGACCTATTGCGATCCCCTGGATGAAATGTGGAGAATCTTGCAAACAGAAAAAATCTCTATACAGTACAGTTTGTTAGGCTATTGGACAGGGGCGGACTGTAGGGGAATACCAGCCCAGGCATTTTTTTTTAAAAGCAGCCCACTAGCTGGTGTTTATATATATTATATATATATATATATATATATATATATATGTGTGTGTGTGTGTGTGTGTGTGTGTGTGTGTGTGTGTGTGTGTGTGTACAAAAACAAGAAAATAAGAAGCTTGCAGCACTAACTCATCATAAAATATCCATAAAATAAATATAAATTAAATACAAGCTTAAAGATGAAGATGAAAGAAAGATATATATATATATATATATATATATATATATATATATACAGTTCTTGGGAAGAGACGGCACTCACAGAATTTCATAAGATTGCAGAATGCTGTTACATATTTATTGGAATCTACGTTTCGGCCACCAGAGTAGCCTGGTGGCCGAAACGTCGATTCCAATAAATATGTAACAGCATTCTGCAATCTTATGAAATTCTGTGAGTGCCGTCTCTTCCCAAGAACTGTATGTATCGTTTATTTCCTTTGGACGAGCACCCAGATTGAACTATATTAACTACAGAGTGTGCATTCCTAATGACTATTTGTGTTATATATATATATATATATATATATATATATATATTAATTACGTGGGCACTCCTATTTAACCAACTGAATATAAAAAAAGAAGGGATATTGCCTGGGTGCTACTTAAACAAACAAATGTTTAGAATAGAAATGGTACATGGCCATATAATAAGAGCACTCTCAGGTCTTATACAAAATGTGCTTCATTTAATTCGTCAACGTTTCAGCCCCCTAAAGGTCTTGATAAAGGCCCCTTAGGGGGCCGAAACGTTGACAAATTAAACTAAACACATTTTCTTTAAGACCTGAAAGTCTGAAAGTGCTCTTATTATATGGTCATGTACCATTTATATTCTCTCTCTCTCTCTCTCTCTCTCTCTATATATATATATATATATATATATATATATATATATATAATTTTTTATACATATCTGCCACTCATAGGGTTAGATACAACCCACCCCTTTTCCCCCACTCTCTCTTCCCACAGCCTTTTTCTACACTCTCATTCCCAGCCTATTACCCCTTTCTACCTACAGTCCCCTTTGCTGCTTCCTCTCTCATCCAGTCTATTTCATCCCCTCTTTTCCCTGTCCCCCTCCACTCTCTTCCATTGCTATCCCACTCTTTCCTAATATTGCTCAGTCAGACCCCCTCAGTCCCCTGCCTTTCTCCTACCCACCTCCTTCTCCATCTAGTCTTTTTTTGTCTTCTTTTCCTCTGCCTCTCAACATATCTCTTTGCTACATGTCTCTTTCTCCTCTCTTGCATTCCCTGGTGGTCCAGTGTGGGGAGTGAGAAGTCAGTGCAGCCTCCAGCACCAAGGTCCCTATCAACGCCCCCTTGTGGTCCCTGTGCGGCATGGGAGAGCAGGCGCCAGGATATTATGTCATATCCTAGCGCTCTGCATTAACAAGGAATGCGAAGGCTGTCACAGAGAGTGTCTGTGTCGGTGGCAACACAGACCTCGCCTTCAAAATATCGTGGGATGGTGAGGTGAGATCATCTGATCTCCCACACCGGCCCATGATCTAGCTGCCCACTGGGGGATGCCCGATCCCCCTATAGGACAATCCGCCGATGCTGATGGATGATGGATGAAGGATGAATAGAATAAAGATGAATGAGTATATGAAGATGGGTAAGTTTTTACGAATGGATGAATTTATGAAGATGGTGGTGAAATGAATGATCAGGATGAAGTCTATAGATGAAAGGTTACAATCATAAACTGTTTCCCTTCTTTTCCTCTAGTTGCTTTCTCCCACAATGCCAGGATGCCCAAGCAATTTGGTAATTTTGTATAGTTTGATAAGATGGATAAAGCGCTCCAAGGTCAGATGGGAAATGTTATAAAAGAAAATGAGAAGATAAAAGTAAAAGAAATCTAAATGTAGTCTTAAATCTGAACCATAACATAGTACATATCTAGATATCTTCATTTAGTGCAAATCATAAATTATTTTGAATAAAATATAATTGTTCATTATAAAATAAAAGAATAAAACATAAAAGTGTATAAAAATTAAATAAATAAAAAGGTCAATAATAAAAAATACATATGACAATGGGAATCTGTTCAGTACATCTGTTCAATACATTGTTATTTCTTTGAGAAATATCCTCTTGGTTAAAAAAATATTCCAGAAAAGCAGACATATGCCTTGTATTATGATGGAATAGCAGAGTTAAGAAAAACAGAGCACAATTTATGGGGCGTTCTATGAGAAGCAGTGTTCCTTGTATTGTGTGAGTCAATCCGAAGGTATTCTAGTGCCTGTAAAATCGTTTTGTATGGAAAGCTTTCAGTTAGCGATAGTTTTACAAAAATGGCCTATGTTGCCTTGATCCCTCTTTCTCCGATAACACAGGCTCAGCGTCTTCCTCGTGGATAAGGAGCGGGAGAGAACTTGTGGGGCCTCCAACGCGTTTCGAGGTTAACACCTCTTCCTCAGAGATATGCCTTTCTGGCATATTTTGAATTATGAAAACAATTAAATCAATGGGTATTTTCATTTCCCCCAGAACGGAACAGCTCCAGCTTGATGGATAAGGCTCATATATATTCATTTAACATCACCTAGCTGTACAGCTTGGGTAATGACAGCTTTCAGTAACTAAAACATAATACAAATAATCACACCGCTTTGCGATGCTTTGTAGACCTCTGTAGCATTCAAGGTATTAAAAAGGCATTCAAAATTAATGGGAATTTTTATTTCGACTCTATGGTGTAGCTGGTTTACCCTAGCATTGTATTTCATTGTATCTCCGAAGATCATCCACCTTTTATGTTAAAGGGGAACTATCACCCCAAATAAAGTCTGTCCCCAATAATTAGCCATCTAGCGATAAGTTTAACAATAGTAATATAATCCAGCACCATCACTGTGATAGTCACAAATCATAGTTCTGCCGAGACTGACGGCCAGGCAATAGCACCTGCGCCATCAGTCCCTCATACAACTCCTCCTAGAGGAGGCCAGGACTGACAGCACAGGCGCGCAGATGTCTGTAAGCAAAGATGTCTGCATTGTTGCCTGGCCGTAAGTCTCAGCAGAAAAAGGATTTGTGACCAACATGGTAATTATGTAGGCTAATATTACTATTGTTAAAGCGGAACTACCACCCTACACAATCTGGGACTGCTCTGTCAGTCCCATCTGGATCCAAATGGCTCCTAGCAACGCCTACTAGACCCAGCTGGGACTGACAGCACAGGCGCGGACGTCACAATGGCAAGATGTCCGTGCTCCGTCCTGCCTGTCAGCCAGGGAAGAGAGCAGAAATCTATTAAATAAGGTAATTATTCTGGCGACTAGTGCTACTAAGCAGCTAGTCGCCAAATGTGGACTTAGTGAAGCTAAAGATTGTGTCGGGTGGTAGTTCCCCTTTAAGTTAATCGCTAGATGGCTAATTGATGGCTGGAGACTTTATTTGGGGTAATAGTTCCCCTTTAAATGAAAATCTGAAATCTGCAGGACCCATGACATGCCAGGACCGTCACGGCTGTCCTGCACTTAAAGACCAGTGAAGGTCCTGGCACGTCATGGAATTCAGGGCTGTTTGAATACTGTTCGGGGAGCTCTGAATACAACCGTTAAGGACCATAGTGCATTTTTTTTTAAGTGCCAGCCACGTGGGGGAGCAGCTGGTTCTTAAGGGGTTAAGAAAGCTGTCTTTCTTTTATGTTTTGTAGTTTTTCCTTTTGATTTGTTTGTACTGTTTTTTCAGCCAATAAACTGTAACAGACTCTGTGGATCTTGTGGTAAGTTCATGCAGTCTAGTTGTGAGCCCATGACAATATCAATAAAGCAAAAAACTATGTACAATAAAAATCTTTATTTAAATGTTTATCCTTACATAGTTCTGATACCTGGGAACTCTTTTAAACTGCCCCAGAGACTCCTGGGGGGGTAATGATACACTAAAGTGCAATAAGGGGCCAAGGTGGAGATATAGTGGTGAAGTGGTGTTGATGGCATATCGAAAGCATGCCCTAAGATGTCTTCTCCATCATATCCCTGTGAATCCGCCACCAATCAGATACAATCTGCCAACATTGCCATGATTCCATAACGCCTTTACAATTTTGTTCAACAGTGGTACATTTGCATATGAAAATGCAGGTTAATGAGCCATTATCATATTCATGTGTGTGTGTTGATATGAATATATCTCTGTTTGCCACATGCATTAAAGTCCACTTGCTGCCTCCGAGTTCACAGTCCAAGTACCTCCTATCTGAGGTTGGTGATGTGGAGATCTCCCCATAGCTCACTATGGAGCCCAAAGGCAGCTTGCTGTCTCTGATGAAGCACAGAGACAGCAGCTTCCCTCCTTTAACCCTTACAGTGCAATAGGCATGTGCATTGCACACCCTGTGGCACTGAACGGGTTAGAACAGAAAGAGTTAAGGATTGGGATCTCTGGTGCTCAATGAGGTAAATCTCATCTTAGAATATTACAATATTTACAGTTCTCTGATGAAATTTATAGGATTGGGGTTAACAATTTGCATGTCAGAGATGGATAGCCAATGCATTTCTATAAAATGCATAGGACACCCTTCTGGAAATCAAATGGTTAATATTGTCCAACAAATTAATCAATATAGTGAATGTGGGCCTATGTCCGACTCCACTTTCAGTTCCTCTACATAATACAAGATGCTGTGCCTGCAAATACCTCCTAAAAAGGTAGAGGTACATACTAGGTCTTCTCTAAGGGCTGTATGTTCAAAGAAGTAGCGAAATAGCTTTTGTCGTTGGGATCATTAATATTTTCAGAGAGTGTCGGTTGTGATTGGAAATATGTCGTTTATCCTGACTGAAATTGTCGTATGTAACGGCAAAAACATTTCTTAACTAAAGACAAAAATGTCTTAAAAAATGTCTTAACAACAAAAATGTCTTTAAAAATGTCTTAACTAACGACAAAAATGTCTTAACTAAAGACAAAAATTCTCACATTCAGAACACATTCCCTCCACTTTTTTCTTAACGTACAAATTTTGTCTTTTGTAAGACATTTTTTTGTCGTTAGTTACGACAAATTTTCTTTTCCTTTATACGACACTGGAGAATAGTTTAGCCATGCCCTAGCCACGCCCCTTTGCCCGTCAATTCTGGAGTTGTGTCGTACACAACGGACATTACTAGTTTTTTGTCGTATACTCTATAGAAAATATGGCGTTCATGCATTCAATGACTTATTTTTGTCTTTAATACGACAATTTTTGTCATTATCCCTTTGAACATACGGCCCTAAGTGTAGTATGACCTCTAGACATATTTATTGTGACAAAACAGACAAAGGGTGAGATGTCCAAAAAGTGGTGGTAACTGTAATCAGAATAAAAAAGTTATTTTGCCATAGTCCATCAATTCTCAGACATCTTACCGAAATTGTTACATCCAATTCCGCCATCTCCATCAAAAGGAAAAAGCTGTCTTACAAGTGGGTGTGGTTTAATCTACTGTCATATTGTATTTTCAGAAAAAAATATTCTTTTAACTGACACTTTTGTGTCTGTTCAACGTAATTTTTTCCTGACAAAATACAAATGATCTAAACTTGGAGAAGAAGAATGTAAAGTACTGTAGGAGTGAGAAGCAGTACTATAGAGTTAAAGGGATAGTAATACTTGAAAATAATTTTATTTTATATTGTAGCCCTTAAAAAAAAAATTAAAAATGAAATAAGTCTTATCTCCCAAACCTTTATGGTTTGGGAGATATTCACAAGTAAAATAAAGAAAAGTTCCCTTTTCCTGGCTGTTTTAGCCAAGTCTGCCATCTAATGGACAGATTTGGAATCCGGTCCACAGATCAACCGGCAGCTCTTTAGCAGTGCGGAATTCACGATCTTTAACCCCTTAACAACCCTTGATGGTCATAGTACGTCATGGGTAAATCTGACTTAATGACCCATGACGTACTATGACCGTCATGGAATTCCGGGGCTCCCCCCCGCGGCTGCACGCAGTCCAGAACGGTATTCTTAAAAAAAAAAAAAAAAAAAATGCTCTGTGGTCCTTTAGTGACCGCCGGGTGCCTGCGCGGCCGGTCGCTAAGGGGTTAAAAAGAACTACTTAATTGGAACTGTGTACAAAGTGTGCCTGGCTTGTAAGCACACTTTGTAGACCATTCCAATTAAGAAATAATTTTTAAAGATCGTGATCTCGGCACTTCTGGAGAGCCGCAGCTGATCAAGGGACCGGATTCCAAATCTGAGAGCTAGAACGGTGACGTCACTCAGGGGGAAACTTTTCTTGTGAATATCTCCCAAACCGTAAAGGTTTGGGAGATAAGACTTATATCATTTTTAATGGTTTTTAAGGGCTACAATATAAAATAAAATTATTTTCAAGTATTACCATCCCTTTAAATGGTAAAAAAACAAAAAGTCTTTGTTTAAAAATTTGTCATTTTTTCTTTGTTTCTTGAAGGTTTTCATTTCAAAGACAAAATCAATTTTTAACATCAGAACTTTTCTGTGCAATGTTCATCAAGTTCTTCTTATAGTCATTTTTAAGTCTTTCTGACACATTTTCAATTATAACGGATTTACTTCTAAAAAACATATTGTCCTTCTTTTATGACCAACTCATGATCCGATGATTTTTTTCATTATGGTGACTTTTTGAACATCTCGACCAAAGTGTATGAAACAATGATGCAAATAATAATAAATCAAAATAATAACAAATGGTACAGATGTCCGCTTACTTGATGTCCATGATGGATCACGCTCATCAGAACATGAATCAGTTCAAAAGTGGCTTACACTGTTCTGGTCATCTGCTCTGTCTGTCTGATCCCCTATCTACAGCAGACGTTCAACCCCTGTCTAGATGTCCTCCCCGTTAGTCTGAGATCTCAGTCATCTAGCAGTTTGGCAACTCAAATAGATTTGGCACTAATAACACTTCTTCTTCTGGGGATAGTTGCTACACAAGTGAGGCCTGAAACACTTCCAACTAACGGACAAGTCATCTGGAAGGAGATTGGACTGGTGCTGTGGAGAAGGTATCAGTGGGATGAAGGAAACAACCAGAAGAAAGGTTAGCCAGATAGTATGCACACAGGTTAGCCCACAACAATACATGTGTATGTCAGTCACTCACCCAAACTGGAACATCTTCCAGATTAAGATGAGCAGCATAGGATCCTAGGCAATATATTTGTATTATATAACTTTGTTTTGGTAAAATCCACAAAAAGGATCCAAATAACATCTTTGTCACTACACATCTGTTGCTATCACTACACAAAAATGTGGAATATTATAATCAAATAGACACAGGACATTCATTTTGTATATATATATATATATATATATATATATATATATATATATATATATGTATTAACAGTATTATCTGAAGACATCCAGCAATAGCTCTTTCAAAGCCTACAGGTGCTTCATCATGGCTAAAAGGTTACAGAGACTTCAAAAAGGATGCTGATCTAAATCAAACATTCAAACCATGTGCCCCTTGTAGATAGGTTCATTCAAACTGCTAATCAGCTATTGGAAAGAATGTTACAATTATACTTCACCCAAGCACATTGTAAAGCAATATATGGAACATCAAAAGCGCCAGACTAGGTGGTTTCACATAAACATCCACAGATATGCACCTCTTGTGCTGCGGCACATTACATAAATGATGCAGCTCCGCAGCATCATTAAACCCAACAGATTGCAAAATAAATGTCAAGTGACTCTCTGCCAGCAATAGAAGTATATCCCTGTTTCCATTACTAAAAGTACAGTAACCTTCTCCAGTGCCATAAAGGAAAGGAGGTCTGTATTACTCCCATAAACTTCTTTGAAATGTTTAATAGACTCCTTCATCACACTGTTACTTCTGTATTACTGCACCCGCTGTCTCATCTGTCTGGTCATTTTACCGACATATATAAAATTGCAAAGACAACATAATAAAGTTTATTTTGTATGAGAACCTAAATGAGTCAGGCAATCAGGGGCAATAATAATTGGTACACACTCCATTCCTCAAGTGCTTACTCTCCTACAGACTATTATGGGTTTTAACTGACATCAAAGTTCCAAAGCTCTTAAAAGATCCTCTTAATATTCCAATATAATTTTTGTAATACTGTCAGCCATTGGTGACTAATAAGAGAATTATTACGTCTTATTCTAATAAATTGACCATAAGGGAATACTTTTTTAACATCAACTGAATGATAACTATCAAAATGCAGAATAAAAATGGTACCAGTATGGTGCCAAGAACAATGAATATAATCATTAACGGAAACCATACAAAGATCCAGAAACACCACCCGGTCACCACCAAAATGAGAAGTGAAAGACATACCCCTCAAGTTGTTATTAATATATTCAATAAAATAATCACATAATTCCTTACTACATCCCAAATAAGGAGTATGTCATCCACAAATCAACCCCAATATTTGATGTAGTTCAAAAAATATTGGTGGATACAAAAATGTCTTGCTTTTCACATTCACCTAAAAATATGTTTGCATATGTGGGGGACTGCTGCTGGCCTCATTAATTCATTTTTATTCAATGGTAAATGGTATACACAAAAATGGAGAGTGGCCACAGGGACACAGTAGCTCCCACATATGACAACCTATTTTTAGGTGACTGGGAGAAGTAGGACATTTTTGTTTCCATCAACCCTTTTTTTTGGATGACATACTCCTTAAAACACTACAAAGAGAACCTGGATCAGAGGCCCTGCTCCTGAGAGTTCACAGTCTATAGAAAGGTAGGTTGGGACAAAAGATGTGTCAATGTCATCAACCTCATGAATGGCTGGTCAATGCGTGGGAGGTAGAAGTGTTTTTCAGTGTATCAGTCCAGTCAAGTAGCAGGTCTTTTATAGGAAAAGGTTCTGTGTTAACAGTAAGGTTGTGATGGGGTTGTAGGTGGGATAGATTAGCAATGGAATGAAAATAAATAGCAGTTGGACCAGGATGTTGTCATGGATGGCACTCAATAGCACAGCACAGTTACCCTTAATGCTGATGGAGGCTAGAGGGCAATGCTTGGGTTCAGAACTTGGGAGCATTGACAGCTCAATGGATATGCTTGTTATGGCCTAAGCCAGAAGTAAACTTGCCAACTTTGGGGTTGAATGTCTAATCCCAAGTTGAGCTGGTGCTGAGACTAGGGTAGGTATTCCAGGTAACTGAGTGTGGCAGAAGTAAGCACTTGTAGAATAAGAACTGAAGATGGATCTCAGTAGTGAAGATTGGCAGGGTGCGCTAGAAGAAGAAGAATGTAGTGTGATGTCCAACACTGCTGGTGGTAGTAGCACTGGAGAGGTAAGTATTGAGGTCCTCACTGAGATGACTTCTCCAAACCGAGATGTCTGGACACACTTGATGACTGTAGATCAGATGAGTTAGAACTGAGTCAACACTCACAGGATGACTGTAGATCAGATACATCGTAACTAAGTCAGCGCTCACGGGATAACTGTAGATCAGATGAGATGGTATAGGGTCAGCACATACAGAATTACTATAGAGCAGATGATTTGGTACAGAGGAGGCCCACAGGATCACTGCAGATCATAAGAATTAGTACTGAGTCAGCACACACAGGATAACTGTAGATCAGATGTATAGTACTGAGATTGCACAGAGTCAGAGCTCTAGAATGAAATATGTCTACATGCAGAGAAGATATGTAGATCATTTCAAATGCTAAGTGCTGATGGAGAATGTCTCTACACAAAAGAAATCTGGCAATGATAGGAACAGCACAGATGAGAAGAAATACACACACTAGTTCAGTGAAGTGAAGGAGAAGCCAGAAAGTCAGCTGACAGAGATGGATGGAATCTTACTCAGCAAAATAACAGAAGGTGAATGAGTGTGGAGCTCCAACATTCAGCAGGAGAATGTGGAGGACATATGGATCCAAACAAGGTGCAGAACTGGTATGCAAATGGAGAGTATGAGGGATGCTAAGGTGGAACCAGGAGAGCAACAAAACTGGAACACATCACCAGAGCAGGAGACAAGACCAGCATCAGAAATGGAACTGGATTCACAAGTCAAAAGTCAGGTGAACAAGGTTCTGCACTCACACTGAAGGAGGAACTACAGCTTAATAATTGGGAAAGCGAAGGGGATAAGGCACTAAAAATGTAAGCCTCCAAAATCAAATCAGAAGCAAGGGGATGCCCCTAACCTCAGTAGAAGCTAGTCTAGGTAAGTGCATGACACTACCCCTCCTCAACAGGAGGCCTCAGATGACCAGGTGCATCAGCAGAATTTTATAGTTTTTATGCTTCATGCCATGTTAGTTTGCCTGTAATTATTGTCCTGTGTTTGTGTGCAGTGACCTCTCTAATAAATGCAATTTATTATCTATTTGTCTGGCTGGATAAATTGCTTATCCCTTGGTCTACCAAGCAGTAACCCCTGTACCTGTCACAGAAAACAAGAAAGAAAAGTGCAGTGTTAGTAAGGGCTCTGTAAATTAGCACCAGTATTTTGAATTTAATTCTAAAGGATAATGGGAGCCAGTATAGGGATTGACAGAGAGAAGCTGTATTACAGGAGCTTTGTGTGAGGTAAATTAGTCTGGCAGTGGAATTTATTATGGACTGTTGTGGGATTAGACAGGCAAGAGGAAGGATAGTTCAGAGTGTGCTGCAACACAAACATGGGAAGCTCTTAAAAGGGACACAGCACCTAGGTCATATAATAATAATCCTTTATTTATATAGCACACAGATTCCGCAGCGCTTTACACTCATATTGGTCCCTGTCCCCATTGGGGCTCACAATCTAAATTCACCTATCAGTATGTTTTGGGAGTGTGGGAGGAAACCGGAGTACCCGGAGGAAACCCACGCAAACACAGTGAGAACATACAAACTCAGTGCAGATGTTGTCCTTGGTGGAATTTGAACCCAGGACCCCAGCACTGCAAGGCAACGGTGCTAACCACTGAGCCACTGTGCTGCCCCGTATATTAGTGTTATAAATAATACTCTCCCAAATCATGAGATGTATTATCTATTTTCTTCTCTTTTAATTCTCTTGTAATTTTCCTAAAAGCATATTTGTTTTTGATGATATATATGGGCAGTTTAATTACTTTTTTCAGTGTTATTCCTAGATACTTCATTATTTGTTTAGAAAATAAGATGTTGAAGTTGACTTCTGGAGTATTTTAATGTTTAAGTGAAAGGGGAGTTGAAAGCTGTCATGACATCTTTATTACATAAACTGATTTTGATGATAATTTCTTTAGTGAATAAAGCACTCAGATCTGATGGAACACTCCCAAAGGCAATTAAAGAGCTTAATCCTGAAATAGCAAGGCTATTATGTTAATCTTTGTTGATTCATTCCAATTAGGCATAATGCCATTATTCAAAAAGGGGCAAAATCTAAACACCCAAATTGAACACCTGTGAGTTTTACTTCCATAGTGGGTAAAATATTTTACTAACTGGCAACATTTTTATTAAGGGTTTGCAGCGTTTTCTTGAAGAATAGATCATGCAAACTAACTTACTTGCATTCAATGAAAGGGTAAGTAGTAATCTGGACAAAGGTATCACTGTTGATGTAGCTTACTTTAAATTTCCAAACACTTTTGATACTGTGCATTACAAGAAGTTACTACATAAATTAAAAGGCTTCAGCTTGGGAGGTGATATTAAATGGAGAGTGAACTGATTGTAATGATAGAATTCAGAGATGAGGTGCAAATGGAGTATTTTTAAAATTTGTCTAAAGTTGTAGATGGAGTACCTCATGGTCGTTTTAGTTTAAGGCTGAGCCTAAGTTTGTAGGAGGAGCTGGAGGCTTTATAAACCCTCCATCCCAGCAGCCCCTTCGCGCATGTAATCTTCATTACGTTACACTGCATGCCAAACATCCAACAAATCGGCGGTTTTCGTTTAGCTTCCCGCCCAATCTCAATCATTTGGCACAATATCATCCAAGTTTCTCTGGCTGAGTATACTTTTGCTTTGAATCAACGTCTCCCCTTCCTTCTCTATAATACCTCACCCTCGCGTGCACCCACAGCAGCACACCCATCCCTCTGCTGGCTCCGCATCTAAAGAATGCCCCACAGCAGTGGCCGAAGGTGCACGACAATTTCACCTTGCCCCACAGCAGGGGCCGAAGGTACACGATACGTTCACCTTACCCCACAGCAGGGGCCAAATGTACACGAAACGTTCACCTTACCCCACAGCAGGGGCCAAATGTACACGAAACGTTCACCTTACCCCACAGCAGCGGCCGAAGGTACACGATCCATCCACCTTACCCCACAGCAGGGACCAAAGGTATACGATTCGTCCACCTTACCCCACAGCAGGGGCCGAAGGTACACTATATGTTCACCTTACCCCACAGCAGGGTCCAAAGGTACACGATATATTCACCTTACCCCACAACAGGGGCCGAAGGTACACAATACATTTACATTAGCCCACAGGCAGGGGCCGAAGGTACATGATAAGTTCACCTTACCCCACAGCAGGGACCGAAGGTACATGATACGTTCACCTTACCCTACAGCAGGGGCCGAAGGTACACTATACGTCCACCTTACCCCACAGCAGGGACCGAGGGTATACGATCTGTCCACCTTACCCCACAGCAGGGACCGAAGGTACACGATACGTTCACCTTTCCCCACAGCAGGGGCCAAAGATACACAACACATTCACATTACCCCACAGCAGGGGCCGAAGGTACACACTACTCAAAACTTTATACCATGTAGGGGCTGAAAGTGCATCTTAATTTCACCTTACTCCACAGCAGGGGCCAAAGGTGCTTAATATACACACCTTACTCCACAACAGGGGCCATGGTACCCTACCCACACCGGGGATGTAGGCCGCATCATGCTTTCCTTACCCTACTACAGAGGAAGAGGGTATTCATCCACCTTACATTACGCAAAGGCCGAATGAATCACTAGCTCCTTACCTGAAGTTTAGAACTCATTTCATGCCTTCCCCCCATTGCAGAGGCTGAAGGTTTATCCTTACCTCTATTTTCAGGCCTGTGGCCACATCCTTACCTATGCACAGAAGCCAAAGGAGGATTTCATTTCTCCTTTGTCAGTACTTCCCAGCCCCCCTTCGTCTGCTACTTTTCAGTTAAGAGGTGGCTACTTTCATACGGACTCGCCCTCTAACCTTACCTCTTCTTGAGGCTGAAGAAGTGTATTACGAGGTCCTGCTCATCTTTCAATTTAATGTCCCATCTTCCTCTTTAGAAGTCCTTTTTAATCTCCCAAGCCTTTCCTCTTCGCAGAGGCCTACCATACCTCCATGTTTAGAGGACTACGGTTTTTCAATTCACGTTGGCCACCTCTCATCTGCACATTTAATCACGCGTCCTACCCCCCCATCCCGCTATTCCCATTCTTGCTCAATCATTTACCCTACATCATACTCAGTCTGGCCATTTCTAAACTGATGATCTTCATAATGGAACAGACATTAGTTGCTTCGCCACTGCTGGCAACTGGTGTCCAGTCGATACACTAGCCAATCTGCAATCCCTTTTGGCCTTTAATCCCAACTAAAGTCCACTACTACCCATATCCTATGGTCCTCTTAGTACAATTCTTTTTTAGCTGCTTCAGAATCCTTCTCAGTCGTTTACAATCAACCCCTTCTTGTCTTTGGGTTGCCCCCTTAGAATAGGAGCAGCTTTTTCTGCTTCCTCTAAATCAAGTACCAACAAACATTACACAAGAATGAGTAGATAGCATTAGCCTTGTATTACAAACATATTCCAGATCCCAGCCACAATTCAATGCGCTTTTCAATTACTTACTCACTAGCCACCTACCTCTTCTCTTTTTGGCCTCTAAACTGGATTAATGCACCTCACAACCCTTGGGTTAACTACGGCCCAGGGTTTAAGCCACTCTCTAATCACTTCCTTGTTTAAACTATCACTGTATTATCTGTCTCCATAAGCCCTGAATACAAGTTTAAGGCTGAGCCTGAGTTTGTAGGAGGGGCTGGAGGTTTTATAAACCCTCCATCCCAGCAGCCCCTTTGCACATGTAATCTTCATTACACCATCCTCCTACACCCTCTGTCTTACTATTTTTCCTTAGGTGAGCCCTCTAAACTGGCTTACTGCACCTCACGACCCTTGGGTTAACTACAGCCCAGGGTTTAAGCCACACTGTATTCACTTCCTTGTTTAAACTATCACTGTATTATCTGTCTCCGTAAGCCCTGAATACAAGTTTATTAATGATTGTGAAGATTGAGTTGAAAGCTGTGTCTCAATCTTTGCTGTGTATGGAAATACATACAGACACAGATGGTTTTTCTCTGCAGAAAATTCTGATAACCTGAGAGAATGGAAAGAAAAGCAGCAGATGAGATTAATGTAGATAAATATTTAGTTTTGCATTTGGGTTCCGGAAACAAAAATTCTATGTATAAAGTAAAAGGAAAACTACTTTGGACATTTTTGTTAGAAAAAGATTTAGAAGTACTGATAGACAATAGACAATCAGTAGTATACACTGTTACTCAACTGCTGCAAGAGCAAAAAGGGTACTGTCATGTATAAAAAAAGAGAATAGCTGCATAGGATGGAAATATAATTTACCTATATAAATCCTTTGTAAGGTCTCATCTAGAATATGGAGTTTTGAGCATCACTTCTTAACCCCTTAAGGACCGGGGAAAATCAAGGGTGGATTGCACTTAAAGGGATAGTAATGTTTCATAATAAAAGCAGGTCTAATTAATCATCATAGTATTTGGGCCTTGGAGAGTGTTATTTCAATTCTGTCAGAGTTGTAGTTCAAGAGTAATTGAATGATACAATATCCCCCTCACGCCCCTTTTACTGATGTAACACTGCTCACCTCAGAGCAGCATGGTATGTCCAGGTAGATTGCAGAGAGGAACAATCTTCAATTAAGATAAGGGAAAAAGCTGAAAAACCTGTCAAGGGGGGCAGGGTTTTCATTGTTCTCACAGTAAGAAGATTGTTCCTTGCTGTGAGCTGTCTGGTCTATGGACCAGACTCCACATCTGAGGAGAGGGGACTTACACTAGGTAAAAGGGGCAAGAGCGGGATACTTTATCATTCAATTACTCTTGAACTAAAACTCTGACAGTATGGAAATAGCACCCTCTATGGCTCAAATCCTATAAAGATTAATTGGAGCTGCTGTTTTTGTGAAACATTACTATCTCTTTAAAGGGATAGTAATACTTAATTGTTACTAATCCCTATATTAAAAACATATTAAAAATAAATGTATTGCCCCCAGTGTCATCTCTCAAACCTTTACGGTTTGAGAGATAATCGCTCCTAAAGTTGCCCTCTCCCTCCCCCTTCCCTGAATTCAGCGTTGTAGCTGACTTAAGGGAAATTCAGTCTTAGGATCATCAGGCAGCTCTGCAGCAGAGCCGCGATTGCGTTGCGTTAATAAAAAAAAAATATTTCACTAAAACGGTCTTCTATGTGTGCTTGCAAACCAATCACACATAGAAGACCATTTTAGTGAAAGATTTCTTTTTATTAACGCGATCTTGGCTGTGCTGCAGAGCCGCCTGAAAGTCGTACAACAGGCTTCCCTGCAGTCGGCTAGAACTCTGACTACAGGGATGGGGGAGGGAGAGGGCAACTTTAGGAGCAATTATCTCCCAAACCATAAAGGTTTGAGAGATGACACTGGGGGCAATACATTTATTTTTAATATGTCTTTAATATAGGGATTAGTAATAATTAAGTATTACAATCCATTTAGGGACCGGAGCAATTCTGACCTTTTTGACTATGTCTTTGTTCAACAGTGTTTTCCCTCTAAGGCTTTTATTTCAGCCACATAAATTATATGCCATTTTTTCACACACAGTTAGGGCTTTCTTTTGATACCACACTTATATGTATAACCCACCATTTATTTTATTAAAATTAAAGAAAACTGTAAAAAATATTGTAAAAAAAAAACACCATTTTAATTTTTTCTCTTGTTATCATTTGGGTGCAGTGGGTTACATTTTTATGGAGACTGCATGAAAAGTATGACTGGTCAGTCATACCTACAAAATGGGCAGTTTTAAGTGGGCACTGTCCCCCCTGGGTGAAAATCCCCATGTCCCTCTACACCATGATAGCACAGTGAACTGAGGGGCGCTGCTATCATTTAACCCATGATGTGCCAGGATCGTCATGTGTCCTTATGGGAAGTTTACCCTTGACGGTCCTGGCACGTCATTGGTAGTTAAGGGGCTAAACACATTAATGAACTGGAAAACATTTGGCGATGTGCCAACGCAGTCATGCACAGTAGAGACTGTCCGTGATACGGCTAAAGAGTGGGGCGCTCGAAGTATCAGCCGTGGTGCATGCAGTCTCTACTGTTCATGACTGCCCTGCGACCGGCTGGCACTATATCAGCCGCGGCACAGGCAGTCTCTACTGTGCATGACTGTATCGCGACCGGCTGGTACAGTGGCCCGTGTACACGGGCTCTTTAACTAGTTAGTTATAAAACGTGACTAGCCAAAGTGGGTTTGTTTACATAAGAGATGAGACATCTAAGGGGGATTTGATTGCTAATTACAAATGTATTCAAGGCTACTACCACAAAGAACTCTCTGTATAACTATTTACTCAAAGAGCTGAGCAGAAAGAAATGGTGACTCCAATAAGACTGGAGGAAAGGCACTTCTGATTAAAACAGAGGCAGGGATTTTTTTTTTTTTACAGTAAGAGCAGTAAAGTTGAGGAGCTATTTTCTTAAGGAGGCTTTGTTTGTAGAAACTGTAGATAATTTCAGAATGTATTGAAGGAAATTTTTACCCACTTGGAGATTCATTGGAAATTACTTCATTATATTTTTTTCTTTCTAAGGGTCAACAAGGCTGATATGGCAAAGGCCTTATCAACTGCTACTTTTCTGTGTTTATATGTTGTCATGAAAATCATATATGGATCATTCCTATTGTTATATTTACAATGCTTTTTAACCCCTTGGGTACTATAGCGGTCCCCAGTGCATTATGAAGCAACACACTGGAAACCCCTCTAACTTCAAAGGTGTTAATTTACTTTTCTAAGCCCCTGTTTAGAGTTAACCGTATTATATGCGTTTCTTGAAGGAAATCTGGCTGCCCATCACTATTTTAGTGCATACTGTCGTAAACTCTCCACCATAATATTAAGACTTTTTAACAACGTTGCTGCTAAGGACACCGTGAACAATGATGTCAGACGTGACCCAGAAATCCACTGAACAACCTGGGAATATCCAAGTAAGTGTAAGGAAGTAGGGGGAACGTTAACAAAGCTCATACCTTGACCCCTCTCCCCAGCCTCCTTGGAGCTTCAGGGTACCCTTGTTGGAACTCCCCTTCCCAACAAGGTAGCGATGAAAGGGATAATGCCAGGGGATTTTCTAATCACCTGGAATTCTATAAAATTTACTTCACCCAGCCATGATCCACTCCCCACTGGTGATCTCAGAATCGTACACACTGATTCTCCAGCCTTGATTCACTATCCACTGGTAATCAAAAGACCACATAAACTGCTTCCACAGTCTTGGTCAAGGTTAGCTGTCTACTGGTAATGAATAGACCACACACATTGCTTCCCCAGCATTGATCCATCAGCCATTATTAAGCACAGAACCACATGCACTGTTCCCCTTCCCTGTGTTTGTGAGAGATTGTCAGCAGGGTAACCTTACATGTCCTCACTGCTAAAAGAAAAAAAAAACATTTGTATCTTAGAAAAGTAGCAGGCAGGGTCCCTCTCATCTCAAATCGGATGGCATCATGTTGACTCAGCCAAGGTCAGAACAGGGCAATCGTAATGACAGAAGCCAATTAGGAATGTAGAGAACCCCATGGGTTTCTATGCTAATATGTGAATGTGTTTTTTTTCTTTAGCAAGGAGAACTGGCTCCAAATTACTGCTTTACATCTTGGGGGGATCCTATGCCTATGTTGGTATCTCAGCCCATGAAATTTAATAGTTTTGTAAGAATTTAGCATCTTTGAACTGGTGGAAATGAAGAAATATAATTATTCCCATAGCTCCACCTTCTGGAAAAGAGGATTTTAGTGTACTTACAGTTAAATTATTTTCTCTTAGTCCATGTGGAAAACAGGAACCAACTCCTCACATGGCCCAGCCACAGACCAATCCGCTATTTCCTTGCACAGAAAATACCCTTGGCTTATAGCAAAAAATTCCAAAAAATGCTTTAACCTATTGGTTGCTAGAGAGATCTCTCTAGCATCCAAGGGGTTAAATAATAGCTTGTAAAGGGGTATAAAACTGGAGCAAGGACTTGGAGATTGCACTGGCCACATTCACAGTTCAGAATGTGGATGTGGCCAACACAGCTGAGGCACCACTCAAAATTTGGTGCTCTTACTAGTTGCCTACTGTGACTATTGGTAAATCTGGCCCTGCTCCCACCAGCTTGGTGGAATGTGACGAGACCCGAAAAGGTACAGTATTTTTCACGGTAACGTACACCTGGAAAATAAACAATTTAATTCAGGAAGCTACCCACGAATGGCAAACAGCAAACCAGATTTCTGAAAAGACTATGTGTGATGACCATACTACCTGACCACATCCAACAGATTAAGTTCCCACTCTTGTCTTTTAGACGTAGCAGGACAGAATGAAGGAAGAATAATGTCCTGGTTGATATGAAAATCTGAAAAAAAAACCTTGGCAACAAAAGTCATAGGTGCTAGCAAAACCACCCTGTTTGTGTGAAAAAAACAGGAAATGAAGCTTACACGACAAAGCCAGCAGTTTGGCTACCCACTGAACTGACGCAAAAGCCAGAAGAAATCTGTTTTGAGCATCAAGAAACCAAAAACAGAGGTTCAAAATAAGGCTTCTAAAGCACTCCCAACATGATGTTTAAACCCCCACGCAAGAGTGGGATCCAGAAATACAGCGTAGGCATAAGATACCCCTTTGGGCAAAAGTTTGAACATCAGGAAGCTAGGTGATAAGCTGCTGGAAAAGAACAGAAAGAACAGAAGTCTGTAGTTTGATGGAACCAAGACTAAGCCCTTTTTTAACATCATCCTGAAGAAAGGCCAAAACTAAAAGCCAAAAAGGCCACAGGCAAGAGCCTCGGTCAGCACACAAACTGTAAAAGAGGGACCATACCCTACGATAGGTCTTGGAAGAAACCATCTTTCTAGCATGAAGCATAGTAAAAGTGACAGTCTGAAAAACACTTTTCCATCAGTATGCTGGTCTTAAGAGCCAAGCTATCAAAGCTAGCTTTGTCACTTGAAGGTGGTACAATGGGTCCTGAGTTAGAAGGTCCGCATGCAAGGGAAAAGGAGAAGGCTCTGCCATGGACAGATTGAGAAGATCTGAAAATCAGACACAACAGGTCCATAATGGAGCAATCAGCATGACATAACCCTGATCCATCCTGGCTTTCCTTAGCACCCATGGAATCAGGAGGGTGAAATACATACACCAGTGGAAAATTCCATAGGATGGTCATCACATCCACAGCAAGAGCTAGAATCCTGTAACCTGGTGCAGAACTGCAGAATCTTGCCGTTCAGATGAGAGGCCATGAGATCCACCATCAGGAGCCCCCAACGGTAGGTGATCAAGTCCAAAATTCTCTGACTGAACTCCCAGTTTCTGGGATTTTGGCTCTGACAACTTAGAACGTTGATAAAAAGTAAACTAAAGTGCTCAAAAGAGAGAAAAAAAACAGAAATATAAAGCATATATTGGTAAAATTGTGGTGAACCACCTAGATATTGTATATGGGGGCGCCTAAGTGTATTGGCTGTGGAATGTGCTAGGATAATGATAACTATACATAGAAAAAGAGAAAAGAATATCCTAAACAGCACCAGACCAGAACCCCTTGAGTGATAATTCTAGGGATATTACTTGATGTCAGTGAGTTAACTCCTGACCCCTGATATAAGTCATAAAATATTGTCACGGTAACTTCAGATAAATAACGATTTGGACAGGTACAGTACAGTAAGATCAATGCCACTTTATTAAAAGATATATACAAATAAGCACTTCCCCAACCCTTCACAGGGTCAGGTGTGAGGACAGTGCTACAGTCCACTACCCAGGAGTTGACACTGAAAGTAGCCTGCACTACTGGAACCAGGAACAGCAGAAAGGGAGAGAACCTAGCCTATGGTTCTCACAGCTTACCTGAGCTGGAGAGATGGTGGCTAAGAGGCAGTAGCGCTATCCTAGAACTCTAGGGTCCAGAGCAGAAATGATGCCATAGAACGCTAGGGTCCTAAGCAGCATGTAAATAAATGCCCTAGAATACTAGGGTCCAAAGCAAGTACCCTCAGTAAGACCTAGAGCGCTGGCAAGGCCTAAAGACAGCAGACAAACCCGGGGCAACATGGTAGGCAGAGACCAGGACCAAGTACCTACACGGAGAGCGTACATACTGTGCACATACAGTAAGCATTGTAATTGACTCTCTTCATTGAAGTTGGTATATCAGGGTGCTTTCCTTGGTGTGCTTGGGTCTCATTCAATTTTAGGAGGGGTCCAGGCTGCTATTTAATGTAATGCCACTGTATCTTGAACACAGCTTCTCATATGGTGGTGATGATAATAATCAATTAATCAGTAAACAAATACACACTGAAATGTCCAAGCCATTGTCTGCTTTTCTCATTCATGTAGTGTAATACATACGTGAGCTTTTGTTTCCATGTCTCCTGTCTCAGTTGCTTCCAATAGATATGAATATTGAAATGAGACTTACTTTCAAGTAGTGTGGAACACCTTTCATCAATTGGAAATAGTTCAGTTTTATCAGCATTAAAGGGATAGTAATACTTCGTTTTATCTTTATTTTATTTTGTAGGCATTAAAAAAACACGAAGAACAACATAAGTCTTATCTCTCAAACCTTTATGGTTTGAGAGATATTCACAAGCAAAGTTTACCCCTCCCGCCCCTTTTACCTAGTGTAAGCCATCTCTTCTCAGATGTGGAATCTGGTTGTAAGACCAGACAGATAACAGCAGGGGGCAATCTTCTTCCTATGAGAACAATGAAGGCCCTGCCCCCTTGACAAGTTTTTCAGGTTTTTTCCTTATCTTAATTGAAGATTGTCCCTCTCTGCAGTCTACCTGGGCACCTCCCGTCGGATCTGGCTGAACAGTGTTACATCAGTAAAAGGAGTGGGAGGGGGATACTTTGTCATTGAATTACTCTTGAACTTCAAGTCTGACAATATTGATATAACACTCTTCAAAGTCCAAATTCTATGATGATTTATTAGAGCCATTTTTATTATGAAACATTACTATCCCTTTAAGATCTGTAGTAGGACAATGTATACATAGTGAAGCAGTAGTTCTTTTGTACAACACACGCTGGGCTTCATTCAGAATATGTCACTTGTAGTAAGTCTGGATTTGTCTGTTCCATGCTTAACTGTAGGGATAAAGTGAGATATCACTGCTTATCGTATGTTCATGGCCTTGTTTGTCCACTAGTAAAACTAGTAGTTTCCATCTTGGCTGAAAGGGTTTATTAGTCTGTACCCTCTGTTGGACAAACTGGCCAATCTGAGGCTGCCATGCAGAGTGATAGGTAGGCATGTGGGGGCAAGTAAAAGAATTTAGGGTTTTCTGTAGAATAGATAATTGTTCTAATCTCCCTGGTGCATAAAGAGATTCATTAGTGAAGGCAGTATGCATAGGGATACCATATAACATTTCATAAGTTGTTTTACCATTAATAGCTGAAGGAATTTTGTTAATACCCATTTACACTTGTGTCTTTAATGAACACCACTGCTTCGGATGAGAAATCAATAATTAATAAACAGTAAATGTTAATACATTATATTTGTACATATGTAGTTACTGGATATCACTGTGTAGGCGTACATACTGTGCACATACAGTAAGCATTGTAATTTACTCTGCACAGGAAACCTTAAAAGGTCAATAATACCCATTGTTTTTTTATCCCCTCTACCTTGGGGTTAAGATTTGATGCAATAAAATTTCTTATCTTAAATTCACTAGGCTTTAGAAATAAAAACGTATATGAGTGTAGTATACAATCAAAAATGCAGATAGTATGTATTCTGGTGTTCTAGTGTAGTTAAACATATAAAAACTTTTAGAAGCCACAATACAAAAATTACAATATAAAATAGAGGATTTATTAAAAATAAAAAAAAATAATAATGAAATCCTAGATGTTACCTTGTACCAGTGATGATAGTTACATATAAAATTGATAATACTCTTAGGAAAATCCCTTCCATGTTTAAAAATTGCCTAGATGTAAACACACAAAGTTGGTACTACTTGGGGTTATGAGGATGGTTTGAACTGCACAGGCATATATATATATATATATATATATATATATATATATATATATAACATCTTTTTCAACCTTGATCACCATCTGCCCACCGGGTGCCGGTCCTCAACACACAGCAAATCTAGAAAGACTGGACGCACTCACAGATATGGGTTTAAATTATAGCAATATATTTAAAATTTCACCACATGTCAATGAACACAATGAGCACAGCAACGTTTCGATCCTCTCACCCGGCTTGAGAAAGATCCCGGTGAGAGGATCGAAAAGTTGCTGTGCTCATTGTGTTCATTGACATGTGGTGAAATTTTAAATATATTGCTATAATTTAAACCCATATCCGTGAGTGCGTCCAGTCTTTCTAGATTTGCTATATATATATATTATGTTTGTGTAAACATAAGAAAGCAGATCAATAGGAGTTATATCTTTTGAATTATACAACCTAATATACTCTGCTTCAGAGGCATGTAAGTAGACAGTGGCCTCTTAGGGTCAATGCTATATGGAGAGGTGATATAAGGATTTTAAAGTTAGGTATAAATAACATGGCATAATTAAAGAGGGCAATAATAGTTCTCAGTTGGTTAAGTCTGTGAGACCTAGTAATTGATGCCACTTTTCCCTTGTAATTATTTGATAAAACTCTTTCTTGTTCACAAATATTAAATCCAAGGAAGGTAACCCATTCTCTCGCTATCTGGAATTTTCTTTTATTGATACAATAAATACAGCTTTAACCATAGTAGTTAGACTTTATTAACCCCTTAAGGACCCATGACGGTCCTGCAACATCATGGGTTGTTATACCCTTAACGACCCATGACGGTCCAGGACCGTCATGGCTTAAATGATAGCAGCGTGCCTCCGTACACGCTGCTATCATTAATTCCAGGCTGAGACTGAGGCTCCGAGACCGGGGCATTCAGTCTCAGCCCTTCTTGCTTCCTCCGGTTCATGCGATCACTGTATCAGCGATCACATGTACCGGCATAGTGACAGACAGAGGCAGCATGCAAAGCATGCTGTCTGTGCCTGTCTTGTCTGCCTCTGTCTCCCTTGCTATCAAAGTAAGGGAGACAGAAGTAGATGGGAGACACCTAGTGGTTAAAAAAAATACAGCAGCTGGGGGTATTAACCCCTTCACTGCTGGTGCAGGAGGCTGGCTAAATGCAGGTCAATTTTTGACCTGCAATTCTACACTTTAAAAAAAAAAAAAAAAAAAAACACAAGACACTTTTTTTTTTTACAAAAAACATTTTTTATTAAAAAAAAAAAAATATATATATATATATATAATTAAACAATATTGCAAGTGTGATTGTTGTGGAGCCATGTAATACACTTATATACACCACCAAATGCCAGGGACAAAAAAGTGTCAAAATAGGGTGGGAAAAAGGGAAATGGGGATTTTCACCCAGGGGGGACAGTGGCCACTTTAAACTGACCGGTCATACTTTTCATGCAGTCTCCATAAAAATTTAACCCTAAATGGCCAATTGATCCCAAGAGAAAAATCAAAAATGTTTTTGTTTTTTTTAGCTTTTTTTTTAATTTTAATAAAGTGAATGGTGGGTTATCCATATAAATAGGGTATCAAATGAAAGTCCTATTTGTGCTTAAAAAACAGTATATAATTTATGGGGGTGGAATAAAAGCCTAAGAGGGAAAACACTGTTGAACAAAGACATAGTCAAAAAGGTCAGAATTGCTCCGTCCTTAAGGGAAAACGACCTCAGATTTTCCCGGTCCTTAAGGGGTTAAGTATATCTATGTGTTCTTGTTCATCATCATGGGAAAAGTATAGGTCATCTGCATAGACATCATTATTGGGTAAATCTGCTAACAGAGATTCCACATCAACAGTAAACAAGGCAGGTGAATTTACAAAGACTTGTTTGTACTTATTGTTTTCCCTGCCAGGTAAAGGCTATAAGTCGATAACTATCCTGACTGATAAGTGGATTTTATGTTTTTTTATTTAGGGTCCTTGCAGAATGGAAAAATATTAATTTTGTGCTACTACAGAGGGAGTTCCTTTATTATCTTCCCTATTACCTAAAACAACTCTCCAGCTTTCATTTGGCTTCAGAACAGTGTAAACAGAAGTATTCATTTGATTATATTGTTCTTTTAACACACTTTGTTAAAAACATTTTAATAACAATTTGGATACTGGAAATGACAGAATGATTGATTTTATATTGTTCTTGATTTTAGACATAATAGTACCTGTAATTATATGGTGGCCTAGGTCATTTCTATGTATAATTTAGGCACTGCTGTAGGGAAGCTTTAGAGTTAACAGATGATGAAGCTATTTTGTGTTCCAGCGAAAGTGTCTACATCTATTTCAGTGGTTAAAGGGATAGTAATGTTTCACAAAAACAACAACTCCGATTAATCTTCATAGTATTTGATCCATGGTGACCGAGATCAACTCCTCCAGATCACCAGGTAGTTCCCGGGCTACAGTCTTGTCCTTAATTTTGTCACACAAGCCCTGGGAGAATGCGGCAATCATTCTCCAACCATTGTTCCAACCAACCTCCCCTGCCAGAGTGTGGAACTCAATAGCATAGTCCACTACAGTACGTGCGTCCTGCCATATTGTCATCAGTCGTTTGGCAGAGGAGGTAGCATGCCCAGGAACGTCAAAGACTCTCCGAAGTGAGACTACAAATTCCGAGAAATTGTGGACTATGGGCTTCTCCATCTCCCATAGTGGATTAGCCCAGGCCAATGCCTTGCGGGATAGAAGGAAGATCAGGAGTCCCACCTTACTTCACTCAGTAGGGAATGTGAGAGGATTCCCTAGAACCCCCAAACATTGGGCCTGAACCCAAAGTGCACAGATGAAACAAAAAACAAACCTGCGCTCCTCCATACCAGTATATAAGTGTGTTCCCTGCCTTGTGCATATATAATAACTCACCAAGGTACCTCATATATGGCAAGTACCTACTCTAATGCCCATTTAATTCCCTATCTAAATTAAAAAATAAAAAGATATATAATAATACAAGAAGTAGCTAAAGATGTTATAATAAAATGCGTCATTAGCTACAGGATCGATATTTGTGTGGCACAATGTATGCAATTAAAAACAAGGGGACAAACAATTATGTTAAAAAATTTAAATGTGCATTAGTAGGTACTTGCCATATTTGAGGTACCTTGGCGAGGTGGCAAGCTTAAGATCTCTCATAACATCTCATATTTATCAATCAAGTTGTTATATATACACAAGGCAGGGAACACACTTATATACTGGTATGGAGGAGCGCAGGTTTGTTTTTTTGTTTCGTCAATGCCCCCAAGACTCTGGCAAACACCTGAGGAGCAGAGGTAAGCCCAAAGGGAAGAGCAGTGAACTGGAAGTGCCCCAAGTTGCAGGCGAACCTGAGGCACTTCTGGCTGTCCAGATGAATTGGAATATGCAAGTAAGCATCCTGCAGATCCAGAGAGGCCAAAAACTCTCCCGCATACATAGCAGCAATAACAGATCGCAAGGATTCCAGCTTGAAGCAAGCAGTCTCCACAAAAGAGTTGGGATCTTGAGGTCCAAGATGGGGTGACTGCCACCATCCCTCTTGGACACCACTAATAGGTTTGAATAAAAACCTAAAGCTCTCTCTTGAGGAGGAACCAGAGAACAGGACTCCCTTGTCCAAGAGAGCCTGAACCTCCTAGTTGAAAAGACGCAGCTTTTATTGGCCCAACGGAAGTATGAATTGTATTAATCTGAAGGGAGGCAGTGATGTGAAGGGAATCCTGTAGCCACCAAAACCACCTGCAAAACCCACTGATCAGCAATAGAGCTTGCCCAGGCATCTGAAAAATGGTGCAGGCGCCCATCCACAGGGGGCTGCAGACCAGGATTCTGCGAGTCATGCAGAGGAAGGTTTTCCGGACTTGGGCTTGGAGGTGGCGTGCTTTGAGTGCCACTGTTGTCTGGGCTTGGTGGTCGAGCATGGGGTGCTGGTCTGAGACACCCCTGGATCTGGCCTTTGTGCTTTGTTTTGAAGGGGAAGAAAAAGACTCTGTTTCCTCTCCAGAGTATGGCGCTTTGAGACTTTTGTTTCTCTGATGTCCAATATAACTTACAAGAACCATGGAGGGGCAACATATCCTCCCTGTAGGCTGGAACAATTCTAGAAGAAGTTGTGGGTGGAGCCTCCCCTTCCTACAGCACCTACAGCAAGATCCATGCTGCTAATGCCTGCCGAAAAAGTTGTATTCCTTACTAATTCCGGAATTATTTAGCATAATAACAGTATTATATGCTTATTGCTATGGCAATAAGGATTTTGGGGGCAATTTACATTTGATGATAGTTATGCTTTAAAATGCACATTCCAGTGGTTACAGGGTAAAACTGCCCTAAACAGCTCAATAACTATATAAAACTATATATTTCTGTAAAATAGATATACCACTACATCAAGTGAGTAACATAGTAACATAGTAAATTCGGTTGAAAAAAGACACAAGTCCATCAAGTTCAACCTTCGTCTCATACCTCAGAACTGAGAATTTTATAGATTTCCTGCTACCAATTAAATTAATCTTTATCAGACCTTCCTGAACAGCCTACTGATAAACAGTATAACTCTATATGTTCCCTTTTAAAAGAAATGTATCTAATCTTCTCTTAAATGTATCCATTGTATCTGCCATAACTACTAGTGTTGAGCGAGCATGCTCGGCCGATGCTCGGATCGGCTCGAGCATCGCTCTGCTCGGCACATGGCGGTACTCGTACGAGTACCGCATGTGCTCGCCCGCCATGTTCGTGTCTCCTCCCCGCACGTTTTGCGCCTGCTGCGCAGCCAATAAACGTGCAGGGAGGCTCTGACATCGGTGTAATGCCAGCAGCCATGTTGGCTGCTGGCATTACACTGATTGGCTGGCCAGAACCCGTGGTCAGGTGCTGTATAGCACCTGACCATCGAGTTCGGCTCAGTCTGAGCCAGGGAGAGCTGAGGATAGGAAGGGAAAGGCAGTGTAGGGAGGAAAAAAACAAAAATTGTGAAAAAAAAAGAACCAAAAGTCCTTTTTAGGACTACTGTGTGTGGGGGCAGCAGGTTATTTGGTGTGGGGGGAAAAAAACAAAAACAAAAAAAAAAAATATATATATTCTGTTTAGTGTGCAAAGTTGCAGATTAGAGCACATTCTGTTTAGTGTGCACAGTTGCAGATTAGAGCACATTCTGTTTAGTGTGCAAAGTTGCAGATTAGAGCACATTCTGTTTAGTGTGCAAAGTTGCAGATTAGAGCACATTCTGTTTAGTGTGCAAAGTTGCAGATTAGAGCACATTCTGTTAAGTCTTCAAACTAAAATATCAAAGTCACGTATTCCATTCAGTGTGCGTCGCCGCAGTTTAGCAGCACATTCTGAGTACTGTGCAGAGTTGCAGAATAGGAAGAAATACTGTTAAGTCTTCAAACTAAAATATCAAAGTCACATATTCCATTCAGTGTGCTTCGCCGCAGTTTAGCAGCACATTCTGTGTACTGTGCAGAGTTGCAGAATAGGAAGAAATACTGTTAAGTCTTCAAACTAAAATTTAAAAGTCACATATTCCATTCAGTGTGCTTCGCCGCAGTGTAGCAGCACATTCTGTGTACTGTGCAGAGTTGCAGAATAGGAAGAAATACTGTTAAGTCTTCAAACTAAAATATCAAAGTCACATATTCCATTCAGTGTGCTTCGCCGCAGTGTAGCAGCACATTCTGTGTACTGTGCAGAGTTGCAGAATAGGAAGAAATACTGTTAAGTCTTCAAACTAAAATATCAAAGTCACATATTCCATTCAGTGTGCTTCGCCGCAGTTTAGCAGCACATTCTGTGTACTCTGCACAGTTGCAGAATAGGAAGAAATACTGTTAAGTCTTCAAACTAAAATATCAAAGTCACATATTCCATTCAGTGTGCTTCGCCGCAGTTTAGCAGCCTATTCTGTGTACTGTGCAGAGTTGCAGAATAGGAAGAAATACTGTTAAGTCTTCAAACTAAAATATCAAAGTCACATATTCCATTCAGTGTGCTTCGCCGCAGTGTAGCAGCACATTCTGTGTACTGTGCAGAGTTGCAGAATAGGAAGAAATACTGTTAAGTCTTCAAACTAAAATTTAAAAGTCACATATTCCATTCAGTGTGCTTCGCCGCAGTGTAGCAGCACATTCTGTGTACTGTGCAGAGTTGCAGAATAGGAAGAAATACTGTTAAGTCTTCAAACTAAAATATCAAAGTCACATATTCCATTCAGTGTGCTTCGCCGCAGTGTAGCAGCACATTCTGTGTACTGTGCAGAGTTGCAGAATAGGAAGAAATACTGTTAAGTCTTCAAACTAAAATATCAAAGTCACATATTCCATTCAGTGTGCTTCGCCGCAGTTTAGCAGCACATTCTGTGTACTCTGCACAGTTGCAGAATAGGAAGAAATACTGTTAAGTCTTCAAACTAAAATATCAAAGTCACATATTCCATTCAGTGTGCTTCGCCGCAGTTTAGCAGCCTATTCTGTGTACTGTGCAGAGTTGCAGAATAGGAAGAAATACTGTTAAGTCTTCAAACTAAAATATCAAAGTCACATATTCCATTCAGTGTGCTTCGCCGCAGTGTAGCAGCACATTCTGTGTACTGTGCAGAGTTGCAGAATAGGAAGAAATACTGTTAAGTCTTCAAACTAAAATATCAAAGTCACATATTCCATTCAGTGTGCTTCGCCGCAGTGTAGCAGCACATTCTGTGTACTGTGCAGAGTTGCAGAATAGGAAGAAATACTGTTAAGTCTTCAAACTAAAATATCAAAGTCACATATTCCATTCAGTGTGCTTCGCCGCAGTGTAGCAGCACATTCTGTGTACTGTGCAGAGTTGCAGAATAGGAAGAAATACTGTTAAGTCTTCAAACTAAAATATCAAAGTCACATATTCCATTCAGTGTCTTTCACCGCCGTTTAACAGCCTATTCTGTGTACTCTGCAGAGTTGCAGAATTATAAGAAATACTGTTAAGTTTTCAAACTCAAATATTAAAGTCACATATTCCATTCAGTGTCTTTCACCGCCGTTTAACAGCCTATTCTGTGTACTCTGTACAGTTGCAGAATTATAAGAAATACTGTTAAGTTTTCAAACTCAAATATTAAAGTCACATATTCCATTCAGTGTGTTTCAACGCCGTTTAACAGCCTATTCTGTGTACTCTGCACAGTTGCAGAATAGTAAGAAATACTGTTAAGTTTTCAAACTCAAATATTAAAGTCACATATTCCATTCAGTGTGTTTCAACGCCGTTTAACAGCCTATTCTGTGTACTCTGTACAGTTCCAGAATTATAAGAAATACTGTTAAGTTTTCAAACTCAAATATTAAAGTCACATATTCCATTCAGTGTGTTTCAACGCCGTTTAACAGCCTATTCTGTGTACTCTGTACAGTTCCAGAATTATAAGAAATACTGTTAAGTTTTCAAACTCAAATATTAAAGTCACTTATTCCATTCAGTGTGTGTCACCGCAGTTTAGCAGCCTATTCTGTGTACTCTGCAGAGTTGCAGAATAGTAAGAAATACTGTTAATTTTTCAAACTCAAATATTAAAGTCACTTATTCCATTCAGTGTGTGTCACCGCAGTTTAGCAGCCTATTCTGTGTACTCTGCAGAGTTGCAGAATAGTAAGAAATACTGTTAAGTTTTCAAACTCATATATATTAAAGTCATATATATCGTGTAAGATGAAGAAGGCGGGTAAAAAGGGACGGGGAAGTGGACGTGATCCTGAAAGTTCAGGGCGCGGGTCAGGACGCGGAGAAACTGTGCCTGGTGCCAGAGCACAAGAAAGAAAGACATCCACCATACCTAGCTTCATGTCTGATTTCACAGGGCGTCGCAGGACATCACTCTCGAGGTCCGACCAGTGCGAACAGGTGGTCGGTTGGATGACAGCTGATACTGCTTCCAGTCGGTTAAGCACCACCCTGTCTTCCACCAAGTCCACTCTCAGTAGCCAAGAGTCTGGTCAACATAATCCTCACTCTGATCATCCTTCCTCCCACCATACACGGTCTGGTCAAAGAAGTGATCCCACACTGGGATATAGTGATGAGCTCGTCTCATCACCAATCCTTCATTTGACCCTCTCTCCAAGCACGCTTGCAGAGGAACATGACATCTTGTGCCCTGATTCACAACCTCTAGAGGCTACCCAATCACAAGAAGATGACAGATGTGAACGGCATTTAAGGTCAAAGGAAGTAGTGGATGATGATGATGATGATGATGAGACACAGTTGCCATTAAATCA
Organism: Rhinophrynus dorsalis; assembly: GCA_037306005.1. Taxonomy (NCBI): domain Eukaryota; kingdom Metazoa; phylum Chordata; class Amphibia; order Anura; family Rhinophrynidae; genus Rhinophrynus; species Rhinophrynus dorsalis. The sequence continues at coordinate 444,063,012 of CM074722.1, read as the reverse complement.
ACCACTAATTCCGTCTCAAGACCTTGTTGAGGAGAATGTTATACAGTTGTCAATGACTGAGTATGTGGTGGGATCAAGACTTGAGGAGGATGATCAGAGTGAGGAAGTGGAGGAGGACTTGGTGGACGATGAGGTGACTGACCCCACCTGGGAAGGTGTAGAGCCGAGCGATGACAGCAGTCCTGAGGGTGAGCCATCTGCAGCACCGCAACAGGCTGGAAGAGGCAGTGGTGTGGCTACAGAAAGAAGGCGGACCGCACCAAACCGGCCCGCAAATGTTCCACGGAGCACCCCCTTGCGTAAATCTACCTTGCCAAGGGGTAGGTGTTCCGCGGTATGGCGTTTTTTTAAGGAAAGTGCGGACGACAAAAGATTTGTAGTTTGCAACCTGTGCCACACCAGAATGAGCCGAGGCATGAACACTAGAAACCTCACCACCACCAGCATGATCCGACACATGGCATCCAAGCACCGTAGTAAGTGGGAGGAACGCCTGGATCGCCCATCTGTGTCTGCAGGCCACACCACTGCCTCCTCTTCCCCTGTTTTCGGTGCCGGCCAATCGCCTGTCGAAGGCGCAGGCCCGCATACCTCCCGCCCTGCACCTGTAGCATCTGAAGCACCATCAGCGACCACATCCACTTCCCTGTCCCAGCACAGCGTCCAAATGTCGTTACCCCAGGCATTTGAGCGCAAGAGAAAATACCCAGCCACCCACCCACAGGCCATAGCACTAACCTCACACCTTTCCAAATTACTGGCCATCGAAATGCTGCCATTTAGGCTTGTGGACACTGAGTCCTTCCGCAGCCTGATGGCAGCAGCTGTCCCTCGGTACGCGGTCCCCAGCCGCCACTACTTTTCCCGGTGTGCCATCCCCGCATTACACCACCATGTGTCCGGTAACATCACCCGTGCCCTGACCAACGCAGTTACTGGGAAGGTCCACTTAACGACTGACACATGGACAAGTGCTTGTGGCCAGGGACGCTACATTTCCCTGACGGCACACTGGGTGAATGTCGTGGAGGCTGGGAGCGACTCGGACCCTGGGATGGCACGGGTGCTACCCACGCCGAGGATTGCGGGCCCTACCTCCATCAGGGTTTCCACCAGCACCTACGTTATTGGCTCCTCCTCCTCCGTTTCCACCTCCGAATTCTCTACACACACCGCCACTCCCCCATCAGCCAGTAGCTGGAAGCAGTGTAGCACTGCAGTGGGGAAGCGTCAACAGGCCGTGCTGAAGCTGATCTGCCTTGGGGACAAACAGCACACGGCCTCAGAGCTGTTGCAGGGGATTAGTCACCAGACCGAGCAGTGGCTCTCGCCACTCAACCTGCAACCAGGCATGGTTGTGTGTGATAATGGGCGTAACTTGGTGGCGGCTTTGGAGCTCGGCAAGCTCACACACGTACCATGCCTAGCGCATGTATTTAATTTAGTGGTGCAGCGATTTCTAAAAACCTACCCCAATGTGCATGATCTCTTGACCAAGGTGCGCCGCGTGTGTGCACATTTCCGTAAGTCATCAACAGCTTCAGCCGGCCTGTTGAAGCTGCAGCAGCGCTTACAATTGCCAGCTCACCGGCTGCTGTGTGACGTGAGCACGCGCTGGAACTCCACCTTCCACATGTTGGCCCGGCTTTGTGAGCAGCAGAGGGCAGTAGTGGAGTACCAGCTGTTACACGGTCGTCGCCTCTCCGTTCAACTTCCTGTAATCAGAAGTGAGGAGTGGGAATGGATGTCAGACCTCTGCGAGGTTTTACGCAATTTTGAGGAATCGACACAGATGGTGAGCGGCGATAACGCTATTATCAGTGTAACCATCCCACTTCTGTGTCTACTGAAACGCTCGCTGCTCACAATTAAAACCGACGCTTTGCATGTGGAAGAGGTGGAAATGGGGGAGGAAGAGCTTACACAAGGTGATAGCCAGAGCACCCTCACTTCGTCTTCTCAGCGACAATTGGAGGAGGCGGAGGAGGAGGAGGAGGAGGAGGAGGAGGAGGAAGACACGGTTGCCTCCGCTACAGAGGGTAGCCATGGAACTTTAGTTCCATCTCTTCAGCGTGGGTGGGCAGAAGAGGAGGAAGAGGATGAGGATATTGAGAGTCAGCCTCCTGGTGAGGACAGCGAAATCTTGCCTGTTGGTACTCTGGCACACATGGCTGACTTTATGTTAGGCTGCCTTTCCCGTGACCCACGCGTTGTACGCATTTTAGACAACACGGATTACTGGGTGTTCACCCTTCTGGACCCCCGCTACAAAGAGAATTTCTCATCTCTCATTCCTCCGGTGGAGAGGACAAGCAAAATGGTGCAATACCAGAAGGTTCTTGTTGAAAAATTGCTCCAAAATTTTCCATCTGACAACGCTGGCGGCAGAGTACGTGCTACCTTGGCCAACCGAGAAGGGGAGAAAAGGGGAGCACACAGCAGTTCCGAGAAAGGCAGGGCAACACTCTCCAAGGCGTGGGACACCTTCATGACACCCCGCCAGCACCCTCACCCTGATGCGCAGCCTAGTGTCACAAGGAGGGAAAAGTTTTGGAAGATGGTGAAGGAGTACGTAGCAGACCGTGTCAGCGTCCTCAATGATCCCTCTGTGCCTTACAACTACTGGGTGTCCAAGCTGGACACGTGGTATGAACTGGCACTCTACGCCTTGGAGGTGCTGGCCTGCCCTGCCGCCAGCGTTCTGTCTGAGCGGGTATTTAGTGCTGCTGGTGGCATCATAACAGATAAGCGTATCCGCCTTTCCACCGACAATGCTGATAGGTTGACACTTATAAAAATGAACAAGGCCTGGATTTCCCCTGACTTCTCCACTCCACTGGAGGAAAGCCCCGGGGGAACATAAACTCACTTTATATATGTTATTTACAATGATGGGAATACTCTGTATTCCCATTCACCCCTTCCACCCCAAAAACGGGTATATGGTTGACTCTTAATCTTCTCATCCTCCTCCTCCTCTTCCATATGCCCTGGGATATAATTTTTATATAGGGCCAGCTCACCAGCGTGCCCTGGGATATAATTTTTATATAGGGCCAGCTCACCAGCGGGCCCTGTGATATAATTTTTATATAGGGCCAGCTCACCAGCGGGCCCTGTTTGCCAATTTTTATATAGGTCAGCTCACCAGCGGGCCTTCTCATATAATGTTTTATAGCGTCAGCTCACTAGCGGGCCTTCGCATATAATGTTTAGGATGGTCAGCTCTGCAGCAGACCCTCACCCATAATGTTTTAGATGGTCAGCTCAGCGCACGTTTCCATCTTAATCATGGCCTCAGTTCTGAAAATCAAGGAAATTTTTGGGAGAATTTGCCTCTGCGCACGTTTCCCTCTTAATCATGGCCTCAGTTCTGAAAATCAAGGAAATTTTTGGGAGAATTTGCCTCTGCGCACGTTTCCCTCTTAATCATGGCCTCAGTTCTGAAAATCAAGGAAATTTTTGGGAGAATTTGCAGATGATATACAAGTAAATATACAGCAAATATTGTTTGGTAACAATTTTTCGCCTAAAGTCGTTTTTATTTTCCTTTTTGTGTGTTTTATGGTCAGTCTGTAAAAATGGCGTACTACGGGCGAAAGATCGTTCCCAGCAGCGATGTTGGAGTCCAAGGTGCATCCAGACATCCTCCCTATGCTGTCCCTGAACCATTTCTGTAGTGTTTCCATCTTTTTCTGCCCTTTTCCTATGGACCAGGCACCCTCCCCTCATCAGAGCAGGGGGTGCCTGGTGTAATGCTCGAGTCCTCCCATTGACTTCAATGGGGCTCGGGTGCTCGGCCGAGCACTCGAGCCTCAGGGGGTGCTCGGTCAGAGCACCCGAACATCCGAGCATTGGGGTGCTCGCTCATCACTAATAACTACCTCCCTGAGCAATGAATTCCACAATTTAACAGACCTTACCGTAAAAAAACCCTTCCTCTGCTGAAGTTTAAACCTCCTTTCCTCTAATCTCAAGGGGTGTCCCCTGGTCACCTTATCAGGCTTTGGAATAAATAGCTCACCACAAAGATCCTTGTATTGACCTCTCATATACTTGTACAATGTGATAAGGTCTCCTCTTAGTCGTCTTTTCTCTAGAGTAAATAAACTCTACTACTAACCTGGTATGCACAAATGTTTCCAGATTGTGGCACTAAAGGAAAAATTGAATTTTTTTTCCATTTCCACCTTTTCAAATGTATTGACATTTTTTTAATTTACCTCCACTGCATAAAAAAGGGGTCATCTGTCTTTCAACTTCTAGCCTGGTGCGCACAAATGTTTCCATGCAGCAATGTCAGGCTGATATGTTAAATAAAAAAAGAGGTTTGATTCTGTAGTAAATCAATGGCACCATAGGAAAGAAATCCGAGTTTCTAAAATTGAACTAAATAGGGTTTTTAAACCTTTGATTACTAGAGAGGTATCCAACTTTTTGCAGAGCAATGCACTGGAGATACATCTACCATTCGACTGTGCCTGAAATAAAGGCACAGTGTTTCATTATTGTTATGAAGCCAATGCACATTTTGAGTGTGCACTAATATATCAGAGTAACTCACAACTGAAGTAAGCATCACGATAGAGCAGTAATTCTCAACCAGGGTGCCGTGATTTATGGTCCCCGGACCAGAGCTGTCCATAGGATGGTGTAGCAACAGCGCCACTGTGTAATTTCAGGCCACTGTGATATTGCACCTAAAAAATTTTAATTTGAGCTTTAATAACTTTTGAATAAAACACCTTTCAGCAGTGGGAGTACCCTTGTTTTACTCAGGGGGATAAAACCTACAACATATTTTTTTTTACATTTTAAGTTTTACTATCCCTTTAATGTTTCACCATTTACCCACAGTATCTTGAATCCCTTCCCTTATGGATCGCAGAAATGTATCCTGCCTTTACTTTAAAGGGTTAGTAATGTAAAAAAAAAAGTTTTTTGCATTTAGAAGAGCTTAAAAAGTTGAGCTATATGCAAAAAAGTATCACTCAAACCGCTATGGTTTGAGAGATACAGGCATTTAAATTTCTAGGTCTCCTGCTGACATCTGTAAAGCTGTCAGCAGGAGATCCGTGTCGGTCGACACGGAGGCGCTGCAACAGAGCCGCAGTCACGTTATTGACAACGAATCCCTTCACTGGGATCGTCTAAAACAGTGGTTCTCAACCCGTGCCCTCAGTGTTTTTTTTACATTACTAACCCTTTAAGTGCAGTTTATGTAATGCTAGGCACCTGTGAAATGTAATATACTGCTTCTTTTTGCCTGTGGCAAAGTAACATGCTATTAGCAACTGCAAGTGAGAGTTACCTTTATATATATTGTCTTTACTTTTGTTTACGGTTTGTGTACGTCTCCTCGGATGCCCTGTGTTGTTTTTGTTATATGAGACAGAGGAACACATGAGAGGTACAAGAGACTGACAGTCACAGGAGACAGTGAGACACGATAGAGATAACATACAAACAGTAGACAGGTACAAAAGACATGTAGATAGAAAGGTGACAAAATTAATCTTTGGCAGGAGTGCCAAAAAGCCTTACACCAGTCTATGATCAATGACAGTGTTTAAAGGGATAGTAATGCTTCATAATAAAAGCAGCTCCAATTAATCTTCATAGTATTTGGGCCATTGAGAGTGTTATTTCAATACTGTCAGAGTAATTGAATGATAAAGTATCCCCCTCCACCCCTTTTACTGATGCAGAACTGCTCACCTCAGAGCAGCAGGGTGGGATTGCAGACAGGGACAATCTTCAATTAACATAAGGGAAAAACCTTAAAAATCTGTCAATGGGGGCAGGGCTTTCATTGTTTTCACAGTAAGAAGACTGTCCCTTTCTGTGAGCTGTCTGGTCTGTGGACCAGATTTCACATCTGAGGTTAGGTGGCTTACACTAGATAAAAGGGGCGGGAGGGGGATACTTTATCATTCAATTACTCTTGGACTACAACTCTGACAGTATTGAAATATCACTATCAATCAGGGGAGGGCTGGCTACTTGTGGCCTGGAGGGCAACTACAATCAAGTGGCCCGATTCTACTCTTATTCCAGCCCACTGTCCCAGCCCACCCACTTTTGTTACTTTTATAATTGCCATTAAAGTTGTGAAGTAAGGCAAGCAATACCACAAAGCTTACAATTGAAATGGGGTTAACCTGGTGCAACTACAGAGCTTACAATTTAAGTAGAGCTGCACTAGTGATACCAACTAATAGAATATGCTACTATTGTAGATCTACTTGGATTGTAGCTCCCTGTCAGTTGTAAGCTCTGTGGTGTCACTAGTGTAGCTACATTAGCAGCAACAAGCGGAAGTGGCCCACCAGCCCAGACATATGCCTGGCCCAGGGGGCAATTGCCCCCCTGCCCCCCAGGCCAGCCCTCCCCTGCTTTCAATGGCCCAAATACTATGAAGATTAATTGGAGCTGCTGTTTTTGTGAAACATTACTATCTCTTTAAACTGATCCTGACAATATGCAGTCAGATTTTTTGCTGTCAAAGCTGGTCCTGATAATCTTCGGATCTGACCCGGAGACTCCAGTTTTTACAGTTAATTACCATGTCTCCGGAGACAGAGTCTCTTTCTCCTGTTGTGGGGAGTTTCTTATGAAACTCTGACCACTTCTTCTTCCCACCCTGTTCCTCTCACTATACCATCAGGAATCTACTGCCATGCTCCCTGGCATCCAGGATACAGGCGATGTTTCCATTTATAGGGAATCACCTGTGGTGAGTTTGGGTGCCGGTGACCATGATAGTTTTAACTTTTCAAGATATCTGTGACTTGGAAATGATGCAAGATAAAGAAATCTCCATGGTGGAGGTTGACCCGATTACTAGAGTTAGAGTTAAGCTGTCCAGTAAATCTAATTTTTATCCAGTTAACAACAGATGTAAGGTACTGGACAGCTTTCATGATTTGATAGAGCAAGATCTTATCGATCTTAAACGTAATGGTTTGAGGGAAAGATATAATCTTACTAAAGAAGAGAGACTGGCCCTACAAAAATTGTCCCAAAGGGAAGATATAGTTATTAAGAATGCTGACAAAGGGGGTTTGGTGGTTATATTAAGTACCTTTTATTATCAGAAAGAAGCACTTAGGCAGCTATCATGTATAGAATCTTACGCCAAGCTAAAAAGCAATCCTACCCAGATATACACCCGAGAGCTGGAGTCTATCCTGCAGCATGGTTTGTCAGCAGGTATCTTGAATGAAAGGGAGGTAGATATGTTGATGGTAATTGATCCAGTAACACCTATCTTCCACCATCTACCCAAGATCCATAAGAACAGAGAGAAGCTGCAGGGTAGGCCCATAGTCTCTGGCATAGGCTCATTAAATGAGCCATTGGGAAAATGGATAGATCATCTGCTACAACCTCTGGTTTTAAGATTGCACAGCTACTTGAGGGACTCCACCAGTGTTATTCAGGTTTTGAGTGGGGTGACATGACAACGTGGCTATCCTTGGCTGAGCTGCGATGTCCGGTCACTCTATTTTTCCATACCACATGAGTTGGGGTTAAAGGCTCTTGGCTATCATTTGGATGTACACAGCAGGTATTCGGATGCTCTGAAGGACTTCATTCTGGTCTCTGTTCGATACCTCCTTACCCTCAATTACTTCCTTTTTGATGGGGGTTTCTACCTCCAGAGATGTGGGACTTCAATGGAGGCCAAATTTGCCCCCACCTACGCTAACCTCTTTATGGGGTGGTGGGCGGAGTCCTTCATCTTTGGGGCTGGGAACCCACATATGGGGGAGATTGTGTGGTTCGGAAGGTATATAGATGACCTGCTATTTATCTGGCAGGGTGACGAGACCGAGGTGGAATCCTTCATGCTTTATTTGAACACAAACTAGTTGAATCTCTTTTTTACCCATGAATATAGTCCTTTTGAAATTAACTTTTTAGATTTAGGTATTTCATCTGATATAGCTATGGAGAGGGTGATAACTCAGGTGTACCGCAAACCAGCTGCGGAGAATAGTTTATTGAGAGCCGAAAGTTGTCACCCCGACCATACAATACGGGGTATACCAAATGACAATTTATGTGTCTTAAAACAAATTGTTCGATAGAGGACATTTTTGAGTTGCAGGCTAAAGAGTTGTATGAAAGATTCTTGCTCAGAGGGTACCCTACATGGATGTTGGATAAGGCTCTAAACTCCGCTAGAAATAAAAAGAGAGAAAATCTTCTAGTGTATAAAAAACAGGGGTTTGGGAATGTGGTTCAACAAGATTGTGATGATAAGAGAGAAAAAGAAAGCAGGGTAATATTTAGTACTCCCTATAGTTTAAAAGCATTAAAAGAATAATTGAGAGACATCTGCCCATTTTAAATGGAGAACCTACATTGAGAAAGGTAGTGTCAGAGGGACTCTATTTTGTCTCTAAGAAAGCACCTCCCTTGTCGGCATTGGTTTCACCTAGTCTCTTTTTGAATGACAGGAAGAGAAAAGATGGAAATTGGTTGTCCGGTGTGGGCTGCTACAGGTGTGGCAGCACACGCTGTGGCAGTTGTAAGTGGTTAGATGTCTCTCAGTCAATTACATCTAGTGCAACACAAGAAGTGTACTCAATGAAAAATTACATTAACTGTGCCTCTAAAGGAGTCGTATATCTCATTACTTGTCGCAATTGTAAGATTCAATATGTTGGTAAAACAATGAGATGTTTAAGAGTAAGAATTAATGAACATTTAAGTGATATGCAAACAAAAGACATTAGGTCAGTTATTGCTGAACAATTTTCAACAAGTTGCTGTACCATGGATAGCTTTCTGGTTCAAGGCATCAAACAAGTCTCACTAGGGGTTAGGGGAGGCAACCTTGATATTAAGCTCACCAAGAGAGAGGTCTATTGGATCTTTACATTGAACACACGTCAACCAGTTGGTCTAGATAAGAATTATGATGTAGCTTGTTATGTGTGAGCTTATATTTAGTGGGGACAGCCAAATCTGCCGATAAATGCATATAATAATATTGATGATGTTGGAATATAAACATATGCCAGAATGAACATCAAAGGAATGGCGGTTTATCCTATGTGTTAGTTCACCATCCACCATCCTATTATGTTGGACCTGTATTGGATATTTTTGTTTCAGTTTTACCATTGATAGGTGGTGGTTGGATTTGGAGTTATTTGTAACTCGTATTATTATTATTATCACAACTATTATTATTACAACTATTATCATGGCGATTAGATATGGACCAATTTCTTTCATGGATTATATTGTGAATTATGTTAAGAATTATATACCAAATTGATAATTTTGTCTGTTTTATTTGGACTTAGCTCATTCACATAGGATAAGCAAAACCTGCACACCAGCTATATCCCACACATCCCAAAGCAGGCAACTTACCAATCATGAACCCCTCAAAATTCAAAATCCTGTATCCATCCCATGTAATCCCATACACCCAAAGGCAGACCGTCCCATTACACATCACCACCACAAGGCCCCCATGTGACCAAAGACCCCCATCATATAACGTACAGAAACCAGATACTTGCCGGAGAAAAAAAGTAGGCCCCGGGAACCAAAGGACACTTGCACCAGCCAGTCGGGGGACAGGACCACCATGCACCTCGCATGCGGCATCAGGGTCCATAGCACCACCTGCAATGTATATCCCACCTGCAGTGGGACAGAAGATCCTCACCATGGAACCACCATCCTGGAAATGTGACTGCATACGATGACCCCTTCCATTATTTTTTTTTTTTGTTTAAGACATGCATATACACACGTATATCTATATATATATATATATATATATATATATATATATATATATATATATATATATATATATATATATATATAAAGAAGACTTCTGTGTGCCTGGCAAACACACCCAGGGTTGGCAGTAAGGAGGAGTTACTGCTCCCATTGAGTGATTCAATGGGGGCGGGATTTTCACAGGCCTGTGAAAATCATGCAGGGAGTTGGCCTGCCCCACTATCCAGCCCGCCCACCACTATCCAAGCGAGGGAAAAACAAAATGGCTGCCACTTGCTCTTATACGTATCACGGTTCCCGTGTTTCCCTGTCACTCTCTGTGATGGTACCTGTGCATTGGAGGAGACTGATTGGCCCGCCCAGGATGTTCCTTTATATACTGGGTCTATGGCACCTGTCAGGTGCCCTTTCATGGTGTTCCTGATCCTGGGCCTTTGTTGCTGTGTTCCTGCGTTACTGTGTACTGACTCGGCTCGTCTGACTATTCTGCTGTTCCTGCTCTGTGATTGACCCAGCTCTGGCTGACGTTCCTGCTCCGTGATTGAGCCGGCTCTGGCTGACGTTCCTGCTCCGTGATTGACCCGGATATGGCTGATGTTCCTGCTCCGTGATTGACCCGGTTCCGGCTGACGTTCCTGCTCCGTGATTGTTTCCTGTGTTCCAGCGAGACCTCGTTCACCTACCGGCGACATTCTGAACTGTGCGGGTAGTATTACCCTGACTGATCACTTCTCTGCAGCTGAGCTGTTGCCTCCGTTACCGAGCTAGTCTGCTTAGTTTTGCTGAGCTGTTGCCTCCGCTACCGAGCCAGTCTGCATACCTTGTTGAGATGTTGTCTCCGTTACCGAACCTGTCAGACACCCTTGCTGTGCTGGTTGCCTCCGATATTGAGCCTGTCTCTTTACACATGCCAAGCTTGTTGCATTCTATCCGAGCCATTTAACACTTTATGAGCCTGTTGCCTCCGTGACCGAGCCTATCCGTTTACACTAGCAGAGCAGTTATCCATCTCGGTGCTCGTTCATCACTGTTGTTGCACCGCGTGGTGCTATTGGCATTCCGTTAGCTCTTGCAGTGTGTTGCTCTGTAACGGCACCGGAAGGGTGTCTTGGCTCTGGCCTCCAAGTGCTCACTGTGTTCTGCTACTGTATCGCACTGACAGTGCGTTGGCTCCCAGAATGCTTGTGCAGTGTCTCCTCCGTTGTGGCACCCAAGGGGTGCTCTTGGCTCTTGTCCCGTTGGCACATGCAGGGTCTCTACCGTTGACAGACCCAAGGGGCGTTCCAGGCTCTGGTCCCATTCGCTCCAGCAGTGGCTCTCCTCCGTTATATCACCCTAGTGGTGTATTGGCTCTATCTCTGGTCAGTCCTTGCTGTATTATTGGGCGCCTTTCTGTACAGCTATCTGAGAGTGATTCAGTTCAGTCACATACTGTACCTTCCTTTGCACTACCTCAGAGACGGTTAATACTAACTGGGCGTTGGCTAATCACCATCACAGAGACTGACCAGTTTGCTCTAAGCATTAACCCTTGTTTCTCCATTTATTCTGTTTGCTACTATTTGCTCCTACATTATTGGGCCTGTACTACTGCCATTACTTGTTTATACCTGTTCTGGCCCCCAGGGGCGCTGTTCTTTAATTTTATTTCAATAAAACTGTGTTTTGCATTTAACCTTGGTCTGAGTGTCAGAAAACCGTAACAGTACGAAAGGGCCATGACCTCAGACGGTAAGAGTGACGGTAATACACAGAACCTCCATTGGAGGATGGATGTTCACGAGCAACGCTTGGACCAGTTGGCACTGGCCATGCAGACATTATTAGAACGTACGGTACACCTCGATAAACCCAACCAAAATCCGGTGGTCCCCCCAAGTCCGACACTGGATAATCATGCTGGGCAAATTGCTGTTCCTTCCAGAAGTTTAACGGCGGCGGCGCCGTTACCGTTAAGATACAATGGCGAACCCACTCTGTGCAGGGGGTTTATTAACTAATTAGAGATATTCTTTAAACTGACACCTCATGCCTTCCCGAACGACCGTAGCAAGGTGGGATTCATGACATCTCTATTAACAGGTAAAGCCCTGGCGTGGGCTAACCTTTTATGGGAGAATACCAAACTATGTACTCTGAACTTCTATGAGTTTGTCACAAAGTTTCGGAAAGTATTCGAGTTACCTGGGAGAGCCGCCTCTGCTGCAAAAAGATTGATGGAGATACAAATGGGCGATCGTTCTGTAGGCGATTATGCTATAGAATTTTGGATACTGGCAGCAGAGGTAGGCTGGAATGATGAGGCACTGGTGGCAGCCTTCAACTACATTTTGCTCATTGACACTCGCGAGAGACGCTTGGCAAAAAGGGCAAAATCCAGAAGCTATGGGCACGATAGTCCTTTGAACCCACCCTCGCCTCCCAATCCTCCTGACCGGGTATCTGAACCAGGTGAGCCTATGCAACTTGGGTTCACCAGACTTTCTAAGGAGGAGCGGGCACACCGCAAAAGGCAGGGCTTATGCCTATATTGTGGCAAAAATGGGCACATACTACGTACATGTCCGGTACGCCGGGAAACGCACTCAGCTAAGGTACCTTGGGGGACAGGCCCTAGGTGGTGTACAATCGTCCCCAGACTCCTGTACCAAAAAACCCACCATCCAGGTGAGTTTTTTCCTGGGTGACCAAGCTGTGGAGGTACTAGCTCTGGTAGATTCTGGCGCAGCAGGCTATTTCATGGATCCTGCTTTTGCTGAACGGCACAATATTCCCTTGTCTAAAAGGGATACTCCGCTAGCCATTGAGGCCATTGATGGCAGACCTCTAGAACCAGCCTTCATCACTATGGAAACTACTCCTATCACTATGTCAATTGGGGCTCTCCACAGGGCGTAGGTATGTTTCCAGATCATACACTCACCCCATCACGCGGTCATTCTGGGGTTCCCATGGTTATTGCTGCACAACCCCCAGTTTGATTGGCAAAGTTGCGAGGTTAAGTCTTGGTCTGAATACTGCACTAGTCACTGTTTGTCACATCCGGTCAAGATCATGTGTACCTCTCCCTCCATGCCAACTGAATATAGCGAGTTCAGTGACGTATTCAGTAAGGGAGAGGCTAGCGCATTACCGCAACATAGGCCTTATGATTGCGCTATTGATTTGCCCCGGGGGTGGTGCCACCGAGGGTCAGGACGTACCCGTTGTCCAGTGAGGAAAATAAGGCCATGGAGGAATACATTGATGATGCCCTCAAAAGGGGAATCATTCGCAAATCATCCTCTCCGGCAGGTGCAGGGTTCTTTTTTGTGAAAAAGAAAAATGGCGAATTACAACCATGTATTGATTACCGAGGACTAAATAAGCTCATGTCCAAGAATGCATACCCCATACCACTCATTACGGAATTGTTTGACAGGTTGAAAGGCTCTTCTATATTTACTAAACTTGATTTATGGGCCACCTACAACCTGATAAGGATCAGGGCCGGAGATGAGTAGAAAACGGCATTCAATACTAGGTCAGGACACTATGAATATTTAGTGATGCCTTTTGGATTATGTAATGCACCTGCCGTATTTCAGGAGTTCATCAATGATATCCTCCGCGATATGCTACAGTCCTGTGTAGTCGTATACCTTGACGATATATTGATTCACTCTGCTAACCTAACCCAGCACATCCAGGATGTGTCAGAGGTTCTGCTCCGTTTACGCAAGAACAAATTGTTCTGTAAATTAGAAAAATGTGAATTTCACAGTTCCAGAGTACCCTTCCTGGGGTTTGTGATATCTAAGAATGGCATTGCCATGGATCAAGAAAAATTGTCTACAGTCCTACAATGGCCACGGCCCAAAGGGTTAAAAGCTATCCAACAGTTCTTGGGCTTTGCCAATTATTACAGAAAGTTTATTCAGAATTTTTCCACCATTGTAAAACTTCTGACTGACCTCACGCACAAGGGCGCTAATCCCTCTCAATGGTCTGAGGCAGTGGAGAAGGCCTTTGAGACTCTTAAATCTGCTTTTGCCTTCACTCCTATACTGTCCCACCCCAATCCCACCCTGCCGTTTACGTTAGAGGTCGATGCCTCTGAGGTTGGGGAAGGCTAGGTTGGCCCTATTCCTGTCACGGTTCAACTTCATAGTGTCCTACCTGCCTAGTTCTAAGAATGTTAGGGCAGACGCCCTATCCAGACAATTTAGCTCCGACATTGAGAGGGATGAAGCCCCGGTACCTATTATTCAGCCAGATAGGATTCTGGCTACAGTACGCACCAGTATCACTTTGCCACTGGGGGAGCAAATTTTGGCATCTCAAGCACGGGCGCCTCCAGAAACCCCAGTTGGCAAGTGCTTTGTGGATGAGCCTTTCCGTAGCCGTTTACTCGAGACCTACCACTCATCTAAGGCAGCTGGGCATATTGGAAGGGATCAGTTGATATGGTCTCTTTCACAAGTGTTTTGGTGGCCCTCCCTGAAAGCTGATTGTTCCGCATTTACTGCTGCCTGTGCCACCTGTGCCCGCGCTAAGACCCCCAGACATCTCCCAGTGGGCCTGCTCCAACCAGTGCCTAATGGTGAACGCCCATGGTCCCACATATCTATTGATTTTTTGGGAGAGTTGCCGGTATCGAAGGGCTATACGTTTATACATGGGCACGCAGGGTGACCCTTAACCCTCTGACTGCCAGAGAGGTGGTAGATTGCTGGTGCATCTGAGTGGCTGAACCATGTTTAGTGGGTGACAGGCGGGCACGACTGGTGACTACCGCACTAATCAGGGCTATTAATTGTGTACAACCTACCTGCAGTAAGTTTATTAAAATTTTCACTGGCAGATGGGTATGCGTGGCAGCGTACCTCACCGATCCTTCTGCTGACATGGAATGCGGGAACCTCACATTAACCCTTTGAGTACAAGAGGCTTTCCAATGCATAGCTCTCTGCCACTCAAAGGGTTACTATGCTATTCCATTTGGACGTATTGGATATCTGCACAACTATGTCTTACCTCCGCTAGGAGACACTGCAGGGAAGCACACTTGAACCCTATGAGTGCCACTACCAAAACAATGCATTATCTAATTCTGTGGCACAAAATCAGGGAAGAAGGAGACATAACAATTAGAAGGGAAAATCCAAAAACCAGATGAAGAAGACAGAAGGCAATAAAGAACATACGTAGATGGAGAAAAGGCACAAGAGGCAAAGATCAAAGGCAACAATGGACACACCAAGACAAGAAGAAAAGCAGATGAGAAACAGAGTCGAAAGGAGAGAAGAAGAGGAGAGGAAACACAAAAGTGAGGCCTGGCACACGTACCCAAAGATAAGCTGCTCCCAAAAGCAGGGTCAGGATGAACTGGGCCCACCGCCAACACGCCAAGTCAGCTGAGAAGATAACTTTGGCATCTTCGGAGGAGAGCAGCAACACCACTAGGGTAAGAGCGACGATACATGTGCAGGAAGACCATGTGGGAGATGGGAAGCCCAGGAGCACCATCCACCATTGATGTAAAGAAGTGCCCTGACAGAAAGAAACCAGGTGAGATGTAGGAAGGGAGCACAGACAGATGGCAAAATACATCTCATCTCCCCCATGCTTGTCTAGGTCCTCCATGCTTCCTTTGTCTTCTCTTCCCCCCAAACTACAGTCCACTTCCTGTCGCCAACCATTTTTATAAACCATTTAGCCTATGCTCCTCCCTATCTCACACACACACACACACACACACACACACACTTCCTGCCTGAATCAAACCTCCCCATGACATGCTTCCCCTTCCTGTACCCTGCGGTCCCATCCGGGGAATTCTCTCTTTCTGGTTTTGGATTTTAGTGCGGTATTAGTACATTATAACAGAGTGCAATTTTAGCGGTGCACTGTTTTGGATAGTTTTATTACTGGATGATTAGGTATAATGCTAGTAAAGCAATTATTTATGACGTGTCAGAGCAGAATGGGGATATGCAGTGTAGTAAGGAAAATCTTGGCACACTGTTGAGATTTTAATTTAATGTTGCTGGCTCATGATGAAAATTGTGGTGCTGCAGTGCTGGTAAAGCAGTGTTATAGTGTAGTTTTGCTGCTTTCTGTTGTGTAGAATTAGCAAATTAATTTGTGATGTCACCAGGGATGTCATCAGTATATAATTAATGATGTAATTTATGATGTCATGTCTGATGTCTGCAAAAGCACATGGGGGTATGGATCCAAGTTTGAAGATTTTAACCTGTATATCCCAGCTTTGTGTGAGTTTGAGTGAATACTTAAAGGGATAGTAATACTTCGTTTTAACTTTATTTTATTTTGTAGGCATTAAAAAAACATGAAGAATGATATAAGTCTTATCTCTCAAACCTTTATGGTTTAAGAGATATTCACAAGCAAAGTTCCCCTCCCCGCCCCTTTTACCTAGTGTAAGCCATCTCTTCTCAGATGTGAGTCT
This sequence comes from Rhinophrynus dorsalis, assembly GCA_037306005.1. Taxonomy (NCBI): domain Eukaryota; kingdom Metazoa; phylum Chordata; class Amphibia; order Anura; family Rhinophrynidae; genus Rhinophrynus; species Rhinophrynus dorsalis. The sequence continues at coordinate 444,046,787 of CM074722.1, read as the reverse complement.
GGTTGTATGACAGGACAGATAACAGAAGGGGACAATTTTCTTTGTATGAAAACAATGAAAGGAAGCCCTTCCCCCCTTGACAAGTTTTTCAGCTTTTTCCCTTATCTTAATTGAAGATTGTCCCTCTCTGCAGTCTACCTGGGCATCTCCCTTCTGATCTGGTTGAACGGGGGGGGGATACTTTGTTTGTGAATATCTCTTAAACCATAAAGGTTTCAGAGATAAGACTTATATCATTCTTCATGTTTTTTTAATGCCTACAAAATAAAATAAAGTTAAAATGAAGTATTACTATCCCTTTAACTACGACTTTAGCAAAAGCTTTTGCCATTGAATGCATCTTATTTTTCATCACACATCCCAATATTCAAGTATTTTAAAGCTGACATAGGCAATAGGGGATTGGAGAGATGATCCAGTGCACATGATACATAGGGCTTTATGTACAACAGAAAACTGAAAAAATTCTGGGGCAAAATAACCACCAAATGCGACAAATAAAATGCCCATTTGATTTAAATGGGAGTTTTAACCCACTGAATGCAAAGAAAGGTCTTCATGCATAGCTTCACAATGTTTTGTAGACCTCTCTAGCATTTAAAGGGTTAAAAGCCCCATCATTTTGAATGTATTGAAAAGAGCATACATTAAGTACAGTGGTGTAAGTAGCTGTTCACATGTAAAATTCTCATAGCTCATGATCATCATTTGCTGCAACTTAAAGCAATAGTAATGTTTTCTAAACACATCAGCTCCGATTAATCTTCATAGTATGTGGGACATTTAGTGCTGTATTACAATAACTTCCATGTAGTAGTTCAAGAGCAATTCAGTTCTAAAGGATCCCCCTCCCTCTCCTTTCTCCTACATCAAGCTGCCTCCCTAAAATCGGATGGAGCGCAGCGAGGGACAATCTTCACTGATCATAAGGAAAATTCTGTCCTCCTTCATCAAGGGGGACAGGGTTTTCCTTATACTCTGTGTGTGAAGATTGTCCCTCGCTGCGCGCTGTCTGGTCCACGACCAGCTTCCACAATTGAGGGGAGGCGGCTAGGGAGAGGTAAAAGGGGCAGGAGGAGGATCCTTTAGATTTGAATTACTCTTCAACTACACAGATGTTATTGTAATACAGGGCTAAATGGCACTCATACTATTAAAATTAATCGGAGCTGATATATTTATAAAACATTACTACCCCTTTAAGTCCGTTTCTGCATTATCATATCATTGAAATGTGTTCATTTATTTCAAGAAAATTTGGATAAATGCGCAGTACTCTAGAATTTAACACCATTTTAACTTGTAAAAGAACAGTAAGTGTTTTGTGACTACATTTTTAGTACAAAATAAGGAATGTTGGGACGACTTTGATGCATTCAAACCATAATAAAAACCACATGGAAACACATATAAAATGTTATAAAAACTGAACAAAAATGCATATGTTTTTTAAATGCAATATAATGTAAATTTGTTACTACAATCAAATCACAGTTGTGAGTTTGGGGACGTTTCATGCATCCCCTGTGGCGCTGTTTTTCTCCAGAATTTCACTGGTTTTGTTTTATGCATAAAGGGCCATAGTGTAGTATATGCAGTTGTTAGTTATTAAAGGGATAGTAATACTTAAAATGTAAAAAAAATATGTTGTAGGGTTTATCCCCCTGAGTAAAACAAGGGTACTCCCACTGCTGAAAGGTGTTTCATTCAAAAGTTATTAATTTTCAAAGTTGAATTTTTTAGGTGCAATATCACAGTGGCCTGAAACTGTACAGTGGCGCTGTTGCTACACGATCCTATGGACAGCTCTGGTCAATTGACCATAAATCTCCATAGGATGGTGTAGCAACAGCGCCACTTTACAATTTCAGGCCACTGTGATATTGCGCCTACAAAATTCAATTTTGAAAATTAATAACTTTTGAATGAAACACCTTTCAGCAGTGGGAGTACCCTTGTTTTACTCAGGGGAATAAACTCTACAACATATTTTTTTTTACATTTTAAGTATTACTATCCCTTTAAAGGAAGAGTATCACTTAAAATGTATTAAAAAAAAAAAAAGTTGTAGGGTTTATCCCCCTGAGTAAAACAAAGGTACTTCCACTGCTGAGATGTGTTTTATTAAAATGTATTACAACGCAAACATGAATTTTTTTGTTGCAGTTTCAAAATAGCCTGAAATTATAAAGTGGTGCTGTTGCTACACCATCCTATGGAGATTTATGATCAACTGACCAGAGCTGTCCATAGGATGGAGTAGGAACAGCGCCACTGTACAATTTCAGGCTATTGTGAAATTGCAACTAAAATAAAAAGTTTGAGCTGTAATAACCTTTGAATAAAACACCTTTCAGCAGTAGGAGTACCCTTGTTTTACTCAGGGGGATAAACCATCCAATAAATATATATATATTTTTTTGCATTTTAAGTATTACTAAACCTTTAAAGGAGAAGAAGTAGTATTTCCCAATAATGATGCCCCACTTGGTTTACTACAGCCAAAAAAAATATCCTAATGGCCGCAATTAATTTTATTCTTGTGCCTTTATTTACGAGATAACACATTCAATCAGTTCTGGATGTCTAGTCCATGGGGGCGGACATGACAAGTGCTAGCAGGACCACAGGATCTTAATCTCTGCTTGCTGCACAACATAATCATAACTGTTTTAGGACCAGAGATGTGTGCATCACATTGCAAAGCACACCCTTCTGGTCCTTAAAGGGTTAAGTAGGCTCATGCGCTCTGCCTACTTCACTTTGAAAAAAACTGCTATTAATTGTCACATCAGCTTCCATAGACAGGACATCCAAGACTGACCAAAGATGTCTTCTCCTGAATAAAGTCACAAGGACAAAGATAGGGGTCATAGTACATTGGGAGTTATGTAAGAAATGTTAATTGTCCCTTACATTTATTGGTATGTAGGGAATGTTACAGATAATGACAGCGGATTCTCAGCCAAGCCAGCCTGACTGCCTGAGGAGCAAATAAGACCTATTAACTTACTAGAGTCAAAGTAGTAGATAGAAACCAACAAAAACCTTTAGACCAGTCTAGAAAAACTGGTTCTTGTCCAGTTCTCCCTCATTAGGACCCGCAGACTGATAATATTGACTAAGAAGCTAAAAAGGGTGTGGTATTGTGGGGTATCAATGTTGATCCCATGGATATCAATAGAAAATTAACTATCAACGGCAACATATCATAGTGATGCGCAATTTTAAAAATGAATAATAACCCCCACTTGTATCCTAAGGAACACTAGTTAATAATTTCTCTGTGGACTGGTTTTTAAAAACATCCATTATTTAGAACTGGATATCATGTTCATCATTGAAATGGAGCTAGACCAGTGATACTAAAGAGATTATAATTGATATATAGCTACACTAGTGATACCTCAGAACTTACACAAGTGATATAACAGAGATTAAAATTGAAATGGTGCTACACAAGTGATACAACAGAGCTTACATATAGAGCTTACATTTGAAATGGTGATACATTAGTAATATCACAGAGCTTACACTTGAAAACGAGCTACACTAATGATACCACAGAGCTTACAACTGAAATAGAGCTACGCCAGTGGTACTATAGAGATGCCCCTTGTGTAGCTCAATTTAAATTGTATCACATAACTTACAACTGAAATTATGCTGTACTAGTGAAACCACAGAGTTTGCAATTGAAAGTATGCTACTCTAGTGATACCATAGCTTACAATTAAAACAGAGCAACACATACACACTAGTGATACCACAGAGCTTACAGTTGAAGAGTAGCTACATACTACTGATACAACACAGCTTACAATTAAAAATGGAGCTACACTAATGATACAGCTGAGCTTACAGATGAAATGGAGCTGTCTCTCTCCTGGCCTTTCAGGTCCTTTCTTCCAATGCACAGAATTTACTTTGTACAACTGGATGCCTGGTTGCACAACTCGAAGACAAGAACTGTTAGGTCCAGAAAAAGGATACCGGGCTTATTATGAAGTGGACAGCAAATTCAGATATACCTCCCACCGGTTGGGTAGTCTGTCAAGCTGCCCACAGGCAGGATAGGCAGCTGGATTAAATTCTGGGTGAGCCACATTCAGACACATATCCTGCTTCATTACAGCAGCAAGCTGTAAATTATTGAGTTATGCAGCGGCCCTTTTAGGATCGTCCGGGAGGGTAACAAGTGATTGGTTAATTTTGGAGAGGCTTTTCCTCCTCAAGTCTTTATTATTCTCTGACCATGATGTGCAGAGAGGTAGAACATGATTGTTTTTGCATGACTCCAGGACCACAAACTCCTTGGATTGAAATAGGAAACCTTCAGTGACAGAAGTATGGGGTCTTGGAGTCAAACAACAAAGAACCATATCTGCTGCTGTGGACATGCAATTAGTACTAATTCAAGTATCAATTTTGAGAACTAATTCAGGATTATGGTAAATTGGGGTTTATTATTAGTAATACTTAAAATTTAAAAATAATATGTTGTAGGATTTATCACTGAATGAAACAAGGGTACTTCCACTTCTAAAATGTATTTTATTCAAAAGTTATTATAGCTCAAACTTGAATTTTTTAGGTGCAGTATCACAGTGGCCTGAAATTGTACAGTGGTGTCGTTGCTACACCATCCTATGGAGATTTATGGTCAGCTGACCAGAGCTGTCCACAGGATGGTGTAGCAGCAGCACTAATGTGTAATCTCAGGCCACTGTGATATGGCACCTAAAAAAAATGTTTGAGCTGTAATAACTTTTGAATACAATACTTCTCAGCAGTAGGAATACCCTTGTTTTACAGAGGAGAATAAATTCTACATATATATATATATTCTATATTCTATATATTTTTATGGTAAATATTATTATCCCCTTAAGATGTTCCTTTAGACCAAGTATAAAACAAAAAAACAGAAAAGAAAGAGGCGCTCAAAAAATAAAATATTGCTCTCACATTGAAAAATGGCCACCCCTAGATATGTAGTAGCTATACAGGCAAGTGGGGGGGATATTTTATGACTCACCACACAGATAAACTTCTGACCAGACAGGAACTTTCAAAAACAGGTACTCCAGGGATCAACTGCAATGTTATTCCACGTAGAAACTCAGTGTAATCCAATAAAAGCGATCGCCGATCAGCAACCAGCTAAAATTCTCACAATTGTTTATTAATGAAAACAATAAAAACAAAACAATAAATGAAAACATTTGTTTTTATTGTTTTTATTAATAAACAAATGTAAGTCTTAGTAGGCTGCTGATCGCTTTTATTGGATTACACTGAGTTTCTCTGTGGAAGAACATGGCATTTGATCGCTGGAGTACCTGTACAGGAGAAGGTTAAAACCCTGTGGCTACATACCGGTTGTGTACCTACCAACAGGTGTAACACCAAGTGTGAATTACACAATCTTCTCTTCTTTTATCACTATTTTGACTGAATATCATATACATTTATCTGAAATGTTGAAAGCGCCACCAATGTTTTTTTTTTTTCCTGTCTTTAAACCAAGTGGAACTCAGCATAGAAAATATGATATTGTTTAACATATTTCAGCTGTAGCCTTTCTCATAGGTAAATGAGGGCTCCCATTGTGAAACGTGTCTTTTATACTCCATTCTTGTCTTTTATAATTTATACAGGATAGTCTATACCAGGGTTGGGCAACCTGATGCCTTACTAAGGACTACAATTCCATTATCCAACATCTGGCAGTAGATGATCAGAACTGTTGTCTTTAACCCCTTAACGACCGGGGAATCCGGAAGCGGAAGTGACTTGATGACCACGGAGCAATTTTTTTTTATTGCTCCGTTGGGTTCCGGACTCCCCGAACGGCGTGCAGCCGCGGGGGGAGCCCGGAACTCGATGACGGTCATAGTACGTCATCGGTCGTTAAGTCAAATCGACCCTTGACGTACTATGACCGTCAAGGGTCGTTAAGGGGTTAAAGGGATAGTAATGTTTCATAATAAAAGCAGCTCTAATTAATCATCATAGTATTTGGACTTTGGAGAGTGTTATTTTAATTCTGTCAGAGTTGTAGTTTAGGAGTAATTAAATAAGTATCCCCCTCCCGCCCCTTTTGCTGATGTAACACTGTTCAGCCAGATCAGAAGGGAGGTGCCCAGGCAGATTGCAGAGAGGGACAATCTTCAATTAAGATAAGGGAAAAACATGAAAAACTTGTCAAGGGGGGCAGGGCTTTCACTGTTTTCATTGTAAGAAGATTGTCTCCTTCTGTTATCTGTCTGGTCTTACAACTAGATTACACATCTGAGAAGAGATGGCTTACACTAGGTAAAAGGGCCGGAAGGGGAAACTTTGCCTGTGAATATCTCTCAAACCATAAAGGTTTGAGAGATAAGACTTATATCATTCTTCATGTTTTTTTAATGCCTACAAAATAAAATAAAGTTAAAATGAAGTATTACTATCCCTTTAACATCTATAGGACTACAGGTCGTCTGTCCAGTCTTTGTAGAGAATAATAATCCCTCCTGTTTGCTATCATACTAAAGTGTGTTTACATACAACTCTGTCTTGATTGAGTGAATGGAGAACACCAGCATATTTAGTGAGCTTTATTAGAATTCCTTTAAACAAACATGCCAAAATCCAAAGATTTCAAAAAGTATACAGACAATAGGGAACGTCAATGGAGATCCATTATAAACAATGCATAGAGCTTCCCCTACAGTTCAATGGCATTACAATAAGGAGGGGCTTAGTGTCAAAAACCTCACCCACCTGTCATTTGTATGAGAAAGATTCTTCTTTTTCTTTCTTGGCAGTTGGAGTCCACAATAGCTGGAGGACATCAGGCTTTGTCTTATACCTTTACATGCATGCAGCCTCAGTTGTCCCAGAGTAGATTTACTTACAAGAAATACATTTGGATTCTGAAAACCAAGGAAGATCTTCAACATTACATAGGATTGGTAAGAGAAGATGGACATTATATGTCTGGACAGTGATGTCAGATAAACGCTACCCGTTTTAATGTTTTGATCTTTTATGTCACATGTCATATCCAAACCATTCAAGGTTTTCTTGTGCATAATGGAATTGTGGTTAGAATTATAGTGTTAACACATTGGCATCACAAGCATCCAATAATTTTAATGCGTTTTCACAAGAGTGTTTATACAAGTTTGTTATCTATTAAATAAAGGTTGTATTTTAACAGAGTGCAGCCATTATCAACATATTCTTCTCTCTCTCTCTCTCTCTCTCTCTCTCTTTCTTTCTCTTCTTGAATTGTATATTATATTGATGTACAACCAAGGTTACATAATGTATGTATGTGTCTAGTGCTACTATGTAGTTATTAACGTCTCCTCGATCAAGACAGTAGTGAGATTATTTGAATCTCCTCACTGAAATCTTAAGCATGGTATCATGCCAAATATGTTGCACATAACATGCTAAGGCTAAAATCCATATTAGTTTATACATCCTGGATGAATATCTCTGCCTAAGATTTAGATTTTCCCATATATGATATTGTGATTATCTTTACAGACAATGCCTTATTAGTCAGAAGTCTAATTATTTGTATCACAACTGTATCTAGTTATTGAAATGGAAAGTTATTCACTATTTTTGAAAACTCTTTTAAACACACCCAAGTCATTATAAAGTGTTAGTTCCACTTTAAGAATAAAGTATGTATGTATGTGTGTGTGTGTGTGTGCATGCGTGCATAATTTTTCCCAGATAAGATTCCATAAAACTTTAAAGGCGCTGGAACCTTTTCTCAATATAGAAGTTTGAGTTGTAACACCTTTTGAATGAAATATCTAAGGCAGTGAGAGTACCTGTGTTTTATTCAACATGAAAATCTTTGTCACATATTTCCCCATATTTATAAAAGCAAACCAGTGTTAGTCTGGAGTAATCCAACTGCACCATAGCAGACAAATACAAACTTTTTAGCCCCATGAATGCTAGAGAGGTCTGCTACGCAGTGAACGCATTCAAGGCCCAATTTAACAGAAATTTGTATGTGTCCCCTATGGTGCAGTTGGTTTACTCCAGAATACCTCCACGTTTATGAATTTGGGCCATTCTTCTTAAAAAGTTTACTGATTCTTTAACCCCTTCAGGGCCAAAGGGTTGTGCAATGCACTTGCTCTCTCCTCTGGTGCTCCAGGGGTTAAAATGACATGGCTTATTAGGGTATTCTAAAGAGAAATACAATAGGGGTAACAGATAAATCCAAAGTGCAGCTCATTTTCTGCATTAGGACATTTGCACGCAATTCAAGTGACTGCATCCACACTACAGTATACTTCTAGAGGGTATAAAGCGTTTGTGAATATGTCAGATACATTTTACCATCATAAAAGACTTTATTGTGAGCACACCCCCAGCATAGGGTTGCCACCCAGCCGGTATTTTACCGGCAGGCCGGTATAAAATTGGCTTCTTTCCAATGTTAAGTCTATGGAGGGAATGCAATGGCCGGTATTTTTTGGAAGAAAAGGTGGCAACCCTACCCCAGCATCTCCCCTATAGAATGTGATATCCTCTGATCCTTCTTAGTACAAAGTGAGCCTGATGGACTAAGGAGAACTGGAGGGAGATTCACTATGTGGTGATAAAGAGATGATAAAGCAGAGATAACTTCTCTAGAGATATCAGTTCACCATTTCCTGTGTTATTCTATGGAGCCTATGCACTAAGATTTCTACAACTTTGGCGATCTTACTGCATAGGCTTCATAGAATAACACAGAAACTGTAGAAGTGATATCACCGCTTAGTGCATCTTCCTCTGGTGGTGTCCCCAGGCAAAAAAGTATAGGGGGAAAAAAATAATTCCATTGATTGAAATTGTTCTTTTAACCCTTTGAGTGCCAGAGGGGTATGTAACACATTACTTTGCCATGCGTTGCATACCACTCTGGTTAACCTCTTGAATGCCAGAGCCATCGCCAATGTATTTTTAATTTGTCACCTATGGTGCAGTTTGTTTGTCCCAGAATTGCTCCAACACTTCTTTGTACATCAGCCTCAGTGAGAAACAAGGCTCAAAGGAAGGAACACTGTGAAACACCCATACGTTTTCACATGGCCTCCCCTTTGAGTAAAAAAAACTTAGCTAGCTTAGTATATAGCCAATAGGTGGGTAGAGCACAAGAGAAAACATTCCAGCACCTACTTCAGCATGGAATAATATTAGTACATCCCCCTAATAAGGCTGCTGTAATACAAAAATCTGAAAGCAATTTAAATGGGGCTTATAACCCCTTAAGTGCAATAAAGCTGTTTGTTTGCATTGCTGTTAGAAACTCCCCCTGTGTGTGGGCTCTGTCTGATTTCCTTCATAGCACAGTGAGGGGAAATACTGGCCCAGTACATAATCTAATTAGCATAAAGTGCCACGCTGTTCCACTAACATGTGAAGGCTTTCTTCTCCAAAACTACAAGCTCATGGCTTGTATATCATATGAGCATATCTGAAGTCACTTTAAAACTAACCCTTTAAGTGCCAGAGGGGTATGCAACACATTGCTCTGCAATGAGTTGCGTACCCATCTGGCACTCAATGGGTTAAATAAAAATTTGCGTTCGTTTCATGCATCCATTTTAATGGAAAACTAAAACCATCCCTTAATGCTTACTATACAAGTCAGGGCTGTCCATGTTCAGTCCTCAAGGACCACCAATATTACAGGATGTAAGGATTTCACTGATTAAGCACAGCTGAGTCAATCACAATGAATTGTCCACTGATTAACTCACCTGTGAGTGATCAGGTAAATCCGTACATCCTTGCCTGTTGGTGGCCCATAAGGACTTAACTGATATAAGTAATCTTTACAAAGCTTGCAGAATAACCTGTAGGCAGCTATTATGGCAGTAAGTTACGAAAACCATGAAAATGCTGTGAGGTACTGTACCTGCATTATTATCAGCTTTCTGATTGATCACTGCTGGGTACAGTAGATGAAAGCTGTACCCAGATTGGCTGCAGTACAATGGGGAGCAGATTGCAACCACTGGACCTGTCTCTGGCGGGACAGATAGCTTGACCTGATTGGACTGAAGATTGGTAGCCAAAGAGCCACCAGTAGCTCGCGTGCTACTTGTTGGAGACCCCTGTTCTAGAAACACCCATATATAAATAAATAAATGTTGCTGGATTTCTAGAAATACTTTCCTGATAATATATGCAGTTGGCATCATTCAAAGACATAAGTAATCCTACATTTGATATATCAAACCCATTGCATTTCTGAAATATCATTGAATATAGGGGTGAATCAATTTGAAGGAAATAATATTGCTATTCAAAGGGAATACAACTCAGATCTGATAACCACACTAACAATTTGCACTTTTTTCTATTGTTGTCTCTGGAGGCCTTTTGATTCCTGACCACATCCCTACCATAGCTTTCCATAGACAACTCAACCTAATGATCTGATGGAAAATTGCAATTAAATAAAAAGTCTGAATTGTCATATACCCTTGAATGCAACAGATCATAGCAATGGCAGTACCATTGTTTTACTCAGAAGGATAAGTTTTACTGTAGAACCTTATACAGACAACAAAAGCTCTACAGTGTACCTATTGCCTCATAGGGCACAAATAACATTTCCAAAAATTCTTATTATTTTAAATGTGACTTTAAACCCCATGAACATAGTAACACAATAACATAGTAGATAAGGCTGAAAAAAGACATGCGTCCATCAAGTCCAGCCCATGCCAAAAACCACCCCTGTTGATCCAGAGGAAGGCAAAAAAGCCGTCTGGAGCCATTTCCAATTTAGTCCCAAGTGTGTGTGTGTGTGGGGGAAATATTCCTTCCTTACTCCAATTGGTAGTCAAATAGTTCCTATTTGTTTTGAAGCCATCTGTCATAATGTTCAATATTATTCTGTGCTAGATAGGCATCCACTGCTTTTTTTGAATGCAGTTGCATTATCTGCAAGCACAATATTATGAGGCAAAGAATTCCATAGCCTTACCGCCCTTACTGTAAAGAATCCCTGCCTTTGTTTTAGTCGAAAGCTCCTTTCCTTTAGTCTTAATGGATGACCTCTTGTTCTTAGTTCAGCTCTTTGCATAAATAATTCATTGGATAGTTCTTTGTATTGACCTTGAATGTATTTGTAAACAAACCCAGTTTGGCTAGTTTCTCTGTTTTACTAATTCTGTTTTACTAAGGAGGAAAAGCCTTGCAGTAACTGATGATAAAAACGGCTTTGCTGCTTTAACCCTTTGAGTGCCAGAAAGCCATCCAATGCATTGCGCTGCATACTCCTCTGGCACTCAAAGGGTTAAAAGCACTGTGACTTGTGATGTCACCATTGCTTTTGTATTAGTACTCCTCTCTTTTCAGCTTTTAAAAGAGCAATGAATATTTTTATGACCCTGGTCCTGGAGCCAGCTGGAGGTTTCCCCTGGAGTCCACTATCAGGTTAAAGGTATAGTAATGTTTCACAAAAACAGCAGCTCCAATGAATCTTCATAGTATTTGGCCAAGGAGAGTGTTATTTCAATACTGTCAGAGTTGTAGTTCAAGAGTAATTGAATGATAAAGTATCCCACTCCTGCCCCTTTTAACTAGTGTAAGCCACCTCCCCTCAGATGTGGAACCTAGTCCTGGGACCAGACAGCTCACGGCAAGGGACAGTCTTCTTACTGTGAGAACAATGAAAGCCCCGCCACCCTTGACAGGTATTTCCTTTATCTTAACTGAAGATTGTCCCTCTCTGCAATCCACCTGGACACCACCCTGCTGCTATGAGCTGAGCAGTGTTACATTAGTAAAAGGGACGGGAAGGGTGAAACTTTATCATTCAATTACTCTTGAACTACAATTCTGACAGTATTAAAATAACACTCTCAATGGTCCAAATTCTATGAAGATTAATTGGAGCTGCTTTTATTATGACACATCACTATCCCTTTAACTCATTTGGTAGTGTTAGTTGAAGAGATGTAGATTTGAAGAAGCAGGCAAAGGCCAGGACAGACAGTGATCAAAAGGGAGAACCAGCAACAAGTCAAAACCATGAAACCAGAAGAGAGAAGAAGTCCGGAGAGCAAGTCAAACTCAAGTCCACACAATAAAGCCAAGAAGCTTTAGTTACAAGGGCTAAGACAATTAAAGGGATAGTAATACTTAAAATGTAAAAAAAAATATGTTGTAGGGTTTATCCCCCTGAGTAAAACAAGAGTACTCCCACTGCTGAGAGGTCTTTCATTCAAAAGTTATTAATTTTCAAAGTTGAATTTTTTAGGTGCAATATCACAGTGGCCTGAAATTGTACAGTGGCGCTGTTGCTACACCATCCTATGGAGATTTATGGTCAACTGACCAGAGTTGTCCATAGGATCGTGTAGCAACAGCGCCACTGTACAATTTCAGGCCTCTGTGATATTGCACCTAAAAAATTCAACTTTGAAAATTAATATCTTTTGAACAAAACACCTCTCTGCAGTGGGAGTAGCCTTGTTTTACTCAGGGGGATAAACCCTACAACATATTTTTTTTTACATTTTAAGTATTACTATCCCTTTAAGTATAGCTAGTATTCCAAAGGAGGTAACCTTAAATACTCTGCTCAGCTACAACGTGCATGAGCAAGCCGCACAAAATGTAAAAGTGTCCAGTAGACACTGTTTTCTCACCATGTTTTGTGCTCTTCCACCTTGCCTTAGGTGTGCATGGTCCCTCTCCCATGCCTTAAATTTCCTTACTCCTTTGTATATTTTCTCTTTCACATTCCAGTTCAGTGTTTCGTTCTTCATTTCTTTCTAGAGCTTCCTTTGGCTGCTTTTATGGTGCACACATGCTGTCACTGAACAAAATATTTAAGGCTATCTCCCCCTGGAATACTCTCCTTAGCTGTCTTAGCCTTGATTGTTGTAGCTTGTTGGTGTTCTTATTGTGTGTGTTCTGTTCTAGACTTGACCCCAGCTTGGTCTCTTGACTTCATCTGTCTTCTGGTTTCTTGGTCTCAATTTGTTATCCTTTTAGTGTTTGATCACTTATTACCACATCCTCAGCCTACCTTCTCAACTCTGCATCTATTCAGCCAGTAGCATAGAATATTTGAGAGGATCAGTTCGCATTGCAAGTCTCCAAAATAATAAAGCATGTACATAGAAGAAAAGAACAATAGAAAAGATGTGGGATGCTATAACTTCTCCCTAGGGAGAGAGTAGTTCTATACTTTCAAATACCAAAAACGTATTTGTGTATAGCCCCTGAAGTATGCATAACATCCTAGCTTAATGGCTTAGAACCCCATTGGTTCTAAGCGATTAAGCTAGGATGTTGTGCATACTTCAGGGCTATACACAAATACATTTTTGAGTGCTAGAAATAGGTATGAGATTATAAATCTAGGAATGACTGAGATTGAGTGAATATACTACAGGTGAACTGGCATTAATGATGTGCTAAGAGGAAAAAGATATCAGGATAAGCTTACAGAACCATACGGATATAGGAAACCGCATCCCTCTTCAACTCACCTTAACAGTGAGTGATTTTTAGAACATACATCCCTAATCGGAGGTATAGTTCAAAGTTTTTCATTGTTAATAAGTGTTTTAACAGTGTTGTGTGGGGTTTTACTAAGACATCTACATGGTTTAGTATTTGAAAATATCGAACTAATCTCTCCCTAGGGAGAAGTTATAGTATCCCACATCTTTTCTATAATTCTTTTCTTTTATGTACATGATCTATTCAGCCAGCCCAGACCTCAGTGAGCCTCCCTGATCATCAGCCTGCCCCAGCCTGGATCTGTTGACAATATCTCTGCTTCTAGCAATTAGGATACCCTGCATGGACTTCCCCACAAGTGGTCCTGTAAAATGGCAGCATAAATACTTGGGCTCATCTCTTGGTGTCAAGCAATTACCCTGCTCTGGTGATTCAGTTTATCCTAAGATTAATGGACTCCACTATTTGCTACTGCTACCCTGCATTGTTTGAAATATTAATCCTTAAAGTTCCCATAACAAATTTTCTAGGTGATATGTGCATGCTTTCTCTAACCCAGAGGGACTCAGTTCAGACCTCAAGGAATTCTTAAATACTACAACTTAGAGATCTCACTGCTTTAACACACACAAGACTAGCAGGACTTCTCAATCGCAGAAACTGCAAAAATGTAAAGACCAATGTTGAACTAATTGCTGCAGATCATGTAATAGGTAACACAGAGTTCCTAGGTATAATTCTAATATATGTTTTACAATAAAAATGTCCTGCTACTTTAGTTAAATGTACCTTCAGGGATAACTGGTTAGGTCAGAGGGAGGCAATTGTCAGTCCTCCTGTAACCAAGAGATCTCCCTACTTGAGTACACACACAAAAGAAGCAGAACATCCACTTTAAAGACAACAGAAACAGTTAGTTGGTGCAGATAATGTAGTAGCTAACTCTAGACTCTCTCACCCTGAGACTGTGTCCCTTCATGCTTAGATTTGGGTAAAAATCCTGATCTTCAGGTTCATACCCTTAGAGTCCGCAGGTATGATTCTAGTCTATATTTTTGCATAGAAGGAGGTTTACTTGTACCTTCAGAGAAGGCTAGGCAATTGTCAGACTTCCATTTGTTGAGGACTGTAACTCCCATCACCCTAAACAACCATTGGCTGGTTGGAAATGATGGTAGTTGTTGTCCCCAACAGCTGAAAGTCTGATAATTGACTACCCTTGAGTTAGTTCATACTAACCTTTATATTTCTTACTCATTCTGTGTTTCTGTGTTGTTGATTCTAGTTATGAAATGAAGCCCGTGGTGCAGTCAACATCATACAATGCATTTGTCTTCATTTTCCTGGCACAGGGGGTCTTCGCCTTCATGTTTTTTACTTACAACAAGAGCACAAATGATTGTACCCAGGGGCAACTTCCAGCAGCTCTGATTCCCTCTCAGAAAGATCCTCAACTCCTTGTCTTGCTGTGGACATGGCCCTTTGGTGACCATTTCTCTCTGAACACATGTCCTCAGTATGGCTGCACATTCACAGATAACCGCAGTTTGTATAATTCATCAGATGCTGTAATTATCCACCACAGAGATGTGTGTGGCTCCAGAAATCAACTACCTCAGTCTCCAAGACCACCGGGACAGTACTGGGTGTGGTTCAACTTGGAGTCACCAAGCCATAGCTCAAACCTATGGCTCATGGACAACCTTATCAACCTAACCATGTCTTACAGAAGTGACTCAGATATCTTCACACCTTATGGTTATTTGCAGAAAAACACCATCTATGATAATTTTTCCATTCCAGAAAAGTCAAAGCTGGTGGCCTGGGCTGTCAGTAACTGGAACCCTGGATCTAAGCGTGTCCAATTTTATGAGCAGTTAAAAAAATACATACAGATAGATGTTTATGGGCGACAGCATATTCCTTTGCCAGGTGATAAACTCATTGAAACTTTCTCTAAATATAAGTTCTATCTGTCCTTTGAGAACTCATTGCATAAGGACTATATTACGGAGAAGCTATGGAGGAATGCTCTCTCATCTGGAGCCGTCCCAATTGTTCTTGGCTCTTCGCGAGAAAATTATGAGAGATTTATTCCTCGAGATTCATTCATCCATGTGGATGACTTTTCTAATGCAAGTCAACTTGCTAACTACCTATTAGAGTTGGACAAAGACAGCAACCGATATCAACAATTCTTCAACTGGAGAGCAAAACTGAAACCAAAAGGAGACACTGGTTGGGCTGACCATTACTGCAAGGCATGTGAATCATTAAAACAGGCCCCTTCGTTTAGAACCAAACCCACCCTTGTGAACTGGTACACATGACAGTGCTGGGACAGCGTATACAGAAATCACTTCACCTCTCGAGAATCCACAGTAGTTATTGCCAATAGACATTATGCAACTGTATGTACATACATCTTCAACTGTACTGTAAATTACATAACAGGATCAGGATTTAACTTCCCAGAGGAATTTTTTCTCATCCCCCATTGGATCAAACCAAACTAGAATCTTGATCTTCTCATGTAACTGACTAGTGACAGGAATCCAGACTCACCTTAAGGGCTGGTTCTGTGACCTCCAAACTCCCAATGGGCTGCACAACACTAAAATTCAAAACAGGGTTTGAAAACACTAGACTAACTCACTGGATGCTAGAAGTCTACAATGTATTGCTTCTCAATGCTTTGGAGACCTCTCCGGCAGTCAAGAGGGTAAAGAAACACCTCCTAATAATAACCCCCCACTTATTTTACTATGAACAGAACATTCTAATGGCCTGTATGAATGCTGAGCTTGCTCCTTAGTTCAAGAGATAACAAATGAAAAGCTTCAGATTTTGAGAGGCACCTCAGCTGTTTTGGCCACACCCACATTTTGAACCATGGGTGTGGCCTCGACAATCTCAAAGTCCTTGCACCAGACTATTATTAGAGGCTATTATATAACCCCTTGGATGCTAGCGAAATCTCAAACGCATTGCAAAGCAATGTGTTGAAGATCTCGCTAACAACCGAGAAATTAAGGCCTTTTTCGTTCTTGCTGGTTATAGGCCAATAGTATTTTCTGTGCCAGGAAAAAGTGGATGGGACTGGAGGTGTAGCCTTGTGAGGAGTGGGGGTGGGGTCATGCAAGGAATGGGGGTGGGACCATGCGCAGAGCCAAGGGTTCCTAGAGTGCCTTGCTTAGGGGCAACGGAGATGAAAATCTGGCCCGATGGACATGTTTTTTTTCTGGCAGAAATACTGGACATCAAGTGCCACCTACTGTAGCATCCTTTATTTATCATTTTATTTTTTCCGAAAGTGAAGGGTGCATGATTTGTTTACTTTTGATTTACTTTGAACCACCTAAAATCACTCATCTTCTGTCCACATTAAGAGATATATGCGATATATGCATGGTAAAAAGAGTCTGCATCTCTACTGCTGAAGCAAAACAGCATAAGACCTCCATCTATGTTTGCCCTATTCTCTATTCATGTGTACCAGATTTTCAGGTTGGACGTTGAATAGGGTATATAAATGAAGCAAAAATTTAGTAACGTTGATACCTTTATTGGCTAACTAAACAGATTTAAAATGCAAGCTTTCAAGACTTCGTAGGTCTCTTCCTCAGGCATGTTATACAGATAAATATGAAAACTTCTCTCTTAAATACAAGTACACATTGCATTGTTTATAATGGAAATCAGATAAGAACGTTAGTCCAGATTAATGTGAGGGAAATGGGACAGCCATTACATAAGAGGTTTAATTCCCACAGATTCAGCATTAACAACAAAAAGACAGCGACACCAGTGGGAGAACAATTTTGCCAAAGTGGACACAGTGTCAGGGACATTAAACTGACTGTACTGATGGGACAATTTCACACTCAGAGGGACAGAAAATTATGGTAGGTAAAATGAATGCTATAATTTGATTCTTTGACTTATGGGCTGAATAGAGACAGAGAGTTTCTGTCACATTATCACATTGTGAATTAACTTTTACAACAGTCCCAGTGGGATCATGAATACCTGGACTCCTCAGAGGAAGAATGCAATTTAAATCACATCTTCTACCAAAGAATCAGTATCTGGACTAACGTTCTTATCTGATTTCCATTATAAACAATGTAATGTGTACTTGTATTTAACAGAGAAGTTTTCATATTTATCTGTATAACATGCCTGAGGAAGAGACCTACGAAGTCTTGAAAGCTTGTATTCTAAATCTGTTTAGCCAATAAAGGTATCAACGTTACTACATTTTTGTCTCCTGTATTTCTACGGCTAACACGGTACCAACTTTCAACTATTATCAATTAGGGTATATAAAGGCACTCAAAGATGTCTCTTAATTGAAGGGACAGTATGTGGTCAATAAAATACCTTTTTAAGCTACTGGCATTGCCCTCAGAGCTATGTTGCCATAGCTCTGAGGACACTGCCAGTGCTTTAAAAACAAATTTGTTTTATGGTGGCTGGTTTAATTATCTGATTACTTACCCCTTTCCCGAACATTATTTAAACCAATCTTTCTCAATGATCGTTTTTGGTGCCCTGATTGATCACAGTTGGGCAATCCTTGGTTCAGTTATTGTGATTCACCAGCCTGTACTTAAAGGGGAATTATCACCCCTATACAAGTTTGGCTAAAAAGTATGTTTATAGAGCGACTAGCTGGAATACTATTGTCATTTTTTTTAAATTTATTGTTTGACCAAAATCAAACATTTAAAGATGATTCTGTGCCTTTATTCCGGACAGGTTTCGGTACAGCTCTGCACCTCAGTCTGTCACTCTTGCTCTGCTCCCCTCCCTCGATCCAGCCTCCTCCAATGATGGAGGATCTCTGCATATAAGCTGGAGCGCTCTCATTGGCCAGTGAGCTCTCCAGATTACAAAGAGAAACCCTCCATCATTGGAGGAGGCTGGATCGAGGAAGGGGAGCAGAGGAAGAGCGACAGACTGAGGTGCAGAGCTGTACCCACAGTCTGTCCGGAAGGAAGGCACAGGATCACCTTTAAAGTGTTAGTAATGTCTAAAAAAAACTTTTTTGCATTTAGAAGAGCTTAAAAAGCTGATCTAAATGCAAAAAAACGTATCTCTTAAACCGCTATGGTTTAAGAGATACAGGCGTTTAAAGTTTGATTTCTCCTACTGACAGCTGTAAAGCTGTCAGCAGGAGATCCGTGTCAGTCGACACGCTGGCGCTTGAGAAGTGCAGGGATCTCGTTATTTACACAGAATCCCTTCATTGGAATAGTCTAAAATGTGTGCCTGAACTCTAGGCACATGTTTTAGACCATTCCAATGAAGGGATTCCGTGTAAGTAACGAGATCCCGGCACTTCTCAAGCGCCAGCGTGTCGACCGACACGGATCTCCTGCTGACAGCTTTACAGCTGTCAGTAGGAGAAATCAAACTTTAAACGCCCGTATCTCTTAAACCATAGCGGTTTAAGAGATACGTTTTTTTTGCATTTAGATCAGCTTTTTAAGCTCTTCTAAATGCAAAAAAAGTTTTTTTAGGCATTACTAACACTTTAAATGTTTAATTTCAGCCAAACAATGAATTAAAAAAAAAATGGCAATTGTATTACAGCTAGTCACTCTATAAATGTACTTTTTAGTCAAACTTGTATAGGGATTGGAGGTGAGAATCACTGATTCAGCCCATTGGATGTAATAGAGGCCTCCAAAAGGGACATGGCTGACATCCATGGGTTAACCACTTGTATGCTAGAGATGTCATCAATACATTGTAAAGCTTTATATTGGAAACATCTTTGGTAGCCCAGGGTTGAAAGAAACTCCCTGTGATTGTATGAATTCATGAACTGTACAAAGTCTCTTATTACAAGCTTACAGACACAAAATGAAGCAAAAGTATGTTCCTGTTCTTCAGTGCCATTACTGTCTAAACATGCACTGGAAAAACAATGTTGGGAATAGAGGTGTAAAGGGATAGTAATACTTCAAAATTATTATCCCTTATATTGAGGCCCTTAAAAAACTGAATTAAATGCCACCAGCGGCATCTCTCAAACCTTTATGCATCTCCCCTGACATCAGCGTTCTTGCTGCAGCAGGGAAATCCGTTCATTGAATCAAGCGGAAGCTCTTTAGTAGAGCCAGATCTCGTTATAGAAGAAAAGATCCTTCACTAAAACAGTCTTCTACGTGTGCTTGGTAACCAGGCACACGTAGAAGAACATTTTAGTGAAGGATCTTGTCTTCCATAACTAGATCTCAGCTCTGCTGAAGAGCCTCCGCCGGTCCCGGGACCGGATTTCCCTGCTGCAAGAACGATGACGGCAGGTGAGAGGCAGGGGAGAGTGAAGTTTAAAAGCGGCTATCTCGCAAACCATAAAGGTTTGAGAGATGTCGCTGGTGGCATTTAATTCAGTTTTTAAAGGGCTTCAATATAAAGAATAGTAGTTTTCAAGTATTACTATCCCTTTAACTCGCTGAATGCCAGAAAGGTCTCTGATGCATTGCAAAACAATGCATTGGCAACATCTCTGTCATTCAAGGAGTTAAACAGAATTAGTATTTCGTTATACATCAATAAAGAAAAAAGGCCAATATATATATATATAAGCAAACTGGAGTTCTCTGGGATAAGCCAACTGCACCATAGGAGACAAAATAAAAATTCCTAAATTCCCATTCACTTGAATAGAGATTTTTAATCCATTGAGTGCTAGAATGGTCTCCACTGCATTGCTTTGTCATGATTTAAAGGGATAGTAATGTTTCATAATAAAAGCAGCTCCAATTAATCTTCATAGTATTTGGGCCGTGGAGAGTGTTATTACAATACGTCAGAGTTGTAGTTTAAGAGTAATTGAATGATAAACTATCTCCCTCCCGCCACTTTTACTGATGTAACACTGCTCACCTCAGAGCAGCAAGACTGTCCGGATGGATCCAGAGAGGGACAATCTTCAGTGATCATAAGAGGAAAAACCTGTCAAGGGGGGCAGTGTTTTCATTGTTCTCACAGTAAGAAGATTGTCCCATGCTGTGAGCTTTCTGGTCTGTGGACCAGATTTCACATGTGAGGGGAGGTGGGTTACACTATATAAAAGGGGCAGGAGGGGGAAACTTTATCATTCAATTACAATCATTCTTGAACTACAATGCTCACAGTAATGAAATAACCCTCTCTATGGCTCAAATACTATGAAGATTAATTGGAGCTGCTGTTTTTGTGAAACATTAATATCCATTTAACAGGAAATTTTATTGTCTCCAAATGTGCAGTAGGTTTACTCCAAAAAAAACGCCAGTTTGCTTTTATAAATTTGGGCCCACGTTATTTTTCTCTTAAATTGACGTGAGGAATTTCACAAAGTCTATATTATCACCTTGAACCAGGGATTTGATCCTCAAAGGCCACCATCAGGCCATTATTTTCCCTTTTAGTGCCATAGGGGTACACAACAAATGCTTTACATACTACTCTGGCACTGAAAGGTAAGGTTTCTCTGATTAAGCACAGGCGAGTTAATCATTGGTTCATTCATGACTGGCCCACCTGTGCTCAGACAGAGAAATCCTTACATCAGGGAGTGTTCGGGTTTATTTTTGAAATGTCATGTTTTTATATTGCGCTGCTTTTTGCCGCCATTTCAGTAGGTTGCCATGTTCAAAAGGGCAACATGACAATCTCGTATTGCATATCAGAGCAAGATTCTCATGTCGCTTCTTTAAAGAGCACGTTCGGGCAGTACTACTATATACAACCGGACTGTGGGAAAGGACGAACACTGGTATTAAACTCCCTTGGATGCTAGAAATACCTTCATCACATCGGAAAACAGTGGTTTGTCCCATTGAGATTACTACTTTGTTCCACTACATATTCACAAGCCGTCTCTCTCTCATCCTCCGCTCCTTCAAACCCAGATTGTGACATCCAGTCTGGTTACCGTGGTAACTACGTACATGAGCACCATGTTAGAAGGAGCGGAGGGGGGAGAGAGACTGTTTTCCGATGTGTTGAAGGTATTTCCAGCATCCAAGGGAGTTTAATACCAGTGTTCGTCCTTTCCCACAGTCTGGCTGTATACAGCAGTACTGCCCGATCATGCTCTTTGAAGAAGCGACATGACAATCTCACTCTGATATGCAATGCAAGATTGTCATGTAGCCCTTTTGAAAATGGTGACCTACTGAATGTAGCAAAAAGCAGCGCAATATAAAAAATATGCTATTTCAAAAGGATACCCACTGTTAATAACTCTTGAGGATCAAACTTGGATACATCTGCTTTAAGTTTTTATGGACAACAAGGGTGCACAATGCATTATTTGGCAATGCATTGATCTCCTCCCTGGTCCTTAAAGGGTTATTGCTTGTCATAGTATAAATATCAAGGGAAAAAAATCTCCCTCTTCATTGTCCCATACATTTCTGTTAAAAAAAAAAACTTTTTTGTTCTATATCAGGGCTGTCCAGGTTCAGTCTTCAACAGGCCAGGATGTAAGGATTCCCTGTTACTGTTGGCGGCCCTTGAGGACTGAAATTGGACAGCCCTAGTCTATTTATTTCTTTCCCTTTGAAGTATATATTTTTTTCCAGACATCTAATAACATTTTGCACTTTTAGGGTATAACCCAAAACTCAGGGTAAAGAACCAAAATCTCAGGGTGAGGAGAGCCCAGTGTTGATGATCTGCACCAATTAATATTTCTTTAGTATCTAACTTGGTGCTATTTGTACCAGAAAATCAGAGGAAGAAGATCTACTTGTCATGTATGTGATCAAGTTGTGACATCTCTAAGGAGCCGCCTATTAACCATTTGAGTGTCAGTGGGGTATCTGGCACTCAAAGGGTTAAAGGTTCCTTGTGGTTTGACTGGAGCACCTCTGGGGCGTTAGAGCATGAAGGGATATTTTGGGCAGAATCTACCTTCTGGGGAACATTAACCTTCTGCATGGAATGGCAGAGAGAAGTGTCCAAAGCATTGCAATAGAATTATTGGATACACCTCTAGCACTCAAAGGGTTAAAGGTTAATGTGTCAAAGATCCAAATTATGGTTATAGGTAGTGCTATGGGTTAATATTTTAACCCTTTGAGTGCCAGAGGGGTAGGCAACGTATTGCTTTTCATTGGGTTTCTTACCCCTCTGGCACTCAAAGGGTTAATGCCCATAGAGTCGGCTCATTTTGAAAGTTTACAGGTATGCGAATATGTTGTAGCAATAAACAAAGTAATTTATCCAACCACACGTCTCCTGTTTTTACTCCCAGGCAATTTATTAAAACAAACAGCAGATTGTTCTTGCACAAAATCAAGAATAAATGGAAAATATTTTAACTGTTTTGAAGTTAATTAACCTAACTTGTTTTTGGGTAAACATTCTCCTTAAAGGGATAGTAATATTTCACAAAAACAGCAGCTCCCATTAATCTTCATAGTATTTGGGCCTTGGAGAGTGTTATTTCAGTTCTGTCAGTTGTAGTTCAAGAGTAATTGAATTATAAAGTATCCCCCTCCCGCCCCTTATACTGATGTAACACTGCTCACCTCAGAGCAGCAAGACTATCCAGATGGATCTCAGAGAGGGGCAATCTTCAGTGAGCATAAGGAAAAACCTGTCAAGAGGGACAGGGTTTTCCTTATGCTCACAGTGAGAAGATTGTCCCTTGCTGAGACCTGTCTGGTCAAGGGACCAGATTCCACATCTGAGGGGAGGTGTCTTATGCTACGTAAAAGGGGCTGGAAGGGGATACTTTATCATTCAATTACTCTTGAACTTCAACTCTGACAGTATTGAAATAACACTCACCATGGCCCAAATACTATGAAGATTAATTGGAGCTGCTTTTTTGTGAAACATTACTATCCCTTTAAATATTTACTCAACTCAGAGGAATAAGGGCTGGATTCAAATTCAGGAGATAAATGTTACCTCTCGTTTTATCAAACATTTTCCTATTGAAGTCTATGAGGAAACCTGGAGATAAAAGCAGAGATAAAATTAGCACATGCATTTGAATCCAGTCCTAAATTCCATCAAAAGCACTGGTAGATCTGTGAAAAATTGAGCCACTCATTGATTCATAGTGGCTATTAGTATTTTCTGCCCAAACTAAAGTAAGTGGGATTTTATTTGTAGGATGGATTAGCAGGGTTGTCAGATAATCCCTTTAAAAGAGAACATATATGAAAAATGCCTGCTGCATTGGTTAGGTTTCCCACCTGTCTGGTCCTGAGCAGGGCAGTCCAGTTTTGAGCTTTCCTGTCCAGTTGTGCACCCATTGGTTAGAACATACATCTGTTCCCAGAGCACTAATTCTAATTGGCCAGTCATGTAGCTGTATCATTCTGTGGAGTATTACTTTGTGCTTAGTACAAAGCATCGTGTCTGCATTTGGTTTTGGCAAGAGTAAAAGGTGGCAACTCTAGCACTGAGGCACGTGGACAAATGTAACGGAATAATTAACTAATAGAGCCCTGCAGCAGACTTTTTCACATGTCCACTTTTAAAGGGATTATCTGGCAAACCTAGTATTAGTGGGTGAGATTTATAAAAAAAAACGTTAGTACTTTTTAAAGAACTGTCCTTAAGTTATGGCAACTGGTGATAACGTCAGAGCTGATTCATAAATGATTTAACCCCTTAAGGAAAAGTGGTCCACCGAAGTTATCTTACCTTAAGGACTACTTTGATCCTTGACGACACGCGGGTACATTTGACCTGTTGAGTGAACCAGCACACCAAGCAGGGGTCTGAGAGAGACCACTCCGGTCTTGTAGCGGTCAGTTTCAGACCCCATTTTTACTTACAGTGCTCCCGAAGGGGCACTGTAAGTAAAAAGTAAGTTACGTATTATGACCGTCACTGGTCCTTAAAGGGGAACTTTCACCCCGCAATAACTTAAGGTTCACTTACTGCTCACCTGGCGACTAGCTGCTTAGTAGCGCTAGTCGCCAGCAATATTACCCGGTTCTTCAGATATCGGCTTTTTGCCGATGGTGACAGGAGCAGGAAGCACGGACGTCTCTTCACAGTGACGTCCATGCGCCTGCGCTGTCAGTCCCTTTTGCACCACACGGTGCCGATATCTGAAGAACCGGGTAATATTGCTGGCGACTAGCGCTACTAAGCAGCTAGTCGCCAGGTGTGCAATAAGTGAACCTTAAGTTATTGCGGGGGAAAGTTCCCCTTTAAAGGCATAGTAATGTTTCATAATAAAAGCAGCTCTAATTAATCATCATAGTATTTGGACTTTGGAGAGTGTTATTTCAATTCTTTCAGAGTTGTAGTTCAAGAGTAATTCAATGACAAAGTATCCCCCTCCAGCCCATTTTACTGATGTAACACTGCTCAGTCAGAGCAGAAGGGAGGTGCCCAGGTAGATTGCAGAGAGGGACAATCTTCAATTAACTTGTCAAGGGGGCAGGGCTTTCATTGTTTTCATAGGAATAAGAGTGTCCCCTTCTGTTATCTGTCTGGTCTATGGCCTGCATTCCACATCTGAGAAGAGATGGCTTACACTAGGTAAAAGGGGCGGGAGGGGGAAACTTTGCTTGTGAATATCTCTTAAACCATAAAGGTTTGAGAGATAAGACTTATATCGTTCTTCATGTTTTCTTAATGCCTACAAAATAAAATAAAGTTAAAATGAAGTATTACTATCCCTTTAAGGGTATAAAAATCAGTGATGGTCCTGGCACATCACTGGCACTTAAAGGCTTAAGGCATTTTAATAAATATGGTGTTATTACCTTAATTTTAATGCCTGGAATGCTTAAGGACAGAATATACTTGGCGTTTAGATTCCGGCAAAAGTTCTGTCTCAAAATTGTCGCAAATAGCAACATTTCTTTATAAATTTACAAACGTCATGACTCCATTTTTTTAAAACAACATACTACATGGCATACAACTCTCCTAAACTGGCGTTATTAATTTTCTATTGTAGGCACTGTTACAGCCATTTTAAAGCTTCTTTTTTTATAAATCTCGCCAAGTGTTCCTTTAAGATATTATGTGCCAAATATGCTCATAGGACTGGAAGCAAGGCATATAGGAATAGGGTGAATCTAGGAGTGGTGCTAAGAGACGTTGGGTTGGTCTTTAGGATTAGTGTACAAAAAGAAAGCCCAGTTCAATATTTGATAAGGAAGAGGTACATTAAATTTCATCTATCTGCATCTTTCAGACTTAAAAATTTCAAACTTTATTGCATTTAATTATAAATAAAATGAAGCAAATATCATTGGTGAACGTGATAAAAAATGAACAAAAATGTAAACTAATTTGGCTCAAAAAGCTTCTTTTTTTATAA